>CM044551.2:29697484-30232484 GCA_024416835.2 Perccottus glenii
GTCATTACACAAGTACAGGTACAAGGCAACAAAATGCAGTTTAGGTCTAACCAGAAGTGCAATAGCAGCAAGTGCAGGATATATACAATGGTTGCATACGTGCAGGATATGGAGATGTACAGGATTTACAGGTAATATGTACAATGAATATAAATATACAGATGGTTATTACTATAACAGGTGAGTGTGTGCCATAAATATAATTACAGGTGTCTCTTTCTATAAACAGCATTTACAGGTGAATATGTACTATAAATGTAAATGTAATATACAGATGTCTCCAACTATAAACATAATTTTACAGGTAGATGTACACAATTGTATGTTAGCTTAAGGTAAGCAGTAGATTTAAGGTAGTGCAATGAGCATGGACAGTGCAAATAAGTATGATGCGAAATGTAAACAGTTGGTACTGTATGAACAGTTGGTAGCTAAGGTGCAGTAGTGCAAGGGTAGTGGGATGGTGGGGGGGTAGAAGAGTCTAAGAGAGTAGTGGGATGGTGGGGGATGAGAGGAGAGTCTGTGAGGGAGTGGGATGGTGGGGGTAGAAGAGTCTATGAGGAGTGGGATGGTGGGGGTGAGAGGAGAGTCTGTGAGGGAGTGGGATGGTGGGGGTAGAAGAGTCTAAGAGGGTAGTGGGATGGTGGGGGTGGGAGGAGAATCTGTGAGAGGAGTGGGATGGTGGGGGTAGAAGAGTCTATGAGGGTAGTGGATGGTGGGGGTGGGAGGAGAGTCTGTGAAGGGAGTGGGATGGTGGGGGTAGAAGAGTCTATGAGGGTAGTGGGATGGTGGGGGTGAGAGGAGAGTCTGTGAGGGGAGTGGGATGGTGGGGGTAGAAGAGTCTAAGTGGGTAGTGGGATGGTGGGGATGAGAGGAGAGTCTGTGAGGGGAGTGGGATGGTGGGGGTAGAAGAGTCTATGAGGGTAGTGGGATGGTGGGGGTTAGAAGAGTCTATGAGGGTAGTGGGATGGTGGGGATGAGAGGAGAGTCTGTGAGGGAGTGGGATGGTGGGGAGGGTAGAAGAGTCTATGAGGGTAGTGGGATGGTGGGGGTGGGAGGAGAGTCTGTGAGGGAGTGGGATGGTGGGGGTAGAAGAGTCTATGAGGGTAGTGGGATGGTGGGGGTGAGAGGAGAGTCTGTGAGGAGAGTGGGATGGTGGGGGATGAGCGGAGAGTCTGTGAGGGGAGTGGGGTGGTGGGGGGGGTAGAAGAGTCTATGAGGGTAGTGGGATGGTGGGGGTGAGAGGAGAGTCTGTGAGGGAGTGGCATGGCGGGGGTAGAGAGTCTATGAGGGTAGTGGGATGCTGTGGGATGAGAGGAGAGTCTGTGAGGGGAGTGGGATGGTGGGGGTAGAAGAGTCTATGAGGGTAGTGGGATAGTGGTGGGGTTAGAAGAGTCTATGAGGGTAGTGGGATGGTGGGGATGAGAGGAGAGTCTGTGAGGGGAGTGGGATGGTGGGGGTAGAAGAGTCTATGAGGGTAGTGGGATGGTGGGGGGTGGGAGGAGAGTCTGTGAGGGGAGTGGGATCTTTACCAACTATTTTACATTTCTTAATGTCTCTAGAGAAGAAATAATGTATTGTTTGAGCGTCTGTTTTACATTAGTCATTTAGATGACGCTTTCATTCAAAGCCACTTACATTAAGGTTACATTCACTATTCTGTCTTTCAGTTGTGAAATAATGTTCTATTCCCTGTTCAGTCACAAGAGGTCAGCATTGTCATTGGTCATTGGTTATTTGATTGTGCTTACCAATGCCATCTAGCGGCCGACTCCTGTAAGCAGCAGTTAAATTAGTAGAGCGGCCAGTTCTGAAACGCAGTCGTGGAGAACACAAAAACGCACTTCTTGAATGGCTGTATGTTGTCGATGAGTCTTGACAAGACATAGTCTGTAAGTTTATGAAAACTGTTTTGTTGTTTAGTACTTAAATGCATTTGTGGTATAAGTACAAATAATACTTGTAACATCAAGCTAAAACTGCTAGCTTCTGCTACCATGTCAATGCTAACTATTAAGATGGTGTTGCACACGTGTTGAACATGCGTGAGTAGAATTGCTACCTTGTGTATTTATGTATTATGTGTATACAACTCATACTGTCTTTATTTGTATGTTTACAGTTTTACAAAGTTAAATGGTCTTCAGTAAAGACAAAAAAGAAGAAATCAGAGTCCTGTCATTGCTGGAGCCATTAAGTGTTTAGCTCGCTGCATAGGTTAAGTACAGACACTTATCCGAGGGCAGAAGAGTAAAAAGACTATCTACACATTGAGGTCATCTCGCAACTTAAAGATGTCACACACAAGGGACACGCCACCTCTCTCCCAGCTAGAGATCAGGTCGGAGTGTCATTCAAACGCCTCACGCCGGTCAAGTGGGTCAAATGTAAGCCAAGCTGCAGCACAAGCACGAGCCAACGCTGAAGCCGCCCGCACCAGAGCTCAGTACGCCAAACGCCAAATAGACATTGAGGTCGAGAAGGCACGCATTGAGGCAACGCTAAACGCTCTGAAGCAGGAGGGAGAGGCTGAAGCAGCTCTCGCTGCAGCCCAGGTACTGGAGGTGGTAGCTGGAGAAGCACTACACTCCACTGAGCTTGTGGATCCAGGTATTCCTGTCACAACACCCCTTCTATTAGACGTGCACAAGAATATGTCAACACCCACTTTTGCAAAAACACACAAATTAAAGATGAAGGAAAAATTGACACAGGGCAAGAGATTAGATTAAATTAGATTAGATTCAACTTTATTGTCATTACACAAGTACAGGTACAAGGCAACGAAATGCAGTTGGACCATAGCAACACTCATGACCCAAACCAGAACTGGATACAAGCCACTGGCTTCCCAGGTGTGTGTCAAAATGACTCTGTAGCCAGGGGGCAGACAAGTTCCTCTCCTAATCACCTCAAAATGCACGCTTCCCTCCAGGAAAGACCATCACAATTCCCACAAACTGAGCTTTCAGACCTAGCAGCATACCTGGCCCGTCGGGATCTCCTAACAGCAGGCTTCAAGGTTTTTGACAACAGGCCAGAGTCCTATTTGTCCTGGAAGTCAATGTTCTGTAACACTATTGAAGGTCTCAATCTCAAAGCCAGTTAAGAGCTCAATTTACTCACCAAGTGGCTAGGTGGGGAGTCACTTCAGCACGCGTTGAGGATCAGAGCAGTTCATGTGAACAACCCAGAGGCCGGTCTTCAGCGCCTGTGGCAGCGTCTAGATAAGAATTACGGCTCTCCAGAGGTAATCGAAGCATCACTGTTTCAACGCTTACAGACTTTTCCTAAGTTATCCAATAAAGACACTCACCTATTGCAAGAACTGGGAGATCTTCTACTTGAGTTAGATTATGCAAAAAATGAAAGTTATCTGCCAGGTCTTAGCTTTCTTGACACTTCAAGGGGGATAAATCCAATAGTTGAAAAGCTCCCATTCGGCCTTCAAGAGTCATGGGCGAAACAAGGTACAAAAGGGAAAACAACGCTGTTTATCCACCTTTTTCCTACTTTGTCCAGTTTGTGAACAATAATGCTGAAATGAAAACAGACCCCAGCTTCATGTTGCAAGGCTATAGCGCGCCAGCTCCAAGGATTGATAAGATACCAACAAGACACAGAGTTCCCGTTGCAGTAAATAGAACAGAGGTCAGTCACACAAACAACAATATTGAAGAAACCACAAACAGCCCAGACAAGCAATGCCCTATACACCGGAAGCCACATTCACTCGCTAAATGCAGGGGTTTTAGAATGAAGTCACTGGACGAAAGAAGGAGTCTACTCAAAGAACACACTATTTGTTACAAGTGTTGTTCATCCGCAAGTCACAAAGCCAAAGACTGTAAAGCCGTTATTCACTGCTCAGAATGCAATAGTGACACACACGTGTCATGCATGCTGGACCACCCCCATGGTCATCTAAAAACTCTGACTCACCACTGCAGAGCCATGGTGGGGAGCTAGGCACCCCGAACCCCACAGTCACTACAACCAATTGCACAGAGATATGTGGCCAAGGCCTTCAAGGTAAGTCATGCTCTAAAATTTGTTTAGTCAATGTGTATCCCAGAGCATCCCCTGAAAACAAAAGAAGGATGTATGCAATGTTAGATGACCAAAGTAATTCATCACTGGCTAAGTCTGCCTTTTTTGACATGTTTGATGTAAAAAGTAGTATGCTCCCATACACTATAAGAACGTGCGCTGGCTTATCGGACACAGGGGGGCGCAGAGCGAACGATTTTATTATTGAGCATGTGAATGGGAAAGTGTCCATGATGCTGCCGACACTTACAGAATGCGATCAAATCCCAGATAACAGAAGCGAGATACCCACCCCAGAGGTTGCTGCAGCTCACTCTCATCTGCAGTTACTTGCATCACAGATACCTCCACTAGACCAAACTGCAGACATTCTTCTCCTCCTGGGCAGGGACATTATTGAAGCTCACAAGGTCCGTAGGCAGGTAAATGGACCAAATGATGCCCCCTACACCCAATGCCTTGACTTGGGTTGGGTAATAATAGGAGATGTTTGCCTTTCGGGAGCCCATAAACCTACTGTGAACTCTTTCAAGACACATGTTCTCAGCAATGGGCGACCTAGTTTCCTCACCCCATGTAAAAACACAATACACACCAAAGAGAAATACGCAGAGAAATGCCCTTCCTTAGGAAACACACAGGACGAACTAGGCAAACACATTTTCCACCAAACTAAAGATGATGACAAAGTAGCACTCAGCGCAGAGGATACATTATTTTGAAACATTATGCAAAGCGAGTTTGTTAAAGACGAGTCAAATAATTGGGTGGCTCCACTCCCATTCCGTTCACCCAGACGGCGTCTGCCTAACAATAGGGAACAAGCACTCAATCGTTTAATGTCACTCCGCAAAACCCTGAAAAAGAAAAGTACAATGAGAGAACATTATGTTGAGTTCATGGAGAAAATATTCAGGAAGGACCACGCAGAGCCAGCTCCTCCTCTTACTCCTGAACAAGAATGCTGGTACCTCCCTAGTTTTGGCGTTTATCACCCTCAAAAGCCTGGGAAGATTAGGATAGTTTTTGATTCTAGTGCCCAATGTGACAATGTTTCTCTCAATGACGTTCTGCTTAAAGGACCAGACCTCAACAACAGTCTTGTGGGAGTGCTGATCCGTTTCAGGTCCGACCCATACGCTGTCATGGCAGACGTGGAGCAAATGTTTCACAATTTTGTGGTCAGAGAAGACCACCGCGACTATCTTCGCTTCTTATGGTTTAAAAACCATGATCTGGATGGAGAAGTGGCAGAGTTCAGGATGCGAGTCCACATGTTTGGAAACTGCCCATCACCATCAGTTGCCATATATGGGCTGAAGAGGACAGCTGTGGAAGGAGAAGCAGAATATGGCAGTGATGCAAGGAAGTTCATTGAGCGTCACTTTTATGTAGACGATGGACTAAAATCATTCTCATCCACAGATGAAGCCATAGATATTCTCTGTAGAACTCAGAATATGTTGGCACAGTCAAACATACGTTTGCATAAAATCTCATCTAACAGTCCCATCATCACAAATGCCTTTCCAAGCAAAGATCTCGCTACAGCCGTGCAGGGAATCGAACTTGGACAGACACTACCGCCTATGCAGCGCAGCCTAGGCTTGGGCTGGGACCTGTCCACAGACTTGTTCAAGTTCCAAGTAACAGTCAATGAAAAACCATATACAAAACGGGGAGTACTGTCAGTCATTAATAGTGTGTATGATCCCCTTGGCTTTGCTGTGCCTGTCATTACGGAAGGCCGAGTCATATTGAGAGACATTTCTTCTGATATCTGTGAATGGGACACTGAACTGCCAAAAGAGAAACAAGGACAGTGGCAAAGATGGAAAAGCTCTCTAAAGCATCTGCAGAAACTTGTGATTCCCAGAATGTACACCTCAATATCACTGTCTACAGCTCAGAAAAAAGAGATTAATGTTTTCTGCGATGCCTCTACAAGAGCAGTGGGAGCCGTTGCCTACCTCAAGCTCACGAATGCGGATGGACACAGTGAAGTGGGTTTCCTATTCGGCAAAGCAAAACTTGCTCCTAAACCAGACACCACAATACCGCGACTTGAACTCTGTGCAGCGGTGCTGGCTGTAGAGGTGGCTGAGTTGGTTCTGGAAGAACTTGACATTACAGTGGAACGGGTGAGTTTTTTCACAGACTCTAAAGTAGTGCTGGGCTACATCTTTAATCAAAAGAGACGTTTTTATGTTTACGTACACAACAGAGTGGAACGCATTAGGCTCTCTACACAAGCTCATCAGTGGCATTATGTTCCCACACACCTAAACCCAGCTGACCATGTCACACGAGCGCTACCGGCTGAACGGCTCTCTGATTCTACGTGGCTCAGGGGACCCTCTTTCCTCACAGATTCAAACCAAAGCAAAAAACATGCACAACCTTTTAGTCTCGTAGATCCAGACACTGATATCGAACTGCGTCCAGAGATAACGACATGTGCCACCACTTTGTCAAAAGATAAACTTGGAAGTGCAAGATTTGAAAGGTTTTCGAGCTGGATTCTACTATTAAGGTCCATAGCCAGACTCCAACATATTGCCAAATCATTTCAGCACAGCCCACAGAGCACACATCATGGATGGCACAAGTGTAGTGAACATTTGGATGAAAAACAGCTTCAGCAAGCCAAAGTCACAATCGTCTGCACTGTCCAAAGAGAGCTTTATGCAGATGTCATCGCGCAAATTGAACGAGGTGAGCCCATAAAAAACTCAAGCCCACTCAACAAATTGAGCCCATTTATTGACACCAGTGGAGTCCTCAGAGTTGGGGGAAGGTTGAGAAGAGCACAGTTAACTACAGATGAAATACATCCTATACTCATTCCTGGTAAGCACCACCTTGCCCAGCTCATAATCAGACATTTTCATGAGAAAGTAAGCCACCAGGGAAGACATTTCACTGAAGGAGCAGTAAGAGCTGCAGGTTTTTGGATTGTAGGTGGTAAAAGAGCTGCAAGCAGTGTGATATTCAGCTGTGTCACATGTCGCAGATTAAGAGGTAAACTGCAAGAACAAATCATGGCAGACCTGCCAGAGGATCGGTTGTCCACAGATCCTCCTTTCACGCATGTCGGCCTTGATGCATTTGGCCCATGGCCTGTCGCTGTTAGAAAAACACGAGGAGGTCAGGCAGATGCAAAAAGGTGGGCAGTTATATTCACGTGCATGAGTACACGTGCCATACACATTGAAGTTGTTGAATCAATGGACACATCATCTTTCATCAATGCGCTGCGCCGGTTTTTTGCAATTAGAGGTGCTGCTAAGCTGCTACGATCCGATTGTGGGACAAACTTCTTGAGTGCCTGCAGAGAACTACAAATTGACAAACAAGGCTGTCACAATAACAAAATTGATGCCTTTCTCAAAGACTCTGGTTGTAAGTGTAAATTTAACCCCCCACACGCATCTCATATGGCAGGATCTTGGGAGCGCATGATTGGAGTTACTCGAAAAATCCTAGACGCAATGCTCCTAGAATACAAAGATACAAAGCTCACACATGAGGTGTTAGTGACATTCATGGCTGAAATCACTGCAATAGTAAATGCAAGGCCACTCACCACAGTTTCCACAGACCCGGAAAACCCTGTCATTCTCACTCCTGCCATGCTACTTACCCAAAAAGTCGGCACACCACCAATGCCACCTCTACAACCAGGCGATGTAGTCCTGCTGAAAGAGGGGCTGGAGCACAGGAACGATTGGCCCCTTGGACTCATTTCAAAGACTTTTCCCAGTGAAGATGGTCGAGTCAGGAAGATAGAGGTTAAGATTTTCCGAAAGGGTGAACATAGATGTTACATAAGACCTATAAGTGAAGTAGTTTTGTTGGTGTCTAAGGAAAATGCTTAAGTTACCCTTTGAACTCATATTTGCTATGTTGTTTAATATGCTGTTCTTTAGTCAAGTTTCTATGGTGACATCTTAGCGATGCCAGGTGGGGAGTATTCTGTCTTTCAGTTGTGAAATAATGTTCTATTCCCTGTTCAGTCACAAGAGGTCAGCATTGTCATTCGGTCATTGGTTATTTGATTGTGCTTACCAATGCCATCTAGCGGCCGACTCCTGTAAGCAGCAGTTAAATTAGTAGAGCGGCCAGTTCTGAAACGCAGTCATGGAGAACACAAAAACGCACTTCTTGAATGGCTGTATGTTGTCGATGAGTCTTGACAAGACATAGTCTGTAAGTTTATGAAAACTGTTTTGTTGTTTAGTACTTAAATGCATTTGTGGTATAAGTACAAATAATACTTGTAACATCAAGCTAAAACTGCTAGCTTCTGCTACCATGTCAATGCTAACTATTAAGATGGTGTTGCACACGTGTTGAACATGCGTGAGTAGAATTGCTACCTTGTGTATTTATGTATTATGTGTATACAACTCATACTGTCTTTATTTGTATGTTTACAGTTTTACAAATTTAAATGGTCTTCAGTAAAGACAAAAAAGAAGAAATCAGAGTCCTGTCATTGCTGGAGCCATTAAGTGTTTAGCTCGCTGCATAGGTTAAGTACAGACACTTATCCGAGGGCAGAAGATTCACCAGTGATACACCACTGGAGGCAAGGTGGGTTAAGTGTCTTGCCAAAAGAAACAACGACAGTATGAACTGTGGGGAGAGCGGGATTCGAACCGCCTACCTTCTGGTTGAAGGACAACTGCTCTACCACTGAGCCACTCACTTTTCTACCATATTACACAGACAACTGTCGGTAATTACAAAGCACATGTTTTCATACATATGTTTATGTATGTACAGTATACACTTAAATACATAAAATCCATTAATTCAGACTTTATCAAACTCCACTCAGAAAGGATCTCACACTTAGGGGTGTCAAACTCAAATCTAGAAGGGGCCAAAGTTTAAAAAAAAACTGTCTCAGTTGCAGCCCAAACAGGATTTTATTATTATTTATTATTATTATTATTTATTATTATTATTATTATTATTATTATTATTATTATTATTATTATTATTATTAGTGTGTTTGAAGCAGTTACCCACTGGACTCATACTGAGTTTTGAACAATTCATTGTGATTGGGGGCCCGCTCCGTTTATTTGTGCGTAACGGGCCTTGTGTTTGACACATTTTACTTAGTGTATGCTTGCAAAGAAAATAAAAACATTGAGCATGTGTGCCTGGCTGTCCAAAACTGAGCTCACTCCATCCAAAGGTCAACACCTGCCCTGATTTGTGGCTGTTTTCAGATTTGGTGGTTCTCCAAAAGGAAAGACTCATAGATGTCACTCATATGTTTTTGTCTTATTAGTGAAAAAACATAAATACAAATTAAGCTGGTATTAAGTCTCAGTGTAAACTATCTCTCTTTCAGGTGTTGTTGCATTTAATGTAAAATATTTACAGTTTGTGCTGAAAAGTCATGTTTATCTGTTTTACACATAATCGCTGTATTTCGCTGTAAAATCGCCGTATGGCAGCGCCCTTACACGAGGACTGTTTTAGAGGTTCCATGGGAGAGGCTTGGTTTTACACAAGACTTAGTAATCCTGCAGTGGTTTGAGAAAACATATTAATATTCTATCTGGCACCAGCCGTACTTCTCATATTGATTTGTGACCCAGCCTCTACTCCTCAGCCCATGCTTCCACTGTGATTACGTCAATAGTCCAAGCTGAAACAATAGATCTGCCCTGTTTTTTGATGTATTTGTTTTTCATTCAGTCATCACGCACACTTTCCCACTCACAGATTGGAGTTTTACTTTGACAAACACAGCCGGTACAGAAATAATCTAATTGGTCGGTTAAACTTCAGCAGGCAGAGTGAACAAACAGTTTTTAGGCCACAGCGAGGTAAATGGCAAAACATATTAAAATTCAAATGTAGGATTCCCTAAAGAGGGCCCTATCCTGTGTGAGTTCTACACATCAGCAAACTTATAATATGCTTAGTTGGGGCTTGTAGGAAGAGCAGTAAAGTTTAACACTGTTTGCACGTGGCTGGGATGCGGTGTGTGCCAGGAAACTCCTTTCATTAAAAATAATTACTTTTAAACTGTGTTGCTAGAAGTTTCTATTAAAATCTTTACCCAGTCAGATTTTCCAGCCAGTTCTGAACACTGTGGGCAAATTAGAAAGAAACCTAAAAACAAACAGTTAGTGCTGATGTAATAAGAAAAGTTAACAAGGCCCAGTCGAAAAGCGGATCAGAGAGACGGTGCTTCAAACAGGACATTAGACTGTATCAGCGCCATGACAACAAAAAAACACATGAACACACTTTGGTTAAGATTTTTAGACTTTCCAATCTGGTCTGAACCTAATCAGACCTTTCACTGTTTGCAATCAACATAAGCCACATGTTCATGTTGGCAGATTAAGCAGACCACAATACATTTTCAATCGACAAAATGGCATGAGCCACCCAAAACTGTAAAAACGATAATCTTGTGTCTGTGCTGAACGGGTAGAGAACTTTAGCGAGTTGCTTGACCCTTATATGTATGAGCATTTAGGCTGCACTTGCTTTTAAGCCAGTGGAGAATCTTGCACTAAAATACATAAGCCATTTAAGAAAGAAAGAAAAGGTGAAAATTGGTATTAAATAAAAATTGTATTATTTATTGAGTTATTAATAAATATCAACAGTAATAAACTGACATTGCGAGTTTAAAAGACGTAAACACAACAAACTAAGAACAATGCGTTTACAATTACTCTGCAACTGCGCCGTCCAAAGGTACATATCATAAACTACGTTAGACTATCTTTTCTTCACTCTAAAAATTAGTGAGTCTGTCTGTCTCTAAACACTACTCTTTATGTTTCTCTGTTTATGTGTGTTTCTCTGTCTCTGTCCAACGCAGGAGCATGAACAGAACTGTAGAGAACGGGTAGAAGAGCTTCTCGATTGGATTAAGGTCCTTGCTCCAGTTGGGCTGGTAACTCTATAACATTAATTTTGTTGGTTTGGAACCTAAACTTTGCTTGTTTACTGTGTGTTTGTGGTCATTGTCTTATTGATACAAACATTTCAAGGGCATGTCCTCTTCAGCATAAGGTAACATGACCTCTTCAAGTATTTTGACAAACGCAAACTGTTCCATGATACCTGGTATGCGATAAATAGGCCCAACACCATAGTAGGAGAAACATGCCCATATCACGATGCTTGCTTCACTGTCTTCATTGTGTACTGTGGCTTGAATTCAGAGTTTGAAGTTCGTCTCACAAACTGTCTGTGGCCCTTGGACCCAAAAAAAAACAATTTTACTCTCATCAGTCACAAAATGTTCCTCCATTTCTCTTTAGGCCAGTTCTTTAGAAAATTTAGACTTTGCAGGGGATTCTTAAAAAAAGATAAGCTTCACACAACTGTCTCGACAAGACAAGACAAGACATTTAGTTTTTGTATAGCCCAATATCACAACAACAGTCGCCTCAAAGGCTCAACAGACTGCACTAGACAACATCCCCTGTCCTTAGACCCTCCATCAGGGTAAGGAAAAACTCCAAAACCCAGCCGGGAAAAACACATCACCCAGCAGGTCAGAGGTTTGCGTCCACCCTAGGAGGAGGGAGAAAAGAAAAAAAAACTGTAATAGGTAGATGTGATAATAGTATGAGCGGTTTAGTGTGTACCTACAGCTACAACCAGTGTAAACGTGTACCTACAGCTACAACCGGTGTAAACGTATACCTACAGCTACAACCAGTGTAAAGTGTACCTACAGCTACAACCAGTGTGAACGTGTACCTACAGCTACAACCAGTGTAAACGTATACCTACAGCTACAACCGGTGTAAACGTATACCTACAGCTACAACCAGTGTAAACGTGTACCTACAGCTACAACCAGTGTAAACGTGTACCTACAGCTACAACCAGTGTAAACGTGTACCTACAGCTACAACCAGTGTAAACGTGTACCTACAGCTACAACCGGTGTAAACGTATACCTACAGCTACAACCAGTGTAAACGTATACCTACAGCTACAACCAGTGTAAACGTGGACCTACAGCTACAACCAGTGTAAACGTGTATCTACAGCTACAACCAGTGTAAACGTGTACCTACAGCTACAACCAGTGTAAACGTGTATCTACAGCTACAACCAGTGTAAACGTGTACCTACAGCTACAACCGATGTAAACGTATACCTACAGCTACAACCAGTGTAAACGTATACCTACAGCTACAACCAGTGTAAACGTGGACCTACAGCTACAACCTGTGTAAACGTATACCTACAGCTACAACCAGTGTAAACGTGGACCTACAGCTACAACCAGTGTAAACGTATACCTACAGCTACAACCAGTGTAAACGTATACCTACAGCTACAACCAGTGTAAAGTATACCTACAGCTACAACCGGTGTAAACGTGTACCTACAGCTACAACCGGTATAAACCTATACCTACAGCTACAACCAGTGTAAAGCGTACCTACAGCTACAACCAGTGTAAACATATACCTACAGCTACAACCAGTGTAAACGTGTACCTACAGCTACAACCAGTGTAAACGTGTACCTACAGCTACAACCAGTGTAAACGTGTATCTACAGCTACAACCAGTGTAAACGTGTACCTACAGCTACAACCAGTGTAAACGTGTATCTACAGCTACAACCGGTGTAAACGTATACCTACAGCTACAACCAGTGTAAACGTGTACCTACAGCTACAACCGGTGTAAACGTATACCTACAGCTACAACCGGTGTAAACGTGTACCTACAGCTACAACCGTGTAAACGTATACCTACAGCTACAACCAGTGTAAAGCGTGTACCTACAGCTACAACCAGTGTAAACGTGTACCTACAGCTACAACCAGTGTAAACGTGTATCTACAGCTACAACCAGTGTAAACGTGGACCTACAGCTACAACCAGTGTAAACGTGTACCTACAGCTACAACCAGTGTAAACGTGTATCTACAGCTACAACCAGTGTAAACGTGTATCTACAGCTACAACCAGTGTAAACGTGTATCTACAGCTACAACCAGTGTAAACGTGTACCTACAGCTACAACCAGTGTAAACATGGACCTACAGCTACAACCAGTGTAAACGTGTATCTACAGCTACAACCAGTGTAAACGTGTACCTACAGCTACAACCAGTGTAAACGCGTGTATCTACAGCTACAACCAGTGTAAACGTGTACCTACAGCTACAACCGATGTAAACGTATACCTACAGCTACAACCAGTGTAAACGTATACCTACAGCTACAACCAGTGTAAACGTGGACCTACAGCTACAACCTGTGTAAACGTATACCTACAGCTACAACCAGTGTAAACGTGGACCTACAGCTACAACCAGTGTAAACGTATACCTACAGCTACAACCAGTGTAAACGTATACCTACAGCTACAACCAGTGTAAAGTATACCTACAGCTACAACCGGTGTAAACGTGTACCTACAGCTACAACCGGTATAAACCTATACCTACAGCTACAACCAGTGTAAACGTATACCTACAGCTACAACCAGTGTAAACATATACCTACAGCTACAACCAGTGTAAACGTGTACCTACAGCTACAACCAGTGTAAACGTGTACCTACAGCTACAACCAGTGTAAACGCAGTATCTACAGCTACAACCGGTGTAAACGCGTGTACCTACAGCTACAACCAGTGTAAACGCGTGTATCTACAGCTACAACCGTGTAAACGTATACCTACAGCTACAACCAGTGTAAACGTGTACCTACAGCTACAACCGTAAACGATACCTACAGCTACAACCGGTGTAAACGTGTACCTACAGCTACAACCGGTGTAAACGTATACCTACAGCTACAACCAGTGTAAACGTGTACCTACAGCTACAACCAGTGTAAACGTGTACCTACAGCTACAACCAGTGTAAACGTGTATCTACAGCTACAACCAGTGTAAACGTGGACCTACAGCTACAACCAGTGTAAACGTGTACCTACAGCTACAACCAGTGAACGCGTGTATCTACAGCTACAACCAGTGTAAACGTGTATCTACAGCTACAACCAGTGTAAACGCGTGTATCTACAGCTACAACCAGTGTAAACGTGTACCTACAGCTACAACCAGTGTAAACATGGACCTACAGCTACAACCAGTGTAAACGTGTATCTACAGCTACAACCAGTGTAAACGTGTATCTACAGCTACAACCAGTGTAAACGTGTATCTACAGCTACAACCAGTGTAAACGTGGACCTACAGCTACAACCAGTGTAAACGTGTACCTACAGCTACAACCAGTGTAAACGTGTATCTACAGCTACAACCAGTGTAAACGTGTATCTACAGCTACAACCAGTGTAAACGTGTATCTACAGCTACAACCAGTGTAAACGTGTACCTACAGCTACAACCAGTGTAAACGTGTACCTATGATCAATCAGTCTCCATACGTTTGGTGAAATAAGTATGTTTTGAGTTTGTTTTTGAAAACCTCAACAGAGTCAGCTCGCCGCACTTTACTCGTACATTGTACTAGTGTTGTAACGATACTGGAATTTCTAACATCGATATAAATATAACATGTCAAGTTAGGTCTTATAGTGCACTTGTTCAAAGGCCTCACAGATTGTCATACATTCAGAAACCAATAGTGCAAGTAAAAAAAAACTCTTGTATTTTCAAGTAAAATCCAAAAGTCCAATCACAAGGTCAACAATAGGCACTAAACTGCAAGTAAAACAAAATCAGTGCATTCTTATGCATCAAGTAACAAATAAGTAAACAAAAAATTTAATGGAAGAAATTACTGTGCAATATGCAGATTTTCTCTATAGAGGTGAGTGAGAGTGACACCCATTACTGTAGCCTAAAGTTGTTTCTTGGACTGCAAATGAGCCATGATGTACTAAATACACGCTCTGAAGCAGAACTGTAAGCAGAGATGCACAAAAACTTCTTCGCAAACTTGGCAAGATAAGGTAAAGTTGTCTCATGTGTCCTCCACCATGAGAGTGGATCCTCTTCTGCACTGATTTCAGGCATCTTTTCATATACTGAGAACTCATTTTTGAGGTCTGTTTCAGCACCCTCATCCTCTTCTCTGGATGATGCATCCTCTCCAAGTTCACTCTTTTTTTTCTCCCTGTATGCTTGTTAACAGTCCCTCCAGATCTGTTTTAGTTTTCTTTGCTGGTTGCTGCTTGCCACCTGGAGACAAGATTTGCAGAATTTGGCCCCCTACTTCTGGCAAATTGACATGATTTGCCACAAGATTCTGTTTAACCTGCTCTTTTAAGGTTACAAAACTGTCCTTGAACCTTGGGTCAAGAAATGTGGCTGTGTTTAGTATCAGCTGCAGACGTGTATCCTCATATCTCTGTCTGAGATCTTCTCTAATATTGTTTTTAAGTTGACGTTTCAGGTTGCTGTCACCTTCCTCAACTTTCAAAGTAGGAAAGATCTTCCAACACAGAGGCAGGACTGCAGAGAGAGTAGTGTGTTTTTCACCACTAAGGGCATCCGTGAAAGAGCTGACAGGGCTCAATACCTCTTTTACAGCCTCAAGAACTGTAATATCTGAATCTTTTGGCATGAGGTGCCATTTCTTTCGATCATCAGCTAGAACTGAACAGACCGCCTGCTGCTGTTCTAGAAACCTCTCCACCATTTCATAAGCGGAGTCCCAGCGTTTGGGCTCATTGTGGATCATTCTGTGTTCGGGCAGTTGCAAATCTATTTGCTTTTTCTTCGGCTGTCGCAACATCTTCGGTGACCTGCTGAAGACAAGACACTGTATTTCTCAACCTCGACAGTGCAGCAGACACACGGTCTATATCCAGGCCCTTGTTAATGGTTAAGTGCAGGTTATGTCCAAAGCAGGGGACCCATGTAAAGTCTTGCTGAAATGCCTTCTTGTTTGCTGAAGCATTCTCAGTGGTAATACCAGCCATGTATGACATGTCCAGCTTCCATGCTTCTTATTTCCTCTAATGCTTCCCTCAAGCATTCTGCTGTGTGCTCAGAGTTCAGCCGAACACATCCTAAACACCAGCTCTGCGTGTCCCAGGATTCAGTGAAAAAGAAGTGGCCCTGCTCGTCCATAGATCCGTGGTGCATGAAAAAAAGGTTGTCCTCCCAAGATTGTTCATTAGTATCTCTTTTGTTTCATTGTATAGAGCTGGGATTTCGGTGTGCATGAAAAAATTCCGTGAAGGAAGGGCATACCTGTTGTCTGAGAAACCCAGGTGATCCATGTATATGTACTCTGCTACAGCCCGGTTCAGTTTCTTAGCTTCATTTGAATTTGCTTCATCCTTTCGGTAACACTTTATATTAACTGCACACTATTAAGCCTTAACAAAGCATTAACACTTGATCTAATAACAATTTGTAAATAATTAATAAATGTTTTTTAATCATTAATAAAGGTTTACTAATCATTAATAAAGTGTTAATAGTCGCCATCTATTATTCCGTAACAACGCATTAGTAGAGACTGAAATACTCCATGCTTAATAAAAATTGAATTATCATTAATAAATCCTTAATAACACCTCATTAACAATACTCATGTATACATACTCAATAACTGATATCTATTATGCGGTAACAAAGTGTTAGAAAATAATCTGAATTTTTAAATGTGAATTTTAACCAAACGCCAGTACAACCAATTCCATTTTAAACAGTTAATAGATGCTTATTAAAACATTTGTGAAGTATATTGGCAATTTATAAAGCATCTACTAATCATTAATTTTTTGGATCTTTTTTCCACAAGGCGTAATATGGGCCCATGATGTTTCACTCCCAACATGCCAAACACCCAGTTTCTCCTCCTCCATCCTCCAGCCATCCTTCCTCTTCCAAACTGATGCAGAAAACATAAATGAACACAATTGTAAATATGTGTATGCTATTATGAGGTTAATTAAATAAGGTTAAGTAATCAATGTGCATTTATAATATAGTTAGTTTACTTAATTCTCTGGTACAACTTAAAACTCAGTGATTTCTTGTTCAAAAACAAACAAAAAAAAAACCAACAACATATCATTGGCAAACAAAATCTCACCTTTCTTTTGTGGCGAAAATGACTTTCGTCAATCACCACAAACTCCCTCCTTCCACCAATCTGTTGTCCAGTCCGTCTTCTCATCTTGCGAATTGCCCACGTGCAAACCACCCTGATTTTCTTGGACATTTTACTTAGTGTCGCTTAGCTTGCCGCAATGAAATCATCAATCATATCCATTTGTCATAGCCTCATTCCCTGAGAAAATCTACAAAAAAAAAAAAAAAAAATCATGCTAAAATAAAACCAAAAGTGATTGCCAATAACTTTATAGTTATGCTTACCTGTAAATAAACTTCATCCATCGTTTAAGTGGGACTTTGGAATACCTGAACATGGATTTAGGTCTGATGGAGATCTGTTTAATTCTTGGCGCATGTGCTGCTCCTCGACAAATCCTGATTAAAATTTAATAAAATATGTTAGAACAGTGTTTTTCAAATTATGGGTACCCCCATGTTGATGATCAAACAAAAGTTAAAATAGAAATAGATAAAAACAAAATGCTGAAAGAATACCAAAGACATTTGAAACAAATGATTTCTAGGTGAGACTATTGATTAACACACAAATTGAAAATATCATATTTAGTATTCAATACAGCCTATTGATTGACGATTGATAATAAACACCAGAAAATGCTCAATAATGTATAAAACCAATTATGGGTAATTAACCATACTTCTTTTCTCTTACCATATCAGGGCTATTGTATTGGTTAGAAATATGGGAAAATAACAATGCAAATAATCTGATTACCGAGAAAAGCCATTACAAAACATCTTAATCACACATACATTTTTTGGGAAACAGAGCATTATTTATTTTATGTTTTTATGTTTGAAATAAATTAAATCATTAAAAAGATAAAGATTAAAAATAAAAAACATAATAATGTGTATTAATAATAATATACATGTTGAATGTGAATTTCGCTAATCTGAAACATGTAGGCAGGATTTATTTCTTTCAAATTAAAATAAGCTTGCTTTTGTGTAACTAACTAGTACTCTTTTAATTTTAACTGTATCTAAGACAGTGGTTCTCTGGACAGCTCGCCCACGCCACTCATGAAAGTTTGATTCATGGGACCACGCCTCGTGTCCACCTGTGCCCCTGCGTAAAGTCTTCTCCAAGCAGTTGCACATGAATACGTCCTTAACACACAGTGATAATTTTCGACACTTTGCCAAACTGAATAACAATGTCAGCCACAACAAAAATACTCACATACTAAAAACAACACATCTTACCAAGCATAATGATCGCTATTGTTCGTCCTCTTCCTCATTTCCATTAGGGCATTTGTCTTTTCTCCTTAGAAGTCTCATTGTTTGAAGCACATTTCTAAGCTTCAGTGCCTTTCTTTTGGACATCTCTTCATTAATACGTTTTTTCAATCTTCTAAGTTGCCCCATGACTGTGATGATAAAAGGGTTGTTGAGCTGAGCACACGACACTGACCACGTAAACACACACATGTGCATAAAAAACATGAGCAAGGAGTAGCTACCACTAGCTTTTCTTACTTCCGGAAAAGTCACCAATAGCACACAGCGACCTGTTGGTGGGACCTTTACGGTAAGCGCCCAAGTGCCAAGTGCAGGACTGCATCATGGACGCGTTCATGATGGCGACCACAGCGGAAGAAACACGCGATCCAAAAAGGGCACCGGGAACGCCAGTGCCAGTATGGGTGCGTAGCCTATATAGTGAGTAAAGTGGGTCACTTTTTTCATATATTATCAAATAGTAGACGTGTCGTTTGATATGTGCTACAGAAACATTTAGCAACTTAGCAAGTGCACTTGCTAAGTTGCTAAATGTTTTTTAAGGAGTTTTTCAGGACTCCGGTATCTTCATTATGAATAATCCAGATTGTGTCAACCAGTTCAAATCCTTGTTGTAAGTCAGTGTTGTTTGTTAATCTTTAGTGTTTTATTTTACATATTAGTGTGACTGTGTCGCCTCTTACAAGGACAACATCATCCTGAAGTTTGCTGACGACACCGCAGTGATAGGACATATCGCTGGCAGTGACGAGGCAGCTTACAGGAGGGAGGTGGCCAGTCTGGTGTCATGGTGTGAAGACAACAACCTCACCCTCAACACAGACAAGACAAAGGAGATGATAGTGGACATGAGGAGGGAGAGGAGAACGCCTCAGCCACTATTCATCCGGGAGCTTGAAGTGGAGAGGGTGAGCAACTTCAAATACTTGGGTGTCCACATCAATGAGGACCTCACTTGGACACCTCACATCACGCAGCTGGTCAAGAAGGCTCAACAGCGGCTGTATTTTCTGAGGAGGCTGAGGAAGTTTGGCATGTCGCCCAAGATCCTCAGCAACTTCTGCTGCACCATTGAGAGTGTCTGACCAGCTGCATCACTGTGTGGTACGGCAGCACTTCTGTCATGGACCGCAAACGCCTGCAGAGAGTGGTGAAGACTGCGCAGAAGATCACCAGGACTCCACTGCCCTCTCTGCAGAGCATCTACCACCGCAGGGTTCACAGAAGAGCTGCTTCCATCCTCAAAGACCCCTCCCACCCCCAACATGGTCTGTTCACACTTCTACCCTCAGGACGGAGGTACAGAAGTGTGAAATGCAGGACTTCCAGAATGAAGAACTCATTCTTTCCCTCGGCCATAAGACTCCTAAACAGCAGATAGGAGTCTACATTCACAATCACAACATTACATGAACAATTGTTTACCTACTGCGCTACCTCACTTTACTTTACACCGTCACTTTACTTTACACCGTCACTTTACACCATCACAACTGCACTACCTCACTTTACTACTTCACTCCTTTTGCCCTCTTGTATTTTTTGTACATTTGTATTTTTTGTATACTTGCATTATTATTACTTGTATATTTGTCTTATTTTTTTTATTTTTACTTACTTGTGTGACATTTTACTGTGGACGGCAAAGTAAGAATTTCATTGTACAGGGAAACATGCTTTCTGTCTGTACACATGACAATAAACACTTTGAATCTTGAATCTTTTGAATCTAGTGTGTAAACGTGGCATTTAAGCTACTATGCTAAAATGTTGTAATGTCACGCAAGTCTATTGTTAAGACATACTGCCGTCAAGAGAAATAAGAGTTATTTGTTGTTATCTACACTACAACTATCTTTTAACTCCTAAGTCTTAACAGTGTACTTACAATTTAAAATTGCCCTTCAAATATAATTTTTCATGTTGAAAAATATGTATTTTTAATGCATCTTAAAAACACTTTAGAAATTTTGGAAATCTAAGAAAAATTGTAAAACTAGGGACAAATATAATCATGTTCACTCTGTTTTAGTTAAAAGTGTAGTACATATAGACTTACAGCGTTTGGTTGTTCCAAACAAAAAGTCAATCACAGCTGTAGATTTAAGGTTGATATCTGCCACGCTAAAAAGTGCACATATTGACCAATAAATACAGTAACTCTAAAAAGATTACTAAGATAAAGAACTTCTCTGTCAGGATGAATAAAAAAGTTAAATATTTTTTTAGTAACTATTTAGAAAGTAGTGCAGTGTCAGTTATAACAATTTAACTACCATGTGTGTATTCATGTTTGTTTTTTGTGTATATTTGAATAGCTTTAAGAAGACATGAAAGCCCTATGAAACGGGATTCTCTAGAGGATTCCATCAAGGTGAAAAAGGGATCCTCATTTTCATTTTCCTCTAATCAGTCAACTGATGGCTTCAGCTCCTCCAGCTCTGAGTCATCAGAGCAGGAAGATAGACAAAGAAAAAAGAGGAAGAAGAAGGGAAAGGAGAAAAAGAACAAGTCAAAAGAAAGAGATACAACAGCAATACAAGGGGTGAGAATGAATGAAAATTAAAATGATTTTTGTTCTGAACTGCAATTTTAAACTTTTTCCAAAGGAAAACTTGTAGATAAGCTTGTGACGGTACCATTATCACCTCTGTCTCACTCAGTTCATTGTATGTGTAACTATTATATATGTTCTTTGCATTGCAGCCCAGCACCCAACACAAGTTGTGGCTCGCTATAAGAAGATTCTGCGGGTTTTGAAGAGGGGAACAACAATGTCTGCAGCATTTAAACAATGCCATGTTGACTGCAACACTATTGTGGCTACAGCTCCGGTGGCGGAGTTATACATTGCAGCCCAAAAATATAGCGAACAGCGAATGCCCCTGGTAAACTACTGCAATTAGTAGCTGAATGTTCTCGTGCAATTAATGAAGATCAGGAAATAAAGGCTCAGGTTAGGTCCTTGAAGTCTTCTGGGCAGTTGCTGCCATTAAAAACAAGAGCAGAGAAATAGTAATATTTTAGTTGTTCAACCCTGTTGTTGTAGTTAGAAAAGGATTCACTGTTTAGCACAATGTTTAACATTTGTATTTATGATGCCATGAAACTTGTAATTTAGATTTTTTTTTTTTTATTATCTAGTTCTGATAAAATTATATAAAAAAAAGTCTTACAAAAACATAAAAACCCAGAAAACCAAGAAAAGGTCAAATATTTATGTGATTGATTAGTAGCTGTCTACTACCATCTGGTTTTTGGTACTTTTGTTTTGACCCTACCAACAATATTATTTTTTTTTATTAGCAAAAACGTTTTTAAATTCTCATTTGTATTCCTACATTGAAATGATTTCAATAAGAAAAGACTTTGTTTTAACCCTGTCTCTTATTGTTTGTTTCATTTGCATTATCTCTTTGACATAACTGTGCCATTTAATTTACATTTATAAATGATTTACAAAGCATAATTAGCCCACACTTTAGATGAGCTCACTCTATGGACTTTATTAATGATTAGTAGATGCTTTATAAATTGCCATTATACTTTACAAAGGTTTTGTTAAAAATGGAATTGGTTGTAATGGCGTTTGGTTAAAATTCACATTTTAAAGTTCAGATTATTTTCTAACACTTTGTTACCGCATAATAGATATCAGTTATTGAGTATGTATACATTGTTAATGAGGTGTTATTAAGGATTTATTAATGATAATTGCGTATGCTTTATACTTGTATTGAGACAGTAGTTCACGGACTAGTGAGTGGGTGGCACTTATGTATGTGGTGTAAAAAACACTGAAAAACATACCCTGACTTGCTTTCACTCAACACATATGCTCTATAGCCATATTTATATGGTTTTCTGGGACTATTTTAGGGTTAATCTTCCCTTAAATGCTATTGTCATCTCATTTACAGAATGCTCCTCGAGAGGGCTGTAAACCACTGAAAAGCGAAGGATTATTGTTCTAAATATGTCACACCCTGGCTGATCTTTTGCAATGCAAGAAATCTCTTTCTAGGCATTACCTTGCCAGCTGATAAGCATAACGGTTAGTCTCAAATGTAACTAGGATCTAAAAATCATCAGTCAATAAAAAGGACAGAAAATCGTTGGGAGATCAGTCAGATCTCTCTCCCCTGTAAAGCCAGTACATTCGTCAAAATGCTTTATTCACCCTTGATAAACTTCCAGATCTCTTATGTGTTCTCAGCCCTCATCGTCAGTGATAGACCCGAAGCTATAGCCTCTCCACTCACCTTTCTCTTCTCCCTGCCTCCTCTCCGACTTCTTATGTGTAGACCGCCAGAAACTGGAACCATAGGGTCAGCAGCAAAACCCCCAACTACACTGGCACCTTTACTTTGTTTGCTATCCTCACTTTCCCTTAGTTCACAATATTAATTAAACAGTTTTATAATTTATATAGCAAATTTCAAATGACAAGATTACCCTCGATGCCCTTACAAGACTTACATGTCGGAAGGCAAATGTTTTCCCCTGGAGTCAGAGTCTGCAGCAAATGAAACCACAGCTTTGACGCACATGTTCTTGTCTCACAATTTCTGCTCTCACCAACGTAGAGCTCTAAGCAACAACCTTCTCCCCACCTGCCACGACATGTTGCAATTCTGCAACTTTTGGTGCTTAAAGGGTTAATACAGTGGGCTGTTTCATTACTTTTGCATATGACTTTTTAAAGCAAATGGATGTCAGTAGAATGGAATAAGAAGTGATGCAAAAGCTTTTCATCATGCAGCGTTTTTCCAACATGTAGTGTTGCTACGCTGTCACAGAAATACATTTACTCCTGACAAAATGCTTTAGGGCTCGCATAGATCACAGAGGAGTTCTCACAGAGGCCTCGTGATACATGAGCACTGCGTGCTGTAACACTAACCTGCCGTCTGCTCCTCGCTCTCATCCAACGAGGCTGGAAAATACAGCTAACATTCTCTCTGATGCTTCACAAAGACCGCTTTTGTTGAGGATCCAAGAACATTTTGGATGGGCTTACAAATGCATTTCAATCTCTGTGAGTGGATGTGGGACAGGCTTGTATCGCGGCAAAGTGCTTACTCAGGTCTGTGCATTCCCTGTGTCAGGAAACTGTCACTGCTGCAGCCCAAACGAATGAAGACAGAAGTGATAGGAAAATGGATCTTCTAAAACCTCACTCACTTTTGTTCCATATTCATGTTTCCAACCTTTGAAATATGGGACAGTTATGAGAGAATGTCTGTGCCAGTTCTGGAGCAGCTTTTAGTGAGAGAATGAGTGATGTTCAGCGTGTGGTCTAAAGACAAAATAAGTGAGACTTTATTTAAAAGTTGAGTATAAACGGAACATTTATTAAAAGGTAAATGATGGAAGATATTGTATCAAAAATATGCTCAATGTCCATATTTCACAGGTTGTAATGTCATGCCATGTGTTTTGCCATATGCAAGACTTTAGATATTAGAAAGTGTTTTCATAGTAGTAAAAAAATATTAAAACAGTGCTTAATGAAATAATTATTCCAGTTCACAAGAAGGATCACTGGACTGAATGACTACAGATCCATAGCACTGACCTTTGTCGTCATGAAATCAATTAAGCACCCTTCTTATCTTGTCACACCTCACAGACCCTCACAGACCCCCTCCTGGACCCCCTGCAGGTCGCCTACAGAGCCAACAGGTCTGTAGGCGACCTGCAACATGCCCTCTACTTCACCCTGCAGCAGCTGGACCCCCCAGATCCTACGCAAGGATCTTATTTGTTGACTTCAGGTCAACACCATCCTCCCAGATCTTCTCCAGGACAAGCTGTCCCAGCTCAATGTGCCTGACTCCATCTGCCGGTGGACTTCCTGACAGACAGGAGCATCACACAGCAGAGAAGGTGATCAGCTGCAGGTCCTGTACAGCTCCAGGACACTGGGGCAGGCAGGTGGGATCGCAGCCGACCCCTCTCATGCCCTCTAAAAAAACCTAAAAAGTAATGGCAGGCCAACACTGAAACTTGAGCTGCGTTGAAAGGGAAAAGGGGGTTTTCTGACATTTAATTCAGAGAACTACACCTGCACTGGAGTCTGAGGCAAAATGCAGGACAGACATGTCCGTGGCTCATCTCAGCCCTGTTAAAAGACATGTCTGGCTTGCTCCTTGTCTGGCCATTCACCTAGGACTTGTTTTCCTTGGGAAACCCTACCCTACCCTATTAAGGAACCAGAAGGCACCAAAGAAGACAAATACAGGCCGTTGGGAACCACAGAGAGACCACAAGGAAAACAGCCACAGCCAAATACCTCCAAAGAGTACGGCAAGTCGTGAGGACTCTCAATGGGAAGAAAAAAAGGAGGAAATAATGAGACAGAGTTAGCTTGCTGTCCTGCGGCACCTGAGCTAGCATCAAAACCGTGAGTGTTACACATGGGCACGTGTCACGTGATACTCGAGAGAAAGCATATGTTCCTGGGTAGTGAAGTTACAGTTTTACTCACGGCGGGATGAAGTTAGAAGAGCGTACAGGGAGATTTGAGAAGCTGTGAAGCCGACACGGCGAGAAGTGCTGGCACAATGTACCGTTGGGTTTCAACCCACTTGATCACTGGCTCCAGCCAAACTCAGGAAGCTTTGAACTAACCAAACAGATTGTTGATCATCTCAAACCAAATGTTTTGTTGTAATACAAAGCTGCAATACTTCTTCCCTAATACTTCCATTTTTATGATTTCATATTTATTAAGAAAAACAATAATTCACACTTGCACACAAATATTTGCTGCGGCAAATTTGTAAAACAAATTTGTTTCTTTCAAATTTCTGTCAAATTTGTTTCTTTGATAAGTTGGTGCTTAATGTGACAAAACATAACTGACTTAGCCTCTGCTACTTTTCACAATAATATCACAATTTAATAAACCTCATGGATTTAAAAATGTGAGTGGATTCTGCTGTAATCAACAGAAAACAAAGTATTGGTACATTGGGTTTCAGAAAGAAGACCCCCTCACTCAGTAGAGACAAATGGTCTATTCTAGAAACTCTAAATAACTCCACTGTTTTCTGAGAAGTATAATAGAATGAATATAGCATATGTTATTTTTTTGGAATCCAGTAATTTAATTTTGGCCGTGTCTGATATAGATCTGACAAAAGCCACAGCAGCTTAACGTGTGCCTGAAATATTGTCATCGCTGGATAAGTACGTACATATGACCAAGAACTGAATGTGCCAAGAATGTGCTCCACATGACTTCCAAATCTGAGTCTGAAATCAGTGCGTACGTGCTTTACGTCTGCTTTGAGTCCATAACTTCATCTGTGAAAAGCATAGAAAATAAAATACAATATATGAAACAATGACTTGAAGGCATTATATGAATTGAAGAAATGGAAGAGTCCACACAGAAATATCTATAAAGCTGCAGCTGTTTGATACATTTTAGGTAACAGTTCTGGTTGGGTTGAATGTGACATGAAAATAAATTCAATGTTTTTAATTAACAAAACAATATATGCCCACCATCCAGAACCTGTAACTGTGGCTAGTAAAAGAGGCTCAATTAGAACTTTAAAAGTCCAGCGTCTCATTTTAATAATAATATGTAATAATATACTGAGTCCAGCATGCTGGACTCAGTATATTATTACATATTATTATATTCAAGGTGAAGACGTTTTGTCTCTAATTCCAGGAGACTTTATCACGTGGCGTCAAAATAATGACAAAACTTGAAAGGCGCAAATACGACGTTTTAGTAGATTTGAGCATTTAATTGGTTGTATCACCATATAAATAAGAGATCTTTCAAAAAGAAAAAAATCATATCTTCATAATTCAGTTCTATAAAATATAATTATTTATTGTGTTGTAATCACTCTGTGCACACTTTTAATTTTAGTGTTAAAGCTCTTTTTAAAAGTGATGCTGTCAGGCCGAAATTGTGATTGATGGTCTGTTATGAAGTGACCACTCTCAAGACATCGTGAACACCAAAAAACATGCATGTTAATTACTTGACAGCATCTTCAATGTCTTTATTTGATTTGTACTAATTACTAAACAATTTGCCATCATAACTCTTCACAATCGCAGGCCGGTAAATCTTGATTAGAAAGTTTACGTATATCTCATACTGTAATCATTATATTTGGCCAGCTGCTACTTTCACATACATACATATTTCAATAGTTTTTTCTACATACAGAACTCTGTTGAAAATAGTTTTTTTTTTATTCCCCAATAATAAAGTGGTTTATATTTCTTCTCAGTAATCACTCCTAAGCATAAGTAAATGGTGTTAACCTAAAGACCCTTTCTCTTACTGTTTTTTACAGAGCTCTACTACAGTGACCTGTCTTCAGCTCCTTGTTGTTTACAATAAACTCGATTCAGACAAACCTTCATTTATTTGTGTGGAGCTGGGTTCTTATTGAATCCACTTAAAACAGTATTGTCTCCAATAATGAGAGGTTAAGTTTGTGTTTGGAGTTTATCAGTATGATAATACTTCAAAGCATTGATAGGAATACAATAAATTGCTCAAAAAATCATTTATTGTGGTCATCCACTGCCTCCAATCCTTTTTGTCAAAGTTACTGGGTATATGACCACAATGATATTTCATCATGCTGTAAGTCATGGATACATGGTTAAACCTTAATCTAGCATCAGTCATTGCAGTAACAGTTTTGTTAGTATCTAAGGTTTTGATGTGACTCTTCTTAAATTTGAAGAGTCTCAGGTGGTACTGAAATGCTTCTTTCTTGAGCAGGTTTTTGAAACAAAGGTAAAGTCTTCAAGAGAACATAACAGTGAAAATGAGTCATATTAATATTGAAAAATCTCTGGTAATACA
The DNA here is from genome assembly GCA_024416835.2 of Perccottus glenii. Lineage (NCBI taxonomy): Eukaryota > Metazoa > Chordata > Actinopteri > Gobiiformes > Odontobutidae > Perccottus > Perccottus glenii. The sequence goes on from CM044551.2 coordinate 29,724,717, forward strand.
ACAAATTAAATGCTAAACTCTACTAAAACAGTCAAAGTCTCTGTCTTAGTTCTGTTGGACTTGAGTGCTGCGTTTGATACAGTGGACCATGGAATCCTGTCACAAAGATTAGAGGAATGGATAGGTATCACTGGAACTGCTCTTAAATGGTTTCAGTCCTATCTTGAAGACAGGAAGTACTTTGTTTTGGTTGGTAACTGTGTATCAGACCAAATGGCCCTGACATGTGGGGTTCCACAGGGATCTATCTTGGGACCTCTATTATTCAATCTCTACATGCTTCCTTTAGGCCAGTTGCTTTTTTGTTTTTTTTTAAACCTTTATTTAACCAGGAAAGTCCCACTGAGATTACAAATCTCTTTTGCAGGGGAAATACGCAGTTAATATGCAGCTGTGACGTATCATACCATAATTATGCAGATGACACTCAGATTTACATTTCACTCACAGCAGGTGAAAATGGACCAATCCATTCACAAACAGATTGACATGTGGATGCAAAATAATTTTCTACAACTGAACAGAGACAAGACTGAACTAATCATCTTTGGGCCACAGAAACAAAGAGAAAGAGTCAGCAGTAACCTTTTGTCTCTTTCTCTAAAATCTAAAAATCAGGTTAGAAATCTGTGGACTCAGACTTGAATTTCCACAGTCACATTAAGTCAATTACATCATCTGCATTTTATCACCTTAAAAACATTTCCAGAGTCAAAGGGATGACGTCTCAACCAGACTTAGAGAAACTTATCCATGCTTTTATCTCCAGCAGGTTAGATTACTGTAACGGCCTGCTCACTGGTCTCTCAAAACGAGGGTTAAGACAGCTGCAGCTTATTCAGAACGCGGCTGCTCGGGTTCTCACCAAAACCAGGAAGTACAACCACATCACGCCAGTTTTAAAATCTCTGCACTGGCTTCCTGTTGCTTTGAATATATCTCTGACATGCTAGTTGCTTATGAACCTCCTCGGACTCTGAGAACATCTGGGACAGGCCTTCTGCTCGTGCCCAGAGTTAGAACTAAACAAGGTGAAGCAGCGTTTAAGTTTCATGCAGCAAAAATCTGGAACAGCCTCCCAGATGAAGTAAAACAAGCCTCAACTTTAACAATGTTCAAGGGGAGGTTAAAACCTTCCTCTTTAGCTCCGCCTACATTACATTACACAAGTGTTTTTCTTATGTTTCTTAATATAAATCTTGTAAATTGTCTATTATTCCTGTAAAGTACTTTGAGTTACCCAGTGTATGAATTGTGCTATATAAATAAAATTAAATTGCCTAATAGCACTTCTCTGGTGCCCTTTACAACTCAACAATACAGTTATGTAACTCACATTGTTGTTGTGGAGGCCATTGTCAATGAGGTGGTGGGAGCAATGGTAACTGAACTGAAAGAGACAAAACATTTAAATTAAACACCTGTATCTTCCCAGAAGTGCAATGTTTAACAACCATGGGCGCTAATTATACAGAAATAGCGCATTGCAAGCAGGAAGAGAATAAATCTGTCTGTGTATTTCCAGAGATTAGAAAAGGTGTTTAATGTAAACTTTGGTACAGTTCAAGACTTTGAGAGAACAAGCCCACACGCTAGCCAACTTAAGAACTCATTCCTAAATTGAATAAAGCCTGAACTAAGTCACTTTGTGAGAAAACATCAAGTTGGGTGGGCCACAGCACTGTTAACACAGGTCAAAGAGTATGCAGTGCATAGATAGAGGGTGTTCATAACTAAGAACAGAAGAAAGAAAGGTTGGAACATTGGCTGTTGATGATGTTAATGCAAATAAGAATGATGTGGTTTTTGAGGGAATGCTGACTGTGGGCGTGGCTGTTGAAGGGAGCGGAGATACGGAGGTCAGTGATGCAGTTGATCCAAAAAGAGCGGGTGCCTGCGGTCACCCGCGGTTACAAGTCATGCAAAAATATTTTTAATGATATTCGGGTCGGTTGGGTCGTTTTAAATAAAAATTCCAATTAAACCCTTGTAAATTATGTAGTACTAGACACAATTTTCTATGAAATACATAGTCCTACACTTTATTGCCTGTATAACTGGCGCAAAGATGATGCACAAGCTCAGTCTGCAGGTAGAGAAGGAGGCGGCAAGAGAAAAGGTGAAGACTGGGGAGTGGAAGCTCCGCAAATACACAAATAAAAAGAGCAAAGTGTGGGAGACATTTGCCGAAATAATGAAAGATGATGACCAAAGTGCTGGCTTTGTCATGTGTACTTCTTGTGACGTTATTTACACATTTGATAGCCACAAAACTGGCACGACCAACATGGCGCAAGTCACAAGTGCGGTGCCGGGAAGCCATCACAGCCGAATAGAGCAGCATCAGGCCAACCCAGGCCACAAACTATAGATGCCTTTATGCGCCCTGACCACACGAAACTTCCTCTTCAAGTGAAAAGTTAATTTGTGGATGGGCCGCCTCAAGAACTGCTGTGCTCTCGCCGCTGCACCTCTGAGTGCACCACGTCAGGGCGGACACCGCCCTTCTTTTTTTTTGCGGTCCGAGTTGCGGGCGGGTCACTTGAAAACGTAGGTCGGGTGCGGGTTGTCTATACATTGACCCGCGCATCACTGACAGAGGTAGGTGAAGCGGGTGTGGCGAAAGAGATGATGACACGTGCTTCAGATGTGGATTTCAGCTGTCACTAACGTCTTGGCTAGTCAAAGGTTATTATTAAATGTGTGAATTGATAAAAAAAGACAAATTTATTGCAGGTCTGGCTGTAATTAATCGCAGTTAATCACACAACATGTCAATTTTTAATAAAGGTAATGCACTTTCTTTTATTAATGTAAAAATGATTTTACAAAAAACTTAAATGGTAAATGGTGTGCATGCTTTCACGTGTACGTGCACACACACGTACACGCACACACACAAACACACACACAAACACACACACACAGGGTCTGCCAAACCCAATGCGCTCACAGCCTTCACCGACCACCACTAAACTCACCTCTGCAGTCACACACATTCATAAACCAGAGTTGTGGTGAAATAAATAAGAAACCTTTATAAAATACAGTAACTTCAAGTGCGTTTCCTATACATTCACTTTGAGAAGGAATTCTGAATGTTCACGTCACTCTCCAGGTTCAGATTGAAAATGATGATTCTGTAACTTAAGTTGAATGTAGTTTAACAACAGATCCCATGTAGAGTACTTGGCCATGGGCTGACAACAGAACATTCACCAGAGTGCTTCTTCTGCCATCAGCCCCGAAAATCATCCGTACACTAAGATTTATATCACTCTATGCTCCACGGGCAGCCCCTCCCTTCTCTGCTCTCTCTCGGGGGAGATATCTCTTTTCCTTTTTTTCATCAGTGCAACAATTTTTGACAAACACCCCTCCCCTCTTCATCAGTAGCTGTGCTTCCCTGTCATTTAGCTGGACAGCACATCTTTGTCGCCCCTGGGTGCGATACCTAGCTACCTAACCTACTGAGTGAAACTTAATAAAGTGAAACCTATTTAGAGAAAGTCCTGACAGGTGTGGCACCTCTCTGCTCTGTCTGAGACCTGTGCTGCTTTCCACGTTTAACGATGCTCCAGAGCTTGTTTTGAAGCTGAACTGAAAATACAGTGTCCATGTGATTGAGACCAATTAACTACTGCATGAAACAACAAGGACGGCTTTACATGACGTGAGTAAAATAAAAATCCCTGTGTGGTTTCTTCTGTTTTTGTCCACTACCAAATTTAAAATTTAAAAGTCTCAAACGCCAGAAAAGTGGGAGTGGTGTTGCACTTTATGTGGACAAAAAACTGAATGCCAAATTGGTGGGCAACATGACAATTGATAATCTGTTTGAATGTTTCACGGTTTAGATTAATATGGGAAATGCAAAAACATATTTGGTTCTTGTATTTATAGAGCACCTGGTGGTAACTTAGAGTCCTTCTTAGACAGTTTAGAACAAATCTATACAAAACAAATCTTACTAATGGTTACTGCATAGGGTTACACCCAAAAGGATGGGTCTGGCCTAGAGATGACAAAGAAAATGTAAAGTAAGAGGAAATGTCAAAGATTATTATAGAAATTTAATTGAAGGAAATAAAACAATATCCTGTTTCTTTCCCTAATTAAATGATTTAAAATATATGGAAGACATTGTTAATTTATGGAACTTCGAAAAGCTTGTGAACCAAAAGATCATGCAAAATTATTTCTGATCTATATAAATGATTTATGTTTGTATCAACTAAGTTAAAAATTATCATATTTGCGAATGATACCACTAAAACTATACAATTCACATATAAGCTAATATTTTAGGTTTATGCTTCATCAACATACAAGAGGAGGGAATGTTAAGGTAATTAGATATTTCCTATAGTTTTTAATTACTGTTTGCTCCTAGTCCTGCTCAGGTCATGTCAGTCCTGCTCATGTCATTTCTTTCATGCTAATCCAAACATAGACATAACTAACCACTGACTACATTCTGCACCTGGGAAAAGCTCCAAAGCTTTACTCTAATAACATCCACAGAGCCTCAGACTAAACTGTAAAAGTCCTACAGGTCATGACAGAGTCTCAAGAGTAGACTCTGTCTGAGTCTCCAGTAAAAATGACTCAAATACAGAGTACATGTCTGTCTGTCTCTGTGACTGTCATTAATGTTCTCAATCATTGATGTTTAAGGCTGTTCTCTAACACTTTCATAGTGTTGAAATCTTACTCTGGAGTCGAGTGAAGAAAAGGCATCTGGACTAGGTTTTCAAGGTGCAGACGTTTTGTCTCTTCTCCAAGAGACTTTGTCAATTCTTCTGGAACAGAGGATATATATGAGTCCAATTTTACTCTGGAGGTTTTTTTGTGTACTAATGGAAAGAAGCCATTGACCATCATTGGCATTCTAAAGAAGCTTACTTTCACCTTCTAATCGAATTCCTTCCAGGAAGGACTATTAGTAATTTTATGAATATTTAAAAGACCATCTTTACTTTTAGTGTCCTTGATGATGAGGCCAATAATGTTGGCCTCCATCTCCCATTTTTCTTCAATATAGTAAGTGTTTTCTGTGATAATTAGCATATTTCTTTATAAACATTTGATATACAGTACAACGCTTTTCCAAAAAAAAAAATTTAATCAGAGTAATAATATATTGTTCCACCTTCGTAGGAGGTGTCCTAAGCTTTTCCCATTCTTCATAATTACATAATGTCTTATTTGGAAATATCAAAAAAGATCTTTTGTAGGCAACTTAAATGTTTGTTGTAATTGTGCAAATAATTTAAAATGTTCACTTTCTAATAACTGATTCACAGTTAGCAGACACAATAGTGGTAGAGCGGTCGTCCTATAACCAGAAGGTTTGCAGGTCAATTCCTGCTCTCCCCGGTTCATACTTTCATTGTGCCCTTGGGCAAGACACCCACCTTGCCTCCAGTGGTGTTCCAGCTGTAACACTGGTAAGTTAATGTAAGTCCCTGTCCTTTCTTTCTTTTCTCCTTTGATAACCAGATTTTACTTTCTTGATGCAAGACATATCTTTTTTTCTGACTTGAGGCTGAGCCTTCCGCTGCCAGACACCTCCTTCTCCTCGGGCTGACAATCGCTCAGGACAGATTGTAGCTTGGTTAAATTAAACAGGTGTGCATGTGGACTAAACCATTTTGAACATTTTCATTAGGGTGCTAGGGCCCTCTGATAACTGTTATGATTACTGTTAGTGCAAAATTATGTCTTGCAATCAGTTTTTTAGTCAGGGAGTATAGTATTATTACATCTATTATATAAATTATTTAAAAATGCAATATAAAACTAATTTTTATTGCAGGTTCATCCCCCCCCTGGGCCTTGGGTAAACAGTACCCTTGCCCCTCCCAGTCCGAAGCCCTTGCAGCAGAGTGAAGTGATGTAATAACGCCAGTGACTGTGATAATAAATAAAGTCAGACAAAAAGAAAATGCATACACCTATGCCCCCCTTCCCCCACTTGAACGTTCTGATCACAATCTTGTTCATCTGCTCCCCGAATACACACCCAGGCTGAGAAAAGAGCCTGCACAGAAGAAGTCTGTGAAAGTGTGGACTGATGAGGCCAGTGAGAGGCTGAGGGACTGTTTCCAGACCACCAACTTGGAAGCTCTCATGGACAGGACATCAATGGCCTGACACATCAACTTCTGTGTGGAGAACACTGTGCCAACCCGGAGGGTGCAGTGTTTTTTCCAACAACAAGCCCTGGGTGGCCCCTGACAAAAAATCCCTGCTGAAGAAGAAGAAGAAGAAGAAGGCTTTTCTATCAGGGGACAGAGAGGAGCAGAAGAGAGTTCAGTACAAACTCAAATACAAGATCAGGCGTGCCAAACACTCTTACAAGAAGAAGTTGGCGGAGCGGCTGGAGCAGGGATGTGTAGAGAGGCCTCCAGACCATCTCAGGTCAGGGACAAAGAGGGGCCAGAGGGACAGCGGATGGTGACAAGCTCTGGGGCGATGAGTTAAATCTGGTCTTCAACAGATTCGACTCCCACCCCTCTCCTGCTCTTACTACCCCTCCTCTAAACACTTCTCCAAACCTGTGGGCACCAGCATCTTCCCCCGGCCACCTTCATCTCCGCATCGACTTCTAGAACAGGAAAGCTGCAGGACCAGACGGCATTAGCCTCAGACTGCTCAGGGACTGTGCAGACCAGCTCTGTGATGTATATGGTATATATATATATATATATATATATATATATATATATATATATGTTTAACCTGAGCCTCAGCCTGGAGAAGGTCTCCGTCCTGCTTTCAACGCTGCTGCGAGGGAAGCTGGAGGGGGCGGGTGTGGACGGACACCTGGCGGCATGGACCATCGACTACCTCAGCAACAGGTCACAGTACGTGAGGCTGCGCAACTGTGAGTCTGAGGTGGTAGACTCCTAGGGGAACAGTTCTCTTACCGTTCCTCTTCACACTCTACACTTCCCTTACAACAACAGCAGCTGTCACCTCCAGACGTTCTCTGAGGACTCAGCCGTTGTTGAGCATCATACAGGATTGATCATCATGGACTTAATCGACTGGTGTAGGCTCAACCACCTGCAGCTAAACACCAGCAAGACGAAGGAGATGGTGTTCAACTTCAGGAGAAGGACATCCCCCCCACACCCGTGAGCATCCTGAACAATAAACTTTTCACTACAAGAAGGGCCAGAGTCACCTCCACTTTCTGGTTAGACTGAGGTCCTTCGGAGTGTGCAGGCCTCTGTGGTAGCCTCCGCCACACTACTACGCTGTGGTCTGCTGCGGGCAGGCAGCACAGACCGGGAACAGGAAGAGACTGAACAAGCTGGTCAGGAGGGCCAGCTCTGTCCTGGGCTGCCTTTTGGACATGATCGAGGAGGTGGGTGAGAGGTTGATGTTGGCCAAGCTGACATCTACAGTATCAGAGACAACAGCTCTCACCCCCCGCATCAGACTGTGGTGGCTATCTGAGCAGCTCCTTTCGCGGCAGACTGAGACACCCTCAGAGACACCTACTGCCACGAGACTTTATAATTCACACATGTAACAATAAGCCAGGATACTGTACAGTAAGTAAGTAAGTAAGTAAATTTTATTTATATAGCACCTTTCACAGATATAAATCAAGTGCTTTACAAAGTGCAATAAAAGAACAATAAAACTATGAGAATAAAAATTAAAACCACAAAATATCAAAAACATAAAAAGCCCAATCAACTAAAAGCTTGTTTAAATAAAAGTGTCTTCAGCTGCTTTTTAAAAGAATCAACAGAAACGTCCACTCGCAGTGACAGGGGCAGGGCGTTCCAGAGTCCGGGGGCAACTGCTTGGAAAGACCGGTCTCCCCGAGTTTTAAAACGGGTTTTGGGGACCGTTAGAAGGTTTTGACCAGAAGACCGAAGAGCGCGGGAGGAGGAGTAAGGGGTCAGCAGGTCAGTGATGTACTGGGGGGCCTGTCCATGCAGAGCTCTAAAAGTCAAGACTAAAATTTTAAAATCAATTCTGAATTTGACTGGAAGCCAATGTAATGAGAATAAAACCGGGGAAATGTGAGCCCTTCTGTTGGTTCCAGTTAAAAGCCTGGCTGCAGCATTTTGCACCATTTGTAGTCGACTCAGAGACAATTTGTTCAAACAAGTAAAAAGAGAATTACAATAATCAGGTTTAGACAATAACACTCTCAATTTAGAAATGTTTCTCAAATGATAAAAACAGTTTTTGACCAACTTTTAGAATGACTGCCCAGAGACATAGATTGGTCAAACAGAACACCAAGGTTTCTGAGGCTCGACTGGACTGAAGAACCCAGGAAACCAAGGTGTTGTTTGATTTGAGGTATTTTTTGGTCTGGTGCAAAGATTAAAGTTTCAGTCTTTTTTGTATTCAGCTGTAGGTAGTTATTGAATAACCAGTTCTTTCTGCAAGACAAGCAGTCCAACAAATCAGTAAGTTTATGAAACTCAGAGTCTTTAAAAGAACAGTACAACTGAATGTCATCAGCATAAAAGTGATAAGACACATTTTTAAAACCGTAAATTATTTCACCAAGAGGGCGAATGTACAATAAAAACAAAAGAGGACCTAGCACTGAGCCCTGAGGAACTCCATATGACAGAGGGGTCATTTCAGACAGAATATTGTTAATAGAGACACAAAATGATCTGTCACTCAGGTAAGAGGAAAACCACTTTAGAACTGATCCAGAGAAACCCGTTTCATATTGCAGATGCTTTAACAATACATTATGGTCCAGAGTATGAAAAGCAGACGATAAATCCAGTAGGATCAAGACAGAGTACTGCCCAGAGTCAGCCGCCATCATAATGTCACTTGATATCTTCAGCAGGGCAGTCTCAGTTGAATGACATTTTCGGAAGCCTGACTGAAATTTATCTATAAAATTATTTTCATTAAGAAACACAGTCAGCTGCTCCGCCACCACTCTCTCCAGGATTTTGGATAAAAAAGGCAATTTAGAGATTGGCCTGTAGTTGTTTGGTTCAAAAGAATCCAAATTGGGCTTCTTCAGAATGGGGCTGACGACTGCTTGTTTAAAAGAGCTGGGCACAGAACCAGTTAAAAGAGAAAGGTTGATCAGTTTAACAACATATGGACCAACTAAATCAAATACATTTAAAAGCAGCGAAGTTGGCATTACATCTAGAGGGCTTGATGATGGTTTCACCTTTTTTAGTAGACCCTTAATATCCTCTTCGGTGACAGGTGAATTCATTTCCTCATTTATCCAAGGGCAGGGATTTTTAGGGAAGGTGTGTTTACTTTTTAGCAGAGCAACCTTATTTAAAAACAGACAGACAGTGGTTATTAAAAGACTGCATAAAAGATTCAGGCTCACTACAGCCATCAAAAACACCGAGGTCAAATGACTCCAAAAAATTCTCAACTGTGGATCCATTTATGATGCGTATTTGTGACATCGGTTTGGAAGGAAGATAGTCCACATTGGAAGACAAGTTAAAAAATATACACACAGTCTGTCACATTAATGTCTGTAACACTCAACTGGTCAATGTTCAGGCCTAAAGAGAAAACAAGGTCCAAAGTGTGGCCTTTTGTATGTGTAGGACCAGAGACATGCTGTTTAAAATGAAATGCTTCAGTGAGTGTTAAAAACTCAGATGCCAGATTACACGAAGCATCATCAATATGGAGGTTAAAATCGAGTAACAGAACATTTTCAAGTTTGATAATTGAAGATAAAAATTCAGAGAAATCCTCTAAAAACAAGCGACCAGGACCAGGAGGTCGGTAAATTAAAATGCAATAAATTGAGTCATTGTTGCCAACCTTAGTCATCTGCATCTCAAAGGAGTCGAAAGAGTCTGAGTTCATCAACCTGCAGCAGAAACAGTCCTGCACACGCAGTGCGAGTCCGCCTCCTCGCCGCGAGACCCGCGGTGTCCCAAACACAGAACAGCCCGGAGGGCACAGCTCGTTCAGATGAGTGTACTCCATTTCACGCTGCCAGGTCTCTGTTAAAAACATAAAGACAAGGTGTTCCTTTGAGAATAATTCGCTGAGGAAGAAGGCCTTGTTTGCAATGGAGCGAGCGTTGAGTAGAGCAATCCGAGTCGGTTGTGCCAGATCCAAGGCCGGTGCGCGCTGACCATCAGGGCAACAAACAGCACTAGAAAATCCAAAATTACATTTGATAACAGAGAGGGAGCAGAGGCAATGCCGGAAACAGGCGCCATCTTGATCGCCGTGAACAAGTACCGTCCGTCCACAGTGTCCATTTTTTATATAGGAAAATAAATAAAAAATAAGTATTTAGATATTTAGTATTTGTTTAAATTAACCTTCAAATTTAATTCTATTTAAAATGTTTTTTGCTGCTGAGATTGTATATACATTTTTTTTTTATTCTATTACATGCGCTCCTTTCTTTTACTTCTTTTACACTTTACCTGTCTAAGAGCTGCTGTACAAGTGAATTTCCCCTCTGTTTGATCAATAAAGTCCTATCTTATCTTATTCAGAGTTTGTTCTTATATTGTAGGGTAGTAATATTGTAAATCTGCATTAGACAGTGAGCCAGAAAACTAGAGTAGTGGTTAGTCTCAGCTGTCAGAGCTGTGCTGCGTTCACTGACCTCAGAAGCTGCACACACTATCTCTGGACGCTTCAGGGGAAACCTCCAACTCACTTTTCTGAGACACTGATGCAAATCAGATCCACATTGAGCTGACATTCTAAATGCTTCACTTGAGCTGAGGCTGCAATTGATCAGAGCGCTCTGTTTTATTCACAGCCATCTGATTTATTCCCACAGAAACGCCCTGTTCCTGGCAGATTTAATTAAGAGATGGCCAACAATAACAGGAACATTCCCAAGCAGAGATTAGGACGGATCAAGTGTGGCCTCTTGGACAGGACTTACTCCTAAACAAGACTCAAGACAAAACAAGGTCAAACAACAGATTTTCATCAGCCCAAATCTATAAAGAGCTGTGGTGTAGGATAAAAAAACAAGACTATAAGTTTTGTATCAACTTATGGATATCTAAATATGAGTTTTCCTGTAATCCAAATAATGTAATCCAAATTTGAAACAAAACCAAAAAAATGTGTGTTTTAACTACACAGTTAACATAGATGAAAGTCCCAGTCACAGAGAGACAACCATCTTGTTGTCATGACGACAGGCCCATGGTGGCGCGATACAACAAAAGCTGTTATGCTATTAATTTAACCTTCTTTCATTTCTATCTGAACAAAATGAACACAATCAGAACTGTGTTCTGGAGAGAACAAACTGACCTACCAAAAAAGATGGGTCTAAAAAGTCTGGGACTAGTTGACCAAATCTCTACATATAACTCTTATTTTGAGACTCTATCGCTCTACTTTTCCTGTGACAAAGCTACATGACTTAAAGCTGACACTTTAAGTCATGTAGCCTTAGTCTGTGGAAAGGTCATTGTGCTTCCATTGGTAAGTATCTCAGTATTCCTTTTGAAACATGTGGGTTTCGGTGTCTCTCTTTTACACTGTTGCCTTTGTCATCTACTGTAGAATGGAATTAAAGAAACTGGAGACAACTATTACACATCAGTATCCAATAAGAATCTGAAGGCTGGGGGGCTGCTTTCTGAGCGCTTGTGTCACTGTTAGTGTCGAGCGGCTAATCTGTGCTGTGTGTGGAGTGATGAGTGCTGGCAGTCTGTGTGTAGAGCAATAAAATCCATTGGAAACACTCACATCAGTCCCATGTTTGAGCAGAGACAGTGAGGAGGGTGTTTTGACATTATTTTCCTGATGAAGAGTGACTTTGTGGACCTTGCATGTGCATATTACATCAAACAACTGAGGCAACTGGTTCAAGATGCTGAGCTGACATTTCTGCTCCTCATTTCCTCTGAGTAACACAGCACAGTTTAAAAAACACTTTGTCAAAAAAAGTACAAAGTGAACCAAAAAAGTGTACAGGGGCTTCCATTGGGACCAAGTATATGGACTATATGATCAAGGTACACTACACAGTTGGTTTGGCAAGAATTCTATTGCCCCTAATTTACCCCGAGAACTGAAGTGGAGCGGTGCGCCTTCAATGACATTTTACTAACGTCTGCTTAAAAGTGTCAATTTACACCAAGGACATCAGAGTTGCTCCTTGTGTGAATATATTTGTTGTTAACGAGACGTGCTTTTACATCTGTTCTACTGTTGGTAACTAGGCTACTTACTGTCAAAACCCAAAGTTGTGCAGGTCAGCTCCATGCTTCTCCTTCTTTACATTGTTCTTGCAAACAATGTACAGTGACAGTCACAGAAACCAGACAGAGATGTACTCTTTAGATGTTACATGTGTGAACATCTGTGAGGAGACAAAACAATTCTTTATTGTAGTTTTGAAGCATTTTGTTTGTATGACTTTAGGCAAACTATTGTTTTTTTTCTTGGAGTAAATCTGTTCAAAGCTTGTCTCTAAACGTGTCTGTTGACGTCACTCAGGGGAACTGATTGGTTTCTAACACTTTCACGCATACGGCTCACACACATATTTTGGGAAGATTACAAAAGTTCTGGATGGACATTAAGAATGAAATTTATGTGATATTGTGACTGGACCTGCCATTGAACCTAGCATACTATGTAGACCCACAGGAGAAAAATTGTATATTTTAAATGTGTTGTTATTAGATGCCAGAAAAATTATAACTATTTTATGGAAACAACCTTACCACCAAAAGTACAACAAAAGACTAAACGAACATACGTTTGGTTGAAATATTTATGCATCTATCTTGAAAGGAGATAACAGGTTTTGAATAATGTGGACAAGCTTTTTAAAAGGGAATGTTCTGTTTTTGTTTGTATGTGTTCTGATTAATAAGTGCAATAATAATGTTAAAGATTAATAAAGTGAGTAAAAAAGAAGAATTGAACGGGCAGTTTGAGTGCTGGAGGGATGTAAACTCAGCTCTTATCATTTGAACTCAATTTTGAACACACAGTATTTTAATCCATGTTCAGGGTGTTTTTATTACGATTATTTAAAAAAGTGGCAACACAGTTAAATTGAGTCAAGAACAAAATAAACTTAATTATTATCTAAAAGAAAAATCCTTCTCCAACTCTGCTTAGTTAAAAAGACATTTTTTCCCATGACACTTGGTACTTGGTACACATGCTACTTGTTTGTATTAACTCATGTTGGGTTTCTCAGTTTTATTGGTTAGAGTAATCGTAAACCATGCAATATCAGTGGCAATTATCACTGCCATTCAGGGGTGTAGCACAAAACTCTATGCCCTAGGTACAAAGTTTATTTATGACTATTTTAACTTTATTACCCTGCTGGTTTAGAGCCTGCACGGACTGGTAGATAACACTGACTTATTTTCATCCTACTTTTGGAACTCTTAATCTTCTATTTCTTCTTAACTCTCTGCTACAAGGACAGACAGAATTCAGGTTAAATGTAAAGGGGTAGCTTAATCTGCTAAAAGTGTAACAATAACATAAAATAACTTACTGGGTTGTTCAAATCAATTGTGTCTATAGCTTATTTAATTGTCTACATAAGCTCACCTTGTCTCAGACCTTCAGTGCTTTTATCTGGACATGATGGAGGGCCTGGTGCTGCTGCTGTGGAGATTCTGTCTTTGAAATTAAACACATCATTGGCCTAAGTCTATAACTCAACTCTTCTAAAGCTGTGCATTTATAATGAATGACCCAGCCCATATAGCATGAGGTTAATTTGCATAATTATTTAGCAAAAACAATGTAAACAACCTCTCCTCTTTTCCCTTTGCTCTAATGAATCACCAGGAATGATCATGTTTTCATCACATTTTCCTCCTAACCCTAACCCTATGGACGTACTCATGCATGAGTCATGCGTAAATCTATGATAAAATGTGCCCCCTACTCTATAGTGTTACCTTTATGTTACCTGTTACCTAAAGTGTTACACCCCTGTTGCCCTTCATGTGAATTTCGCACCACGGCATCTCCAGGAAGTGACGTCAAGTGCCAACAAGTTATTGGCCAACAGCATTTCAAGCAGCTGAGTGGCTGTGCCGGAATACTTAAGAAACACAGAAGTGGTCTTTATTGCTTTTCCATTAAAAAGGTTGCTCTAAATACCCCCTTTGAGTTGGAATCTTACAGCTTTTCTCTGTGGATTTAAGGCTCTGCCTTCAGAGATGGATTTTAGAACCCGTGATCACTTCTTTGTCGAAGTACTCTGGCCTTTTTATTTCTAACCCTTTGAACCATGTAAACATTCGTCCTCCTTTCAGTGCACTGATGACACCAATTTGTGGTGCAGCAGGCAACATCTCTCTGAGATCAATAGCGCCGGTCCGTTCTGTGCTGTTCAGCTTCAGGAGCTGCACAGAATGATGAAGTGAAGAGAAGGGATGACAACAGAAGGCAGTGTGTAAAAGTGAATTGGTTTATTGCTGGAGCATGACTTCCATGATGTTTTTGTGCATGGCCAGTTTTTCTCAGATCAGGGCTAGAGGCTTGTCACATGCTGAAAAAAAGGCGACTAATGAAGTACCAAGTGTTTTTGAAAGATCCAAACGGCCAAAGGGCAATTTGAGTGAAATCTCTAACAGAGGTGGAAAAAGTATTTACATTGTGTACTTAAGTAGAAGTTTAGATACCTGTATTAAAAATGACTCTGGTTAAAGTAGAAGTACTGATTCAACTTCTTTACTCAAGTAAGTGTAAAAAATTACAGTCTCGAAATGTACTTAAATAAAAAGTATTTTTACTGTCATGATATGTCATTGTTCATACATTATTAATACTTTTAAGACCTTAGCATTGCTCACATTGTAAATTGACTTACAGAAATGCTGAAGGCTACGCCATGAATCATTCTTGGAACCAACAACCTCGAACAGTCCTCTTAAACACGGCCAAGGAGAGCTAATGTCTTTCTGTCTTCCTCCATACCTCTGACAAAAAAACCCACGCTGGACAGGTGCCTCTTATTTTGGCACTTGTCTTTTCCTCGTGTTTGTTACATCTTTTACATCATGTTGTCGTCCGCAGAGGTTGTAAAAGTAACAAGGCTATGCAGTTGGAAAGATTACTCAGAGATTTTGGTCCATATTGACCTGATAGCATCTCGACCATGATAGACAAGACAAGACATTTATTTTTGTATAGCCCAATATCACAACAACAGTCGCCTCAAAGGGCTTAACAGACTGCACTAGACAACATCCCCTGTCCTTAGACCCTCCATCAGGGTAAGGAAAAACTCCAAAAAAACCCAGCCAGGAAAAAAGAGAAACCTCAGGGAGAACCACAGAAGGAGGGATCCACTCCCAGGACGGACAGGCCGTGCAGGAATGTGTCCAGGACAGTTGAAAAATACATAGAATTACACAAACATATTCACAAATAAAAACATTTATATTGGCAGTGTCCAGTGTCCACTCTAAGTGTGCAAATAGTGGATGGGGCCGCAGCCAACATCAAGATACAGTAGATGACAGATGGGGTGGGGGCACTCACACTGGAGCACAGGCGGGTCACATCACCCAGCAGGTCAGAGGTTTGCGTCCACCGTAGGAGGAGGGAGAAAAGAAAAAAACAAAAAACTGTAATTGGTAGATGTGATAATAATATGAGCGGTTTAGTGTGTATCTACAGCTACAACCAGTGTAAACGTGTACCTACAGCTACAACCAGTGTAAACGTGTACCTACAGCTACAACCAGTGTAAACGTGTACCTACAGCTACAACCAGTGTAAACGTGTATCTACAGCTACAACCAGTGTAAACATATACCTATGATCAGTCAGTCTCCATACGTTTGGTGAAATAAGTATGTTTTGAGTTTGCTTTTGAAAACTTCAACAGAGTCAGCTCGCCGCACTTCCACCGGGAGCCCATTCCATAAAAATGGGGCTCTATAAGAAAAGGCTCTGTAGCCAGCAGACTTCTTCTTTACTCGAGGAAGTTGAAGGAGGCCAGCGTCCTGAGAGCGAAGGGTACGAGCTGGAGTATACCGGGTGATGAGGTCAGATAGGTAAGAGGGCGCGCGTCCACAAAGGATTTTATATGTTAACAGGAGAACTTTGAAATCAGCTCTAACATGAATAGGAAGCCAATGTAATGAAGCCAGGACCGGAGTAATGTGATCAAACTTCCTGGTCTTTGTTAAAAGTCTGGCGGCTGTGTTTTGAACCATTTGTAGTCTGTGAGTACTTTTCCTCAGCAGTCCAGAGAATAACGCATTGCAGTAGTCCAGCCTGGATGTGACAAATGCATGAATGAGAATTTCAGCATCAGCTAAAGAGAGGCAGGAGTGGAGTCAAAAATGTGGTGTCAAAAATGACACCAAGGTTCCTCACAGTGTTGCCGTGCTCCAACACACAGTTGTTGATCGAGACAGTAAGATTGTTGAACTTGTGCCGATGACTGGCAGGACCAATTAACAAGAGCTCTGTTTTATCCGAGTTCAAATGGAGGAAGTTTTGAGACATCCATGTTTTAATTGAAACGAGGCGGGCCTCTAGACGCTTGATGTCAGTAGTATTATTCCCTTTTATATGATGTGACTCTCCGTTCCACCACATCCCAAAGGTGCTCTATTGGATTTAGAGCTGGTGACTGTGGAGGCCATTTGAGTAAAGTGAACTTATTATCATGTTCAAGAAACCAGTCTGAGATGATCTGAGCTTTGTGACATGGTGCATTATCCTGCTGAAAGTAGCCATCAGAAGATGGATACACATAAAGGGATGGACATGGTCAGCAACAATACTCATTGTAGGCTGTGGCATTTAAACAATGCTCAATTAGTTCTACGGGCCCCAAAGTGTGCCAAGAAAATATTCCAATACCATTACACCACCAGCACCAGCCTGAACCGTTGAGACAAGGCAGGATAGATCCATGCTTTCATGTTCTTTACGCCAAATTCTGACCCTACCATCTGAATGCTGCAACAGAAATCGCGACTCATCAGACCAATCTTCTATTGTCCAATTTTTGTGAGCCTGTGTGAAGTGAAGTGAAGTTCTTAGATGACAGGAGCAGCACCCGGTGTGGTCTTCTGCTGCTGACTGATAATGCAGACCAATGGCACGTACAGTTCCCTATCAAAAGCTACACTCGATGCTGCGTAGCATTACGCTATGGGGAACATTCTTTGTGTGATCGGTTCTGAAGCACGTGTGTCAAACACGGCAAGAATTGGCTTATAATACCTCGGTTGGTGACGCAGCTCATCAGCGGCAGCTGTGTGATTGCGTGCACCTGAACAGAGGGTAGAAGAACACATGACGCGGGAGCGTCTTCAGGTTTCTTTGTCTTCAGATCGCATTGTGTGAAGTGTGAGCAAACCTACTCTCTGTGCCAGTACGAAAATATATAAAAAATACAGAAGTATCATGGATGGGTTCAGGAAGAAATGTGTTCCTCCGTGCCAGAGGCACATTGCTGACGATGATCAGCATGAATTTTGTTTTGAGTGTATGGGGGAAGAACACGCGGCCCTCGGACTTTCTGGGGAGTGTGAGCACTGTGATCTTTTGCCTGCTAAGATCCTACGTGCCCGGCTCGCTTTCTATGCAGAGGAGCGAGCCGCCTCCCCACTCCGGTCATGGGGTTCGCGTGTTGATCTGGCTGAGGCGCAGGGATCAGATAGTCCTATGTCCCTCGCCAGATGAGGCAGACACCGGCTCTGTGCTCGGGCGGGCGCGCTCCGGCGCTTCCCGTGAGCACGTCGATGAAGCCTTATCCCTGGCTTCTGGGGGCGCCGCAGCCGCGGAGCACTCTTCCCGCTCTGATGCGGCGTTTGAGGAGCTGCTCGAGGTGGTTACAAGAGCAGTGGCGAGGCTGAATATTGAGTGGCCTCAGGAGCAGGGCACCCCTAAATACTCTAAACTGGATGACAGGTTTCTGTCAGGTGGCCAGGGGGAGGGATCACAGCGGCGGTCTCTCCCCTTCTTCGGGGACCTCCATGAGGAGCTGGCACGCTCATGGAATAAGCCCTATTCGTTCCGTGTTTTTGTGCCTTCGACGTCGATTTATTCGACTATCGTGGGCGCACAGGTGCGGGGCTATGGGTCGATGCCCCAGGTGGAAGATACGCCTGCGGGCTATCTCTCCCCCGGGACATCGTCCTCCCTAAGAAAACCTACACTCCCCAACAAGCCATGCCGGTTCACGTCATCACTGGTGGGGAAGGCTTTCCAGGCGGCGGGTCAGGCTGGTGCAGCACTGCACACCATGGCGGTTTTGCAGGCATACCAGGCTGAGCTGCTCAAAGATTTGAGCACAGGGGGTACTGTGGACGAGGACGCGTTTTCGGAGCTACGCCGTGCCACAGACCTCTCTCTCCATGCAACTAAACAGGTGGCCCGCGCTATTGGCCGCTCCATGTCTGCTTTGGTTGCGACGGAAAGACATCTGTGGCTTAACCTCACGGGCATCAAAGAGAAGGATCGCGCCTTCCTCCTGGATGCACCCATCTCGCCTTCCGGTCTTTTTGGCAACGCGGTGGACTCCGTCGCCACTAAGTTCCGCGAGGCTAAACGCTACAAGGAGGCGTTTGTGAGGTTCCTTCCTCGCCGTGCTCAGCAGCCGGGATCGGCCACCCTGTCCCGGCCAGGTCCAGCCCCTTCCAGAGAAAAGCGGGTTGCCCAGAAGGAGAGTGTGGCGAATCGTGCTCCCCCTCGTAAGGACTGGGGAGCGAATTCTCGCGCTGCTCAAAAGAGAACGGACCTGCGGAACGTTATCTCCGCCAAGAAGCAGAGGCCCTGAAATTGGCGCGCCCATGGCCGCGAGTGTGCTCCCACCGGGTGGGGCGCAACAAAATCCAAGAGAGTCTAAAGACTCCATGTCGACACCCTCAGGAGTCCGCTGTTTTTTCTCCGCCGCCACTGGCGTTTCGGGGAGCAGCAGTCTCCAGCACAATTATAAGTGTCCGTCCGTCTCCTGCCTTGGTCCAGGACCCCTTTCGGAGAAACTGGCAGCATGGATGCTACTGCCAAATATCTCCCCGTGGGTAATAAGGACTGTGGCCAAAGGCTACAGACTTCAGTTCGCCAATCGTCCTCCGCGTTTCAACGGCATGGTCTCCACTTCCGTGAAACCAGAACGAGCCCATGTATTGACACAGGAACTGCAGGTTCTGATGGACAAAGGGGCCAAAGAACGTGTTCCCCCACCAGACAGACAATCCGGGTTTTACAGCCGGTATTTTCTAGTTCCGAAAAAAGATGGGGGGCTGCGCCCGATTTTAGACCTTCGCGGGTTAAACCGCTACCTCAAAGCATTAAAATTCAAAATCCTCACAATAAAAATGATTGTGTCCCAGATCCGATTAGGCGACTGGTTTGTCACCATCGATCAAAAGGACGCGTATTTTCACATAGAAATCCTGCCACAGCACAGAAAGTTCCTGAGGTTCGCTTTCGGGAGCGAAGTGTACAGGTATCGGGTTCTTCCGTTCGGCCTGGCCTTGTCACCCCGTAAATATACAAAATGCATGGATGCAGCCTTGGCTCCTTTGCCACTCCAGGGCATCCGCATTTTGAATTAGATAGACGACTGGCTGATATTAGCTCAGTCTCAGGAGCTAGTGCTTCGAGATCGGGTTGTCGTCCTAGCTCATATCGACTCTCTAGGCTAGAGACTCAACGCCGAGAAGAGCGTTCTCTCAGCCGCCCAGAGGACAACATATCTAGGGGTTGTTTGGGACTCGCTATCAGGCTAGGCCAGGAAGTGACTGTGCACTTCTTTTAAAGAATATTGGGTCTCATGGCATCTGCATCCATGGTAATTCCTTTGGCCTTCTGCACATGAGACCGTTTCAGCTGTGGCTCAGAGCCAGGGGGTTTCATCCAAGGGCCAACCCCCTGAAGCAAATAAGGGTTACGCGCCGAGGGCTTCGTACCCTATCTATGTGGTTCAGACCCCAGTTTCTCACTTTGGGTCCCACCCTAGGTCCATGTTGTCGTTGCATGATGCTAACGACAGATGCATCCCTCACGGGCTGGGGCGCGGTCTTAGATGGCTGTCCAGCCCGAGGGATATGGAGAGGCCATCTTCTCGCATGGCACATCAATTGCCTCGAGATGAAGGCTGTATTTCTGGCCCTGAAATACTTCCTCCAGCAGCTAAGGGGCTACCATGTCCTAATACAAGTAGACAGCACAGCGGTGGTCTCTTACATAAATCGTCAGGGCGGACTGCGTTCGTGCCGCTTGAACAAGCTAGTGCGGCAGGTGCTGCTTTGGGCTCAGGACAAGTTCCTGTCCCTCAGGGCGATTTATATCCCCGGGCGCATGAATGTGGGAGCAGATTTATTGTCCAGACAGACTGTGACACATGGGGAGTGGAAACTCCACCCCGAGGTAGTGAGCCAAATCTGGGAAAGATTTTACGAAGCAGAGGTGGACCTCTTTGCTTCACAGCAGACAGCACAATGTCCCCTTTACTTCTCACTGACTCCTCCAGCTCCCCTGGGTCTGGACGCAATGGCCCATGTGTGGCCCAGACTGCGCCTTTATGCATTTCCCCGGTGGCTCTGCTTCCCGGAGTCCTGGCGAAGGTCCGTCAACGGGGGTCGCGCCTCTTACTAGTAGCGCCCCGTTGGCCAACCAGAGTGTGGTTCTCAGACCTAATATCTTTCCTCGACGGCTCGCCCTGGGCGATTCCGACCAGGAGGGATCTCCTTTCTCAGGCACGGGGGACAGTGTTTCATCCCCGGCACGATCTCTGGAACCTTTACGTCTGGCCCCTGAGGGGGACCACTTAAGAGACGTCGGGCTCCCAGCCCTTGTTGTAGAGAGTTGCTAGAGTTCCTTCCTGGGACCTAGCTATAGTGCTGGAGGGCTTAGTAAGCACTCCTTTTGAACCACTGGAGTCAGCGTCTGTCAAGTTTCTGACTCTAAAGATGGTTCTTCTGGCGGCCATTACCACTCTCAATAGGGTTGGAGATTTGCAGGCTCTGTCAGTTTCGCCCTCCTGCCTAGACTTTGCTCCTGGGCTGGTCAAAGCCATTTTGCATCCTCACCCTAACTATCTTCCAAAAGTTCCATTCTCAACCTTAAATCCGGTCATTCTTGAAGCCTTCTGTCCTCCGCCATTTACAACACCAGTAAATGGTGTTGTAAATGTCCTTGAGTCATCATCCCAAAACTGTGTTTGAGACATCTTTTGTGTTTGTGCACACTTCACAACCCGAGGGGTCAAGACACTTACAGTGCGGCGGCGTTGGTATTCTCGTTCCCCATAGCGTAATGCTACGCAGCATCGAGTGTAGTTTTTGATAGGGAACGTCTCGGGTTACTTGACTGTAACCCTGTTCCCTTAAAAAACGGGAACGAGATGCTGCGCTGCAATGCCGCACTGGGCGTGTCCGGGCGCTCTTCAGACAAAGTTGACCTGAAGACGCTCCCGCGTCATGTGTTCTTATACCCTCTGTTCAGGTGCGCGCAATCACACAGCTGCCGCTGATGAGCTGCGTCACCAACCGAGGTATTATAAGCCAATTCTTGGCGTGTTTGACACACGTGCTTCACAACCGGTCACACAAAGAATGTTCCCCATAGCGTAATGCTACGCAGCATCTCGTTCCCGCTTTTTAAGGGAACAGGGTTACAGTCAAGTAACCCGAGATGTTACCGGCCATTAACCCACTGGAGTGAGTTTATGTGCTGATAAAACACATGAGAGTAGTCCTGGACCATTCCTGAGTGAAGACGAGAAAAGGGATGTCTTCTGGGATGTGTTCACAAACTAGGTAGCTGTTAAACTGTTGTAGTATTATTTCCTTTCATTGTGGACTGATTCATCAAAGGATGGAGTGATTGAACGCTGTGGTGTAACCGCGGGAACAACACATAATGACTGTTTTTATGCAAAGACAATATCATAGGCTATAGCATCTGACTTAGTAGATTAGTGTGTGTGTTCTAAGTCATCCTGTCCTTATTATGAAAATGGGCTCCTCTTTACACAGGTCTTTATGCAGTCACAAGTTTTTCAGAAAGTAAATCCATCCAAAACGAGGACATGCTCGGCTTTACTCACATTCACACACCTGCTCCATACCTAAGACCGCTTCCTGCAGTGGATCGACGATTAAACGCTGCAAGGTGTCAGGTTATGCCCTGTTTTACTCCTATACACCGCTACTGTTCTTCATTTATTTCAGTAAAACACAAGTCCTTTGTGAATAGTTTTTTGCTGTATATTGTGTCTTTTATGAAGTTAGAGTATTATACACCTCCAGACCAATAGATGGTGTTGTAGTGCAGCTGTGGAGACTAGAGAGACGAAGTGCAGGCGCAGCCTGAGTAACACATCTTCTCTCCTTCTTATCCACAGGCATGTTGATAAAAGTGACTTCAATAACTTAAACACGGTCCTAAAATACTGTAAAGTAAAACAAAAGTGCTTTTAACATATTATGAGCACTTGTTGAAAATGTATTCTGGGTACCGCTGAACTAGTGTTACTGTTACCATGTTTGGGACACCTATGGCAAGCCAAAGGGGCTAAATTACGTCCTTTTTTAAAATCGCATTGTACTTAAAAAACGGTGCAAAATACGCCGTTTAACCCAAAAAACGCACGTAAAAAATGTTCACGGCGTTCAAAGTGTCCAAGCACCCTAAAAAGTGTGCAACACTGTTTTCCATTGTCCCTGAACACCCTTTTTTCCGTGTGAGGTCGTCATGCATTGCCAAGCCCCCTGGCGGTTTTCACGTGACACACCTTTGTGCGTTTAAAGTGTGCCATTTTGTAAATAACGTGCTATGGTGTTCTGTTTATTTGATGAAAATGAATCCCACCCTAACATTTGAGCAGCCACTAAGTTTGAAGACAGTTCACCCAATGAGCACAAACAGACAAGGCTGGGTGATCACTGATCCCAAGTAACTGATGCCAGTCCATCACATTTGTTAATATGCTTTTACTAAAACCCTAATTTAAACATATACAAATATTTTTGGGTTGATTTGTGTGTTAATATTGTTAATTTAAATTATTTGGATTATTAGGCCCGAGCCGGTGATGACCGGGAGGGCCTATTGTTTTGCTCGTTTTTAGGCCCGAGCCGGTGATGGGAGGGCCTATTGTTTTTGCTCGGATTTTTATTTTTTATTTTTTTTTTTTTTTATCTTTATTGTGACCAAATGATCCTAAATTTGACCCAGTGAACATGCACAAAAGTCATTATATTGGTCCCAGACTTCAAGCTCGGCAAAATGGTATGTATTTGAAGACGCCGAAAAAAATACGAAAAATGACTCAGTGGCGACCCTACAAAATCAAAATACATTGGGCCTATGGAAAGTGAAAGTAACTTTTTCCAACGTAGAAAAATGAAACTTGGTATATCCATAGGACACCTCAGAACAAACAGAAAAGTCAATGACAGTCACACCCTAAACTTAACAGGAAGTCCGCCATGTGGGGTGAAACGAGCGGCCACTAAAATCGCACCCCTTGCGCAGAAAGATGCAAATCATTGTGTTTTAATCTAAATGGCCCCAAATTTGGTGAGTATCATCTAGACACGTGTGCCAACCAAAGTTGTGACTTTGTTGTTGATATCTTATCGGGTATGGGTGTGGCAAGCCTGTAACGAGGTGGCCATTTTTGTGAAAATAAAACGTCTCTTAACTCTCAAACGCCTTCTCGGATCGAGTTGGACCCAAAAAGGCGTTTGTGCACATTCATGACCTGAACACAAAAATATGTAAATAAAAGGGTTATCTTTAGAAATGGCTCTCCAGCGCCCCTACAAACTTATAATGGACCCAAGAATTTAGTTTGTCATAGAGACATAAAATTTTGTACACACATCTCTTATGTCATGACGAGCATAAAAGCCAATGACAACCACCCCTATCTATAAATGTGTTGCCATAGCAACGCGTCCCAAAAATGTGAAAAAGTCAATGGGAAGTGAAATTTTTAGTTTGTTGTAGGCAAATAAAACTTGGTACACATCCACCATGGGCTTATGAACAAAAAGCCAATGGGGACCACACCCTATCACACACAGGAAGGCGGCCATTTTGAATTGAAAATGTGAACCGACTTAAAATACACCTCTTTTTAAAAGTACACAGAAAAAGCTGCTTCATTCCACAGACACCAAACTTGGGCAAAATGAGCTAAACACATGTATGTAAATGAGACAAGTGTTTTTCTAGACTTTTTGCTCGAGTTATATTTTTTTATTATAATTCGGTATATATTTTTATTATAATTTTTCTGTAAAATGATCCTCAATTTAACCCAGTAAACGAACAACTAAAAGTCATTTTTATTGGTCCCAGACTTCAAGCCTGGCAAAAATTTATGTATTTGAAGTCGCCGAAAAAAATACGAAAAATGACTCAGTGGCGACCCCTACAAAGTCAAAATACATTGGGCCTATGGAAAGTGAAAGTAACTTTTTCCAACGTAGAAAAATGAAACTTGGTATATCCATAGGACACCTCAGGGCAAACAGAAAAGTCAATGACAGTCACACCTAAACTTAACAGGAAGTCCGCCATGTGGGGTGAAACGCGCCCACTAAAATCGCACTTTGCGCAGAAAGATGCAAATCATTGTGTTTTAATCTAAATGGCCCCAAATTTGGTGAGTATCATCTAGACACGTGTGCCAACCAAAGTTGTGACTTTGTTGTTGATATCTTATCGGGTATGGGTGGCAAGCCTGTAACGAGGTGGCCATTTTTGTGAAAATAAACGTCTCTTAACTCTCAAACGCCTTCTCGGATCGAGTTGGACCCAAAAGGCGTTTGTGCACATTCATGCCCTGAACACAAAAATATGTAAATAAAAGGGTTATCTTTAGAAATGGCTCTCCAGCGCCCCTACAAACTTATAATGGACCCAAGAATTTAGTTTGTCATAGAGACATAAAATTTTGTACACACATCTCTTATGTCATGACGAGCATAAAAGCCAATGACAACCACCCCTATCTATAAATGTGTTGCCATAGCAACGTCCCAAAAATGTGAAAAAGTCAATGGGAAGTGAAATTTTTAGTTTGTTGTAGGCAAATAAAACTTGGTACACACATCCACCATGGGCTTATGAACAAAAAGCCAATGGGGACCACACCCTATCACACACAGGAAGGCGGCCATTTTGAATTGAAAATGTGAACCGACTTAAAATACACCTCTTTTTTAAAAGTACACAGAAAAAGCTGCTTCATTCCACAGACACCAAACTTGGGCAAAATGAGCTAAACACATGTATGTAAATGAGACAAGTGTTTTTCTAGACTTTTTGCTCGAGTTATATTTTTTTATTATAATTCATATATTTTTTATTATAATTTTTCTGTAAAATGATCCTCAATTTAACCCAGTAAACGAACAACTAAAAGTCATTTTTATTGGTCCCAGACTTCAAGCCTGGCAAAAATTTATGTATTTGAAGTCGCCGAAAAAAATACGAAAAATGACTCAGTGGCGACCCCTACAAAAGTCAAAATACATTGGGCCTATGGAAAGTGAAAGTAACTTTTTTCCAACGTAGAAAAATGAAACTTGGTATATCCATAGGACACCTCAGGGCAAACAGAAAAGTCAATGACAGTCACACCCTAAACTTAACAGGAAGTCCGCCATGTGGGGTGAAAGGCGCGGCCACTAAATTCGCACTTGCGCAGAAAGATGCAAATCATTGTGTTTTAATCTAAATGGCCCCAAATTTGGTGAGTATCATCTAGACACATGTGCCAACCAAAGTTGTGACTTTGTTGTTGATATCTTATCGGGTATGGGTGTGGCAAGCCTGTAACGAGGGTGGCCATTTTTGTGAAAATAAAACGCGTCTCTTAACTCTCAAACGGCTTCTCGGATCGAGTTGGACCCAAAAAGGCGTTTGTGCACATTCATGACCTGAACACAAAAATATGTAAATAAAAGGGTTATCTTTAGAAATGGCTCTCCAGCGCCCCTACAAACTTATAATGGGACCCAAGAATTTAGTTTGTCATAGAGACATAAAATTTGGTACACACATCTCTTATGTCATGACGAGCATAAAAGCCAATGACAACCACCCCTATCTATAAATGTGTTGCCATAGCAATGTCCCAAATATTTGGAAAAAGTCAATGGGAAGTGAAAATTTTAGTTTGTCGTAGGCAAATGAAACTTGGTACACACATCCAGCATGGGCTTATGAACAAAAAGCCAATGGGGACCACACCCTATCACACACGGAAGGCGGCCATTTTGAATTGAAAATGTGAACCGACTTAAAATACACCTCTTTTAAAAGAACTCAGAAAATAGCTGCTTCATTCCACAGACACCAAACTTGGGCAAAATGAGCTAAACACATGTATGTAAAATAGACAAGCGTTTTTCTAGACTTTTTGCTCGAGTTATATTTTATTTTATTATAATTTGGTATATTTTTTTATTATAATTTTTCTGCAAAATGATCCTCAATTTGACCCAGTAAACGTGCAACTAAAAGTAATTTTTATTGGTCCCAGACTTCAAGCTCGTGAAAAATTTATGTATTTGAAGTCGCGAAAAAAATATGAAAAATGACTCAGTGGCGATCCCTACAAAAGTCAAAATACATTGGGCCTATGGAAAGTGAAAGTAACTTTTTTCCAACGTAGAAAAATGAAACTTGGTACATCCATAGGACACCTCAGGGCGAACAGAAAAATGTATTACAGCCATATCGTAAACTCAACAGGAAATCTACTATGTTGGGTGTATGACCACCTAAATTGCACCCCTTGTGTCTAAAGGCTTTTCATCTAAACAGCTCCAAATTTGGTGAGTATCATCTAGACACGTGTGCCAAAAAAATTATCAATTTGTTTTTGATAGATTTGTGGCTGTGGTTGTGATGAGTCTGTGAAGAGGCAGCCATTTCTTTGGGAAATAAATGCCATTTCCCAATTGCCAGGATCCTTCCTTTAGAGGAGGCCCCTCCAGAGCCAAGGCTAGAGTCTTAGAAAACTCCTCAGAATCATTTGGAACTTGTAACCTTGTACTTTTAGACAAGTTATATTTACATTTTGTCTTTTTAAACAGGGGGGTGCAGCGATTCCTGAGTCATCTCAAATCTCCAGCCAGTACTTTGTTTTTCTCGCCTTAGCCCAAGCATAATCTATTATTTCCAAAGGTTCAGACAGCTCCCAGGAAAACCAGAGATTGTGGAGACCTTTAACTCTAAAGTTAGGTTACAAGGTGGTGTAGCAGGCCCAAGCAGTAGCACAGGCCCGGTTATTTGACATTACCGTGAAGTTTACGCTTTAAAGCACGAAATGAAATCCTCCGAGTGCATGTGTCCCCGCGGTCTCAAGGGAGGCGAGGGCCTTTATCGCCGCTTGCGGCTTTAATTCATACTGTTGTTGTGTCCTTGGGCAAGACACTTAACCCCCCTTGCCTCCAGTGGTGTTGAAGCTGTGACACTGGTGAATAGAAGCTTCATGTAAGTCGCTTTGGATAAAAGAGTCTGCTAAATGACTAACTGTAAATGTAAATAAAATAGTAATGAATGCTTTTGTGCTGCTACCCGCTGTCATCAAACGGTATCATGGTAACTACATCAACCTGTCCAAATACTGCCTGATAGGTACAATCCCAGTGCAGGCCAACATAACAGTTGTACTGTGCCTACAGGAACAATGTATAGGCATATACAGTATGAAGGTATTCTGTACAAATAGAATGCAAACTCACAATCATTAGATCAAAATTTTACTATTTCATTTCATTTCATTTTCATTTTATTGTCCACAATGTGGAAATTTGCCTTCGGTCTCATAAAAACAACAATCAAACCAACAACAACACAAACAACAAGAACAACAAGACTAACACACAGACATCTTCAGGGCAAACTGCAGTACAGCAGTAGCAATTACGTTACAATACATCAGCGGGACGTGTTGTTCAGCGTCCGAATTGCATTAGGAATAAAAGAAATTTTAAAAATATTACGTTTTCCCTATGTACTTTGTAACGTCTGGCAGAGGGAAGGAGTTCAAATTCCCTATTGAGTGGATGAGTTGGATCATTTGCTATTTTAAAAGCTTTTTTCCTGAGAACTTCCTCGTACGTGGAACTTAATTGTTTCTGACTTGTCCCTATGATTTTTGAGGCGAGGTTTACTATTCTCTGCAGCTTACTTCTCCCTTTTACGTTTAAATTACCATACCACATCGCCATGTTAAAGGTTAGAATACTCTCTATCAGATTCATATAGAGTATTTCCATAATGTGCTTGCTCACTCTAAAGGAGTTGAGCTTGCGCAGTAAATGGAGACGTTGGTTACAGGTTTTAAAAATGTAGTCTGTGTTTTCACCGAAATTTAGATTAGAATCAATATATGTACCGAGGTATTTGAACTTTTCTACTACCTCTACAATTTTTCCCCTAATTATAAGGGGCTGCACAGGGTCCTTTTCATAAAAGACAAGTTCCTTTGTCTTTGTTACATTTATCTCTAAGAAACTTTCATCGCACCATTTCTGGAGAGATGACACATGTGCTCTATATACTTCCTCTCCAACTATGTCCCCCCTCTTTAATAAAGCAACCAGGGCCATATCGTCTGCATACTTGAACAAACGAAAATTTTCCAGATCTAATTGGAATTCGTTTGTATAAATGGAGAAGAGTAATGGGGATAGAATAGTCCCTTGCGGGGCACCTGTATTAAGCACAAGGATGTCAGACCGAGTGTTATCAACCAGAACCTGTTGAGGGCGGTCAGAGAGGAAGTCCCTTACAAGGTGGATAATACCACCATTTACTCCTATATCGATAAGTCTCTGCAGCAAGGTGTGGATCTGCATGCTGTTAAAGGCAGATGTAAAATCGATAAACAGGGCCCTAGCAAGGTGGGAGGGGGCTTGAAGGTGCTTTGCCAGGGTGTGAAACATACTGACAGTTGCGTCATCGGTTCCCTTCATCATTTTGTAAGCAAACTGGAAATGATCTAAGCTGTTAGAAACTGATGCTGTAATATGTTTGCTTATAACTTTCTCAAAACATTTTCCTGAGATGGAAGTGAGGGCAATAGGCCTGAAATCTTCTAGTTCAGTGGCTCCAGGTTTTTTCGGAATAGGCACAATATAGGATATTTTCCATAATTTGGGCATTGTTAAGGAATTAAGCAAGTACTGGAATAACTCCAGCACAATACCTTTTAGTTCATGGACATTTTCTTTTAAAACTCTCCCTCTCAGGCCATCTGGCCCCGGGGCTGAGTTGGGCTTAATACTGGACAGGCTGTTCATCATGTCATGTTCATTCAGTGTAATAGGGACATATCCCGAAATGGACCTACACACACTATCACGTTCAGCACTAAAATCATTTTTGTCAAAACGACTGAAAAATACATTTAGATCATTTGCAAAAGATGGAGAGGAGTGTGACGGGGGGGGTATGGTTTATTAGCAGCAACCCTACCATTGCTCCAAAGCCACTGCAGGTTAGAGTTGTGCTTTATTGCTACTAAATTACACAGAAATTACACATTAAAACATCTAAAATGACCAAATACAGATTGTGCGTTCATGTCTGGTATATCCAACTTGAACTGTCAATCTAAATAAAACTCCACCCGTTTATGCCATGTCCATCCTTTCATTAAACACTGCGCCAGCTCCGGAAACACCCTGAAAATGACTGTGCCAAGCGTTGCGTTAAATCATGAAAATCTAGCTCCATGTCTCTCAACTGTTCCCTTTAGTGGTTGACAGAGAATCATTATTGCACAATTTGACACAACCCTCTCCTTTTATCCAGGCCTGGGACTGGCACAATTACATTATCTTGTGACCCCGTTGTGGCGTGATTGCCTAAATAATAACTCCACAGTATGATACTTATTGTAATATTAAAGGCATGTGCACATAATGCTGAAATAGCTGATACAAGTCATTCAGTGCATGTGAAATCTGACAACTTTGTAGCATGGTCATCATTCAATCCTCTTTAATAAGTCAGTAACATTCTGAAAGTGTCTCATTGATTTAGAACGGGAAATGTACAAAGTGTGTGTCTTAAAACTTCTTCAGAAAAAGGTCAATGTTAGTCTGTGCTCTGGCCAGTGTGCTATCTCCGTCATTGGTGAAGTAGGGAAGTAGGGGTGCTGAGGGTGTTAGGAGATACTAGCACAGGAGCTCTGGGCACAGAACATGGCATTGTGGTGTAGAAATTCAATTTGACGCTGGCAATGACTGTAAAACACACTGACGTTTTTGAAAGAATAGACCAAATTGCATAAGATCAGTCAAGGGACTACAGCTGAATTTCAAATAGTTGAGGGTAGCTTTTCTTTCCTGAAACCCTACGTTCCTGTGGCAATGACGGAAAGTGTCCCTACAAATTAATCATGTCACAATATATAAACTTTTTCATCAGTGGAAAGTAGGTAAGATGGGGCAGGGGATGGGACAAACAAACTGATTTATTGTAGACACAAGTTATTTTCACATCTCATGATGCCAGCTATGGCAGGATGCTCCTGTTCCTTTCTGTTCAGAAACAACTGTGGTTTTGTTTTGTTGGAATGTCACTTAATTTGATTTTTTACAAATATTTAGAAACTGCTACATCAACACGCCTCGTCCTCATCGGCCACATTCTGTGTCAGTATTGGACATGGCTCAGTGTCTGTACAGTATTTTACTTTTATTTTGCAGAAATGTAAAAGCGCAGCTGTTGAAGGCAGGCTGACCAACAAATTGTTAATAAATGCCGATTAGGTTGTACATGAAACTTCTCTCACAGCCTGATAACACAGTCACATGAGAAGAGCCCATTTATGCTTTCAGAACATCTGTAGAACCTCTGTCCCTAAATGGTAGGGTGGAATCTGCCTTGGATTTATAACATAAGCCCAATCATTGTCATTATTTTAGACTGTACTATTCTCTTTTATTGTTAAGCCCTTCTTTTTTATTATGGGATGAGCAGAAATATACTAATCATTCTAATCATTCAGACAAGCCTATACTTTCTTATCAGTCATTATATTACTGACAAAGTCACTTACATCCAGATAAAACAAACAAACAAACTATTTTATCATTATTTTATTAGAATTTTTATGTCAGGTTTCATGTGTGATCATTTTAATTGTGCAAATCTTACATTTACATTTAGTCATTTAGCAGACACTTTTATCCAAAGCGACTTACAAGTGGCTTCCATTCAACAGTGTTACAGCTGGAACACCACTGGAGACAAGGGGGGTTTAGTGTCTTGCCCAAGGAGCGGGAATCAAACCGCCTACCTTCCTGTTGAAGGACGACTGCCCTACCACTGAGCCACTGCGCCCCGTCTCCGTCTTCCATAATGTCTTTGCAAAAAAACCCTGCTGCTACATGTCTGGACATGCTCTGTATCAACACAAGAGAAAACAGTGGAGTAAAAAAGTTTTATACAAACTGCAACTGAAGACAGAACAATCCACACAGGGATTTTTACACATCATCTAAAGCTAGATGATGTAGTAGTGCAAGTCTTAATTGGTCCAATTGTTATCTTTTGAACTGGTGTTTGTCTTTGTAAATAAGACTTGGTTCTCCGTTGACTCACCTGTTTAAGTAAAGGTTAAATTAGGATTACCATAAGTCCCGTTTTAGTGGGGACAGTCCCGTTTTTAAGCCCTCTGTCCCGTGTCCCGGGGGCCATCTGCAAAAATACAAAAATGCCAATCATTGAGCCAAAGCAGCGCACTCTGTCATCATGCCAAAAAGAAAGTCCGCATTTACTAACGAGCTTAAGAAAAAATTAAACTGTTTGAAAGCACATGTTTGTAAACTGTATACTTAATAGGCTATAATATGAAAATGTTGCTCAATGCAACCAGTTGACATTTGACAAGTGTTTTCTGGTGGTATATTGATT
Source organism: Perccottus glenii (assembly GCA_024416835.2). Taxonomy (NCBI): domain Eukaryota; kingdom Metazoa; phylum Chordata; class Actinopteri; order Gobiiformes; family Odontobutidae; genus Perccottus; species Perccottus glenii. The sequence goes on from CM044551.2 coordinate 29,756,595, forward strand.
TTGTGCAGCATTTTCCATTAAGAAATGTACGTTAAGGTGCCGTCCTTTGATTTGCGTTTATACAAATAAAGTGTCCCAGTTTTGAGGTTTGAAAATCTGGTCACCTTAGGTTAAAGAGAAGGTGACAGTGAGATATATTCCCACAAATATTACAGAATGGAGCACTGACACCTTACATTTAGAATAAGGCCAGGTCTAAGTTTCAGAGGATTCAAGAATTGAGAAGAATTTTTACACAAAGAATTATAACTTATTTACAACTCATTTTTTGAAGGCATGTTTTACTAAAGGAGTACACAGGCATCTTTCCTGTTGTTGTTTTGTACTAACATGGATGTCATTTAACCTGTGTAATCCCTGACTGTGAATAAGTGTCTTTTATTCCTGCTACCACAGACTGATGAGAAAAATGTAATGTTCTCCTGCAGAGCGTTTCCTGCAGAGGTATTCAGCCCAAACAGATGTTTCCCCACACAATGTGATTACACACTTACCCGTTGTATTGGAGTTACTCAACTTCTTCACTAAGCTCTTATTGTTTAGTGTTTTCCTTCGGTAAAAGCTTCCCACTAACAACCCCAGTGCCAAAACATTCTGTTGCATCTCATTTGTGTGTTTCCAATTACTTCACTGGGCAAAGCAGGGGATAGGATGTTGGAGGTTGAAAACACTGCGAGAAGTCTTTGATCCTGTCTGTGCAAAAACTCCAAGGCAATGAAAGAAGAGATGGAACAGTTTGGAGAGTGGCTGACCATTTTCAGTTTGATCACCAGAAATTTTTCACCGGCTTTGAAACATCTAATCAAAAATCCAAACTCAGGATCTTCGTCTATATATACACAAAATACATAGAAAAGCAAAGTACATGTAAATATAAATGTAGTCAATACACATAACTTGATTGCCTGAAAAGGAGTGAGAAGAAGTGTAAATGAATAAATCCCACCCCTCCATGATAAATATAAACTTGGAGCACAGCTTCCTGGTATAAATCTATAAATAGTAATGTAATATTCTGAATGTGATATTATATACTATACTATAACAAAACTGCAAAGTACAATTTAATATGATCTGTTTTATTGCACTATATATAGTTTTATTCTATTTTACTAAGTGGTATAGAATGAAACAAAGCCACCATTGTTTTTAAACCTTTGTTTGGGCGGCAGTAGCTCAGTGAGTAGAGCGGCCATCCTTCGACCGGCGGGTGGGCGGTTCGATCCCCGCTCGAAACATCCCAAAACATCCCGCTCTCCCCCACATACTGTCGTTGTGTCCTTGGGCAAGACACTTAACCTACATTGCCTCCAGTGAGTGTTCTGTAACACTGGTAAATAGCTTAATGTATGTAAAGCACTTTGAGTGCCTTCTACAGTAGGTGGAAAAGCGCTATATAACAATAAAGATTATTATAATTATGAATGTTGATGTGTTTGATGATTTTATGTTGTATGAAAGCATAACCAAGGTTACTGGAGCAAGTATTATTATTTTTTGCTTCAAAATGTACTTAACAAAAAAAGTATGTTTTATGAATTGTACTTATCTGAAGAATGAAGTAAAAAATAACGTGCGTGAGTTGATGTCACTGGTGTCACTTTCTCATCTATGGTAATAGTTTTAGACGTGATGAAACACACTACAACTGCTATAAGAAGTTTTCAGCAGTATCAAGAGCATCAGAAAGTAGTAAAAAAAGCATTAGCAGTATTAAAAAACCCGGCTTGTAATGGGATAGTTTGATTTTAGGGTTTACATAGCTGATGGAACTATCTACACTGCACTACATTTCTTGCTGTGAAAACACTAAACAGATAAAAGGAAAGGAGCCCTTCCTTCAGCCAACAGTGCTCAGCTCACAGATTATGTCCTCAGGAATAAGCAGCTCTCTGCTCAGCGCTGAGTGATGACTCATGGCTGTAACTGGAAACAGTTGTGTGTTTTAGTTACATGCCACTTGTTTTTGACGGTGTAATATCAGGTTTCAGAGTAAAAGCTCTTGCGCCCTGTTTGGGCAGCGCTGTAGCCTGCAGGTACCAGCATCTGTTATCTCCCATCTGTTTGTTATTCCCCGCATGATGTAAAACACATGGTCAGGAAAGAGCGGGAAACCAGAGTGGATCCCATAAGGCTCAGAGAGGGGCAGTGGCCTCAGCTCAACGAAGGTGCTTTAAACATGACACACTTAATACTGCAGTGTCTCAGTGTCAGAGCGGCTCCAGTGGTCTGGTGTCTACTTGGCACTTAAGTGTTTTTCTCTATTTCAATGACTTAAAATTGCTTCATGATACTCAGCAAATGAAAGCAAAATTCTTCAGCTCATTAAATTGTTCAGTTTCTCATTCTATTTTTGTGTCCTTCATGATGTCTGCTTTTTACTGCTTTGTTTGGTAACACAATTCAGTGTTTTGGGAAAAAAATACAAAAATCTCTCCAATGTGTTGCTTGTCATAACAACAAACTCTGATCAGGATATACAATGCAAACATTATTACTTTATTAGTAATTTGATTTTTCTGCATATATTTGGCCAAAATTATGCTCTAATAACAACATGAATCTTTAATGTTATAATTCAAGGGCTTTTTGAAATAAACATTAGCCAGGTTTGAGCGGTGGATGGGACATAAAATCCAGGACTAAGACAGTGATTCAAAGGAAGAATAAATTTGAAAATGGAAGCTTTTGGTGATAAGAAGATAACTCACACTAAGATGTAAAGCAGGGATGCTCAACACGTCGATCGCGATCGACCAGTAGATCGCGAGGTAGTTTTGGTAGATCGCATGACAAAAAAAAAAAAAATAGCCAATCATCCATTAAATCTCTTGATTGACATACAGGGCAGCAAGTCAGATGAAATCTGAATTTTTCTGACGCTTAGGTCACTGCGCTTGAGCATACCGCCACTTCACGTGGGCCCAGAACGTGCTTTTAGCGTACCGGACATTTGTTTTAAGCCTGCGCTGCTGCTTTCCAGAGCGCCCTTCACAATGCACGATTCCTAATTCGTCCCACCAAGAGCAGAGACTACATTACCCATACACCCCTGAGTTTTACAAGTGAAAAGCGCATGCCTCGCTTTTGCTGCTGTCAGTGTCAACAACTCAATGTGGCCGGAGAGGATGAGTGAAACACACACACTCGGCTTGGTAAAAATACAAATACAGTGAACAACACTTAATATGCTCTCCTGGCTTCAGACTCTGAGCACTAAAAGAACACGGTCAGAATCAGATGACCCGCTGGCTGACACCCCAGCTACTGTTATATGGTTATGTTATGTTTAATAATTTATTTTATGTACGTTTTGTTAAAAAAAATTCAATACCCTTTTGCACATTTTATTTATGTTTAGTAGCTCTTTTTAGCTCAAGCAAATCCACAAACTAATATAAGGATTTTTTTTAAGCTCGTCTGTTGACTGCTGTTTATAAAACCCCTTCAATATAGTTGTTACCTCAGGGGATGAGGGGAGTCATCAAAAATATAGGCTATAATAGAGTACCGGCACCTCTTTTGGTCCACTTAAAGCACTGTACATAGTTAATTATGTTGTGTTGTGCAGTATTATGGTTTGCAAGGTACATACATCAATATGTACAATGTATCAACATACATTGTACATATAAAGAATCCTTAATATATTTGTAAATAAATATATGTTTTGCATTTTTGTAGTGGCTAGATAATTTTGACTTGGTCATTTTATAAGTAGCTCGCGTGCTGAAAAAGGTTGAGCACCCCTGATGTAAAGGGTTGCTTTAAACTAAGTATAATGTTATAAAAATGTCTTGCAAATTTCCAGATTTTGCAGACTCTATACTCGTTTTGCTTTAACATAATCACAAAAGGTAACACCGTCGCCCAAACAACAAATTTCAGATTCTGACTTAGAAAGACACACAAACATTCAAGGCACATGTTCATTGTCAAGGATTTCAGTCTTTTTCAGTGGTTAGTTACCAGGGTAATTACAGACCTCTATAAAACAACTCACAAACTTACTCAGAATGTCCTGGCATGGTTTTTGAGAGCAACTGGGAGTTACCTCAGTTATAATGGTGCCATATAAATGGGAAATGAAAAGCGCTGTACTCCAAACACGTCCACCGTATGAGAGTCATACAAGTCATACATACTCTGGGCCTATGTGGCCACAATTTTGGCTTGTCACTCTGACCGCTGGGGTCTTGGTCCGGAGACACCCCCTAGTTGCCCGCTTCATTTGAGATGCCAAGCGGTTGAGGCATACTACTAGAGTTGCAGTCTCTTCATGGGATCTGTCTTTAGTGCATGAGGGGTTGGTGAACACCCCTTTTAAATCACTGGAGTCAGCACCGTTTCAGTTTCTGACTCTTAAGATGGACTTCCTGACAGCTATTACTTCTCTCAAAAGAATCGGGGACCTGCAGGCTCTGTCTCTTAGGTCCCGTCCTCCTGCCTAGATTTTGACCCTGGGCTGGTCAAAGTTATTTTGCACCCTACTTATCTCCTGAAGGTCCCATTCTCACCTTCAAATCCAGTCATTCTTAAAGCCTTCTGCCTTCCGCAGATGTCTTATGTCCGGTGCGTGTTCTCCAGATTTACATCCACCCCATTAGCCAGTGTAGTAAGTCTGAGTAGCTTTCTACATGCTATAGGGGCTGCAACCGGGGGGCTGTGGCCACTAAACAGACTATGTTCTTCACAGACTACAAACCCCCTGCACGGACATGTGATAGCTCCACCCCCCTGCTGAATGAGCTGAACACTTTCTTTGCTCGCTTTGAGGCACACAACGGCACCACTGCACAGAAGTTACCACCTACCGATGACCAGATGGTGACACTGCCCAGGGACAGCGTGAGAAGATCCCTCAGCAGGGTCAACGCACGCACAGCTCCAGGTCCTGACAACATTCCTGAACGTGTATTGAGAAACTGTGCAGAGGAACTCACTGATGTCTTCACAGACATCTTCAACATCTCATTGAGACAAGCTGTTGTCCCCACATGCTTCAAAGCAAACACTATCATTCCAGTCCCTAAGAAATTATCTCCATCCTGCTTCAATGACTACCGCCCAGTTGCACTTACTTCCATCCTTATGAAGTGCTTTGAGCGGCTAGTCATGCACCACATTAAGTCTGTTCTCCCCCCCTCCCTGGACCCCTACCAATTTGCATATCGGTCTAAATGCTCGACCGATGACGCCATCGCCACTACTGTCCATTCAGCACTTACACACCTGGAAAAGCAGCCTTTACAGCTCACTCATAAATTGTCAAAGCTGGTTGCTGGACTTCCTGACGGGAAGACCTCAGGCAGTTCGGGTCGGCAGTAACATATCCAGCTCCATCATTATGAACACTGGAGCCCCTCAGGGATGTGTGTTGAGCCCCCTCCTCTTCACTCTGCTAACATATGACTGTACACCCATACACAACAGCAATCAAATCATCAAGTTTGTGGACAACACGACTGTAGTTGGTCTCATGAGACAAACTTCAGGAGCGAGGTGAGCCGCCTGGCCAGGTGGTGCGGTAACAACAATCTCTCTCTGAACAAGGAGAAGACGAAAGAGATTGTTGTTGACTTCAGGAGAATGCACACCCAGCACGCTCCTCTGACCATCAATGGTGTGACCGTGGAAAGGGTGAGGAGCACTAAATTTCTGGGTGTACATATCACGGAAGATCTCTCCTGGACCGCCAACACTACAGCACTGACCAAGAAATCACAGCAGCAACTCTACTTCCTCCGTAAGCTGAGAAGAGCCGGAACCCCAGCCCCCATCATGTGCACCTTCTACGAGAGCATTCTGACCAGCTGCATCAATGTGTGGTATGGCGCGTGCAACGCATCCTGCCAGAAAGCACTTCAGCGCATAGTGAGAGCAGCTGAGAAGATCGTTAGTGTCTCTCTCCCACCCCTCCAGGACATTTACAACACCCGCCTCTCCCGTAAAACCCTCATCATTGCGAGAGACCCCACCCACCCATCGCACAGCCTCTTCAGTCTGCTGCCGTCAGGGAGGAGACCACGCAGTCTCCAGGCAAGGACCAACAGACTGAAGGACAGCTTCATACCCCAAGCTGTCAGGGCACTGAACTCCCTCCCGTCTCTGCCCCCTCTCCCCTTTTTTGCCCCACGCACCTGATCTCTGAATCACCCTCCCCTTCAGTTCTCCTCCATTTTCATCTACCTCATTATGTTGTTTCTTTTGCATTCACTCTTATAATTTATAACTGCACTGACTTAATCCGTAATTGCATTATTATTACTATTGTTTGCACTATTTGTCATCGCACTTTATCTCCATAATTCACTTTACTCATCTGTTGTTGTTACTGGTAAACTTTGTTGTTGTTACTTGTAGGCACCTAGGGTCTGAGAGTCAAAAAATCTCTGTATGTACTGTATATATGGTAGTATTGACAATAAAGCTGACTTTGACTATGTTGCATTGGGTGAGGGATGCTATTGCCCTGGCCTATGAAGGTTGTGTTCAGCCCCCGCCTTTAGGTATAAGGGCCTATTCAACCAGAGGGGTTGCATCCACAATGGCTGAGGCAAAGGGGGTCCCTTTTCAACAAGTGTGTGATGCGGCAGTCTGGTCCTCTCCACACACTTTTATTACATTTTATAGCTTGGATATCCGTTCAACCCCAGGCTCTCATGTCCTTGGGTCGACAGCCCAGTCATGTCTGGGGCATCTTTGAGGTTTGGGGTACACCCACTACACAACCCTTGGGGGGTCCAGACACTTCCAGTGCGGCGGAGTTGGTATTCTCGTTCCCCAAAGCGTATTACTACACAGCATCATGTGTAGCTTTTGAAGGGGAATGTACAGCTGTATGTACAGGTTGAACACGTATTACATGTGAGGTCCTCCAGGGATCAGTACTGGGGTGAAAACAATTTCTGATTTATACAAATTGAAATTATTCCTATTTGCGTACAATACCACTATTCTGTATTCAGGTAATGACCTACAACTATTGGTAACTGAGATTACAAAGAGTTTTAAAAAATGAAGGAATGGTTCAACAATAAAAAGTTGTCATTAACTATATAACAGAAAACCAAGCTGATGATATTTGGAAAGAATAGAAAAGATGAACAACTAGAGATACTAATTGACAAAGTAAAAATAGAAAGAGGTAATGAGCATAAATTTGAGCATGTGAGTTGGAGACCATAAATAGCTAATATTTGTTCAAAAATGGCTAAAAGCATTGCTATAATGGGCAGGTGTAGACATACAGTCAAGCCCGAAATTATTCATTTCCCTGACAAGTTTTATTCAACCAGCAAGTTTTCACTTGATTGGAAATGACACAGGCATCTTCCATAAGTTAATATATCCAGAATTATTCATACCCTTATTAATAAACAATAGGAAAGCCTTTATTGGCTACTAAAGCAATCAAACACTATAATTGCTGACCAGCTTTTTGTATGTCTCTACTGGGATTTTTGACCATTCATCTTTAGTGATAACCTCCAGTTCTTTCAGGTTGGAGGGTCTCCTTGCCATCACCCTGATCTTTGATCAATCCACCGGGCCATTCGCTGTTGCCAACTAAAACTCTATTGGTCAGAAAAGAAGCCATATCTAAACATGATCCAGAAGCACAGGTGTTTTCTCTGGAGCCATGGCTCATTTAAAATGGACTGTGGCAAAGTGGAAAACTGTTCTGTGATCAGACAAATCAAAAGTTCTTTTTGGAAAACTGGGACACCATGTCATCCGGACTAAAGAGGACAAGGACAACCCAAGTTGTTATACTCCAGCTGGTATATCCAAGTTCTAGAACAACATATGTTCCCATCCAGACGTCGTCTCTTTCAGGGAAGACCTTGCATTTTCCAACATGACAATGCCAGACTACATACTGCATCAATTACAACATCATGGCTGAGTAGAAGAAGGATCCGGTTCTGAAATGTCGAGCTTTTTCACCCATAGAAAACATCTGCTGCATCATAAAGAGGAAGATGTGACAAAGAAGACCTATTAAACAACAGCCTGTATTAGACAAGAATGGGACAACATTCCTATTCCTAAACTTGAGCAACTTGTCTCCTCAGTCCCCAGACGTTTGCAGACAGAGGTAAACATGGCCTTGTCCCAACTTTTTTGAGTGTTGATGCCATGAAATTTAAAATCAACTTATTTTTCCTTTAAAATTATAAATTTTCTCAGTTTTAACATTTGATATGTCATCTATGTTGTATTCTGACTAAAACAATAAAACAATTACAATTTGAAACTTCCACATTATTGCATTCTGTTTTTATTCACAATGTGTACAGTGTCCCAACTTTTTTGAAATTGGGTTTGTAATTTGTCATTTTTAAGTAAACTCATATGTGGTCTCCCACAAACCTCTGAGAGGTTCAAGACAGCAACAGTACTTACAATACTTGCCTTTTTTGTATTTTGTTCTTCCAGACCTCCAGCTCTTCTTCTCCTGTAGTGTGCATGTGGTGGATAGCTCTGATGAGTGCGGTAGGAGCTTTGTTATCAGCCCTATAAGTAATGAAAAGTGTCATGGAAGTGACAGCAAGATTAATGAAGTATTCTGGGCTGCACTGTCACACCATGTGCTGGGGCTTTTCCTGCAGCGCCACTACTGCTTTACCGCTATTTTGGTGACAAATAATGCCCCTTGCTGCCACCAACACCTGTGAGTCAAGGTTAAAAAACACATTGGCAGAACAGAGGTCAGCTATAAATGGAGGGAAGGACAAAGCAGAGGCAGAGAAAGAGAGGAGATACAATTACCTTATTTACTGCGAGTCTGTGTTGGGGGTCATAAGAGGGGGTGGACAGGGATAATGGGAATTCTGAATTAATTGAAAACATCTGAGCAATACAAAATGGCTGCAGCAGGGACAGAGCAGGGAGAGTCACACACTGCTCTCGGCAAACATCATGACGTCTGATTCTACAATCATTTATTTAACTTTCAGCCCAAGGAGACAGCTGATGAAGTCACAAATCGTGTAGTCTTTTAAAATGTACATTTTGGAATTTTGCATCAAAGGTGAAAGCTTCACTTTCTTAATATGGGTGCGGAGGAGAGAAGGGACTTCCGTGCACCTCCAGCTTATTTGTTTCAGTCCTAATAAAATCTTCCTCTTGAGATATCAAATGCCTAATGGCATATTGTATACAGTTGTGCTCATAAGGTCAACTTGGCCTTGTGCGTTAGATCGTTGTCATGTTGGAACGTCCAAGTACGTCCCATTTGCAGCTTCCGGGCTGATGAGTGCAAATTATACTCCAGTATTTTCTGATAAAATGCTGTATTCATCTTGCCATCAATTTTGACAAAGTTTTTGGTGCCTTTGTAGCTCACACAACCCCACAACATCAGTGATCCACCTCCATGTTTCACAGTAGGAATGGTGTACCTTTCATCATAGGCCTTGTTGACTCCTCTCCAAATGTAATGTTTATGGTTGTGGCACTGACCGTTTAGACACACACACTAATTACAAGCAAATTGATCACAGGTGACAATGGTTACCTTTAGGAGCCATTCAGACCTGTTTGTGTCAACTTGTGTCAAAGATATCAGACCAAAATTACCTTTCGGTCAGGATCATTTGGGTAGTTTCTGTTGCCATTAATAATAAACACAGTTGTTTAACAATAAATGGCTTCACCCAACCATGAACTATGGGTAAAAGAAATGTTTTTGTGTTATCATTCATATTCTCTGAAAAGTGGCCAAAAAAAAAAAGAAATCTGCCAGGATATTTGTGAGCACAACTGCATCTCCAAAAAACAAGAACTTAAGCCATCATCTAGGCGTGTCAATCATAGATTGTAAATAAAAATGGATTTTATCCGCCCATTGGTCCCCTATTCACCAATATTGTCATTACGACATTACAATAAAAAGGTGGTTACACCTGGGCTTTTTGGCTTTTACTGCATAGTAAAACAATAGTTTTCAGATAGCATAAACAAACATATTAATCAAAAATTACATCCCCGCCAGAGTCGTCACGTAGTAAAAACTTAGCTCTAGAGACCGGAGCCATCTTTTGTACCAGGCTGTAAACATGATTTTTACACTTGTAAAGTCAACATTGGGTTTCTCCTTACAGTATATTTCCGCTTTTGGAGCCTGTTTAAGAGGTTCCATGAGAGAGGCTTGGTGTCAATGCAAGCTATGGCCAATCCAATGCTCACATACAAAAATAAGCGCTGTTCCCTTTGGCTGTTGTGTCATTGTCATTGGAAAATTCAAAGGGAAAGTGTCTTTTTGAGGGATAGCTGCATTTGCTTTCACCAAAGTCTCAAAGTCTGAATCTTTTTATATTGTGCTTATGTAATGTGTTTTAATACCATGCCATACGATGACACAAGTCTAAGTTGTGAGCAACCTGAGCAGGGACAAACGATTTGATTGTCCTTTTGGTGTGACTCTACTGTGATTCCAACTTTAGCGCTACGTTAGCTTTATACATGCCGCAATAGCCTTATTAGGAATTGTGTAACAGGTGTGTTACTCTGACTCAGAGAAATTTAAATTACTGCCCTTTGTGGTCAGACAAATATTGAATCTGATGATTGTTGGACTAAGGCAATAATTCAACTTTTTCTAGTTGCATGTAAGCACACTGTATGTCTACATTGCTGAGTGACACAAAGATAGAGCAAGAATTGCTTGAGTTACCCAGACCATAATCTGAATTTTTTTTTCAACATTTGATGGAAAGCAGTAGAAAGAGTGGTCCCAAAAAGCATGGTTTGGTGTCATGGCCCCACTTCCCCTTAAAGACCCAGATGTGTGTGTGTTGGGTTTGTGGCGCAGACATCTCTTCGATCAGAAGCATCTCATTAGCAGTCGATGGCAGTGGCCAGGGCTCAGGAGCGGTCAATTCTGTCTGACCTTCAGAGCTGGCACTACAGTGGACCAATCAGAATATAAGAGTTTGTGATGTGGAGTGATATCCTGAAGGGAAGGAGAGAGAGATAAGAGTCCTGCTCATCAGTCATCCTCAAAATACTCAGTGTGATGAGGCTGAACCAAAAATATGGACAAAAATTCAATGTACTATCAACATTTATGAAGAGTGCAAATAATACAATTAAACAAGAAATCACATATAAAAAATCAAAGAGGCTTTTAGGTGTATAAGATAGACCATATCAAATACATCTTCCATATCACCTTCTATATGAGTTAGGCCATAAAGCTCGTAACTCAAGTAATCTGCAATTAGTCCCGGAATTGTTTTGTGTCCAGCTGAGGGCTGTGTCAGTGAGACGGACATGAATTTACTGATCTCATGTCATGGAACCATCAACATGATTTGGTGAATATATACAGTATTTTCTAAAAAATAAATAAATTGTAAAACCGAGTGCTTCCTGGGATGAACAGTGGCTATGGCAGTGCAACCTTTCTCAACAAGTGGATAAACCTTGTTCATTGACTTTGTTGACCTTGTTGATTAAGTAAACTGCTTTTACATGCTACATGCTATTTTTGTAAAAATAATTTTCCCTCAGGGATTAATAAAGGAATTCTGATTCTGATAAGTTTTAAACATAAGAGTCCAACAAAGGTTGAAGTAAAAGCATTTGGACTAAGTTTTCAAGGTGAAGACGTTTCGTCTCTAATTTCAAGAGACTTTATAAATTGTGAGATTAACTGGTAAGAGAGCTGAGCTTATATCTCTAGAAGGAGGGGTTTAACTTGAAACTAAACCTGATGGACCAGGCTGTTCTGGTCTCACAGTTGTTGGCTCTGAAAGGGGAGTGTGACTCATGTGAGAGTTGTTAAGGCTCAGGAGAGTCGTTAGTGTTCCATTCAGGTGCTGTGTTTGTTGTTCTAAGGTGCAACTCTTTTGTTTTAGGTTTCAGAACACTGTTATAAATACTAGGCAACATGAATCTGAGGCCACCTCCTCTGTTCAAAGAAGGCTTTTCCATTTTCACAAAAATGGCTTCCTTCACCCCTCACTCAAACCATCTGGCCTCTCTGGACAAAATTCGGACATTGCTGTCCTCAAAGGACTGTCCTTTGTCTTTGAGGTGGAGGTGGACTGCAGACTCAGGTCCTCCAGGATTGGCTCTTCTGTGCTGATACCATAGATTGTATAAATATGGATGATATCCGCCCATTGGTCCCCTATTCACCACATATTGTCACTGCACTCTTCACTGAACTGTATAAACTTTTACTCTGTTTGTAAAACAATAGTCTTTAGATAGACCAGTAAACAAACATATTAATCAAAAATGTTATGTTGTCATGTAGTAAAATCCTTTTAGCTCTTTTCAGATAAACCAGACACATAAGGCTGTAACTACACTTTTATCTTGTGTCGTCATTAGGTTTCTCCTGTTTCCGCTTTCTGTGTCCTCTCTGGTGTTGTTGAAAGTTATATTGCTGTATCCACAGTCACCTCAGGGCTTTCATGTGATTTCTTCTTTCCGTTGACCTTCTGCGGTTGTGAAGCTGTTGTTTTGTTTTAACATAACTGTCACTGCACTTTTAAGATGGACCAGTTTCCTGGTTTAAAGTGGACTGAAATGTTATGTTTGTAGAAAATCCTTTTAAGTTTTTCAGATAAACCAGACACATAAGGGATAACTACACTCTTCCCTTTTGTCCCTGGTTCTTGTCTGTTTGGTTTCTGTGTCCTCTTGGTGTTGTTGAAAGTCCATTTGGGGTATCCACAGTCCCTCAGGGCTTTACGAATGTGTTGTTCTTCTTTCCGTTGACCTTCTGCGGTTGTGGGCACCTCTTGTGCTCTTTGCTGAAGAGTCCTGATGACTCCCAGCTTGTGCCGCAGAGGGTGGTGTCAATCAAACAGTAAATATTGATCTGTGTGTGTTGGCTTCCTATAAACTTCTACTTGGAGAGTCCTGTCCTCACTGATAACCACTGCACAGTCTAAAAAAGCCAGGCGATTGTCTATGGCATCTTCACTGGTGAACTTGATGTTCTTATCCACTGCGTTGATGTCTTCTGTGAAGGTTTCTACTTCCTGGGTTCTGACTTTGACCCACGTGTCATCAACATATCTGAACCAGTGACTGGGCACTGCACCTGGGAAAGAGACCAGAGCTCTGTTCTCCACTTCCTCCATGTACAGGAAATCCTTTGTGGACGCCCTCTTACCTATCTGACCTCATCACCCGGTATACTCCAGCTCGTACCCTTCGCTCTCAGGACGCTGGCTTCCTTCAGCTTCCTCGAGTAAAGAGTAAAGAAGAAGTCTGCTACAGAGCCTTTTCTTATAGAGCCCCATTTTTATGGAATGGGCTCCCGGCGGAAGTGCGGCGAGCCGACTCTGTTGAGGTTTTCAAAAGCAAACTCAAAACATACTTATTTCACCAAACGTATGGAGACTGATTGATCATAGGTACACGTTTACACTGACTGTAGCTGTAGGTACACCTGCCTATTTAGTATTTAGGACTTTTTCTCTTTTCTACCTCCTCCTACGGTAGACGCAAACCTCTGACCTCCTGGGTGATGTGTACCCCTCCCCCTGGACTCTGCTCCAGTATGAGGACCCCCAGCCCATCTGTCATCTACCTTGATGTTGGCTGCGGTCCCATCCACTCTTACACACACAGAGTTGTTTTGCTATTAATTTAATTTGTTTGGCTTTGAATAAAAATGTAAAATGTTTGGATAAAAGCGTCTGCTAAATGAATAAATTAAATTGTAAATAAGAGTTCAATTCATCACAAACATATATGGCATGGGGCATAGGGGTGTAACCAATCAGGTGAGGTCAGACAAGGATCATACCATTAAGCTGGGAGGGGCAGGGGCACGCTCATACACAGGTGGACTAAATAGGACAAAGGGAGCAGCACTACATTTGTCTGAATTATAAAAGGTATAAGTGGTAAAAATGAAGAGCTGTTTAAAGTAGCGCACATCTTAATAATGCACAAAAAGTCATGAACATTTAAATGAGTCCATAAGAGTGAACTTGTTGTTTTATTAAAATGTAAGGCCAGGGTTAATGTTCTGGCAAAACTAAATTAATTTGTTTGTGCTGAAATAAGCTGAGAATAAATGTTAGAAACACGAGTAGCTCTCTGTCATTTTCATTTTGTAAATAAGCTTTCAGAGGACATAAGATTGGGTTAGTGTTATGACACAATAAATAAAAATGAATAAACAAGCAGAAGCCTAAAGTTAAAGTGTGTTTATGTAATCCTTCAGTCTGATTAACACATGGTGCACAAAATTAAGAGGAAGAGAAGTTTAGCTATATTTCTCATATTTTATATAAGAAGACCACTGAAGAAACCCAGTTGTAAAGATGTTTGTATTGTTTTTATATTAAAATGTACTGAAAAACACTGAAGTGATTTTAGCAAGCTGCATTAGGACGAACATATGCAGAGTGAGGTGAACATACACAATTCACAGCCACCATGTTTTCAGTATGTTTGAGACTGTACTGTCTTCTGATATATGCTGTAAACATGCCACCACAGTGGCAGAGTTAGCGCTCCTGCCTCACAGCAAGAAGGTCCTGGGTTCGATTCCCATCCAGGGCAGGGCCTTTCTGTGTGGAGTTTGCATGTTCTCTCTGTGTCTGTGTAGGTTTCCTCCGGGCCAGGACTCCCCTGCAAAAGAGATTTGTAATCTCAGTGGGACCATCCTGGTTAAATAAAATAAAAAATAAAAATACCAAGGGTTTATGAGCACATACTCAAACAGCAAGTATATCTACAGCCCATGGCCCTCGATTTCAAATGTGCTTAGTGTCTGATAGCCATATTCAGTTCATAATACAATAACACTTTCTGAGTGTCCTTTACCACTGGCAGTGGGCTGGAGTCATGGACCATACAGTTTGTGGTGCAAAACATTTCTCCAGATGACTGCTCCGTTGCTCTTGCTGCAGCTCCTTGGGCTTGCCTTTGCGGGGGACACTGTTTTCCATCTCCCACTGCTCACACTCAGCCCTAACTTTCCTCTGCCTTGTTCGTCTCTCACTGTCACACATCCCCGCTGCCAGCCACAACTGACAACCTGTCCACACATTTGTCCACACTTTGTACAGATTAAAGTTTACAATGGGACACTGGAACAAAAGGGAACAGCAGAAAGTCTCATTCTACAACACAGCCAACATCTGTTACCACTGCCACGGTCACAAGCCTCTCCCTTCTCGTTTTCATCAGCGCTAGTGGTGTAATAGTGCTTAAGGGTTATGTAATGTTTTGAATTAAAAAATGCAGCACAACAAATATCCCACATACTGTCTTTTTATTGTCAACCTTAGATTTAGCTATACAGTTAGTAAAATGCACTTGTTTAAATGGGATATTTCTTTGTAACTGTAATATTTAGGCTAGGTTTTTCTATCTCATTTGTAGCGTTTCCAAAGGCTGGCGCTATACTGATGGTTGGAACTGTGTCCCAGAAGTGAAAGCAGGAGATATCTAATCTCACATTCATTCACAATTTATTAACATCTAGGATGTTTTCACACCTGACTCTGACAAACACTGAGAGAGGACATACAGATGTACAACCTTTAGTAACTTTAGTTGTAAATTACGAGTTGATAAAACCGATGGCGAAGACAACGAGAGTGGAGTTAACCTCATTTAACTTCTGCAGAAGAAACACTTCAGAGGTTTCAAACAAACGGCCATCAGAGTTTTTCTCTGAGTTTACATCTCAATACCCCTCGGTTAGAAATGACACATTCAGCACAAGATAATTTGATCATTTTATTGCAAAACATATTGTTACTTTAAATATACTGCACCAATGAGCCCTCCAGCTCTTCTCCTGAAATTATGCTTTCATTAAGCCAGTATTTGATCTGTACACACATGAGCCATACATCAGAGAAGAGTGTGTTCATAGCTGTTCTGTTTGACAAGCACCAACCACTGACAGTGAAGGAACTTATATGAGTCACACAACAGTTTCCATGTTTTTTACGAATTGTGACTTTTATAGCAAAATGCAACAAGACACATTTGTACAGTACAGTTCCAGACCACATGCATGTTGTGTTCAAAATCCATGGTTAAGAGAGGTAGGTACGCAGAATGTCTTATTCATAAAGGGCATCATATTTAAGCAAAAATTTTTTACAGTTTACAGATTCAAATAATAACGTCATTTTAGGGGGCCTGACTTGAAACATGGATAATACCGTACATTCTGCAACAAACATTTATAGGAGATATGAAATATTGTTTGATTAAAGTGTCAATGTGCTTACTGTCTAGCTTTACTGAAGTCGGGAACCTAGTGAAAGTGAAATAAATGCTTATTTCTTACACTGAAACATCATTTTCTTGTTATTCACAGTGTGTCCTTTTAGATTGTACAAATACAATAAGTCTCTGTTAACACATTTACAACACATTAATTGCCCTACAGCCACTTATTTTGGTATTGGTGGGACACATTACGGCAAAGTATAACCATGTGACAAATGTGGAGGTTTCTTAACAATAGCTTTAATTCAGGGTTTCTTGACATTGTGTCCCAAAGTTTACTACTTAGCTACACTATGCCTCAGGCTCTTTCCCAAAGTGCACTTGGTTCTTGTTGGAAATTCACGGAATTACACTTGAGCTTATTTTAAATGAGTCGATGCAGGGGCAAAGGGATTTATCCTTTTTAACGACAAAGAAGAAACCAGTCCCAACCCGGAGACAAAGGACAAATTATGCCTGTGGCCAGGGCGTCCCCGATGTAGGTGTCAATATAGAGGAAGAAGGAAGAATCCGGGAAGAAGGTTGATGACGCAGTCATACAACCGATTTGGAGGCAGGAAAGTTGCTTTTGCACTGGAACTCAAGCAAGAAGAGATGAGATGGTAACTACGGGGAGTGGTTGTGGAAACCCAGCCGTCTGGAGGTACACCGAGTGGCAGTTGCAACTCCACTCCAATATTGCCCCAGTGTCCCAATCAGTGTGTGGGTTATGGCGCCTCTGAGCCAGGTGTAACCCAGAATAAGCGGGACCTGAGGAGAACTAATCAGGTGGAAGTGAATTCTCTCCTGGTGTTTGCCGGAAATGAGAAGGGTCACCAGGGCCGGTCTGATGAGTGATGGTCTCTAGGAGATGCCCGTCCTGTGGGAGGTCACAAGAGGCTAGCTTATCCTTCATATATTCTGTGTGTGTCTCTCCCACTCTGCTGTTACCCAGAGGCAAGCCCAGCTGGACTGGTGGTTAATAGTGATGCCTACCTTAGCGGCCTAAGTCTGGTAGGTGCTTGGGTGAAGGGCAAAACGAATGGAGCAGTTGGTGAGGAAAGGACCACAGCCTTCTTGCTCAGTGGTGTAACGCTCAGAAACTCCCACTTAGAGAGGCTGGCTGCAGGTGGCTGCTGGTCAGGAGATGGCTGGGAACCAGACACCTGGTTGGATGAGGAAACAGCTGCAAGATCCTCCATCGGAAACAAAAGTCTTGACAGGTGACAGGTGTCAGAGCTATATACTGGTCTAATTACAATGAGCAGCAGGTGTGGAGACCAGTGAGAGAAATGAGGTGACAGATGAAGCTAAAAGCTGGAACGGACTCTGTGGACCGTGACAATTTGGAGGTGACTGGATGAACCACATGTCAGTAACCTCCTATCACAAGGTAATTTTAACGCCATGTTAACAACAATATGTTTAAAAAAAAAAAGAATTTGCATCACTACATGAAATCCATCTTTTCCCCATAAGATTTTCTGTGAAGGTTCTCAGTCATCCAGGTCAAAGGCATCTAGACTTAGTTTTCAAGGTGAAGACATTTCATCTCTTCTCCAAGAGACTTTGTCAATTCTGAGTTTAACTGATATGAGAGCTGAGTTTATATCTCTAAAGGGAAGGTTTTGACCTGAAACCAACTCTGATTGGCTGTTCTGGTCTCATAGAGGTAACAACCTGGTCCAATCAAAGTTAGTTCATTATTGCTTTAACCTTTTCTTCATTTCAATAAGTTTGTTAAAATTACCAGTCTTGTGAGAAACCAGCTCCAGCAAGGTGAGCCAGCAATAGCCTTCAGTAAAAACACATCTGTTTCACAGTGGGAGGAACAGTGAAGGTTCTTGTAGAATTTGGTTGATAACATTTCTAGAAAACAGGGATTCCCATTATTGCAAGTTTGGAACCCAGCCTTCTTGTATTCTTTTTCTACTGGAGAAAGCCAAAAAAGATTGGTCTGGACTATGATGTTAAGAACTCACTCCTCTTTAGAATATTCAACAAGGGGCCTTTCCCATTTCCTGACGGTTGAAATGACTGATGTCAACATTCACGTAGCTTGTCTCAATGAATGGCCGGTCTAATTTATTTGGTTAGACGCACATAGTTTCTGCACTGTACATACGCAGAATTGGCTCTTTGTACAAAGCAGGCGACATGAATGGAGCTGAACATTACAGAGCACCTCTGATGGTCTGATGATTACTGTGGTTTACATGTGTTTCCATAAACACCGCAACATGAGGGGAAAATAAAGCCAATGCACTTTATTGGAAAATGACAAAAAAAACGCTCATTTGCTGTGTGACATAAATAGACATAAATAGATTGTGTGTGAGAGGCCCACACAAATTCTACAGAAATGTTTAGAGAGGACACAAAAGTATACTTAACCATATTATTAACCATATTAATATGGTTAAGTATACGACTGTATTCTGTATTTACATAAGGAGATGTAAATACAGCATACAGTCGTTAAAAAGACTCCTCCTTCTCCTCATTTGCGGCATCTCTTTGGTTGTCTTCCTGATATTCACAGTCTTTTTGTTGTTTGTGGCTGTGACGCAGCTGGCCGTTAGCGGTTGGAGTAGTGAGGAGATAAATATCAGACAGAGGCAAAATGGCATGGTCCACAACTTTTTCTTTTACTTTTCAATTTTCCATTGTTACAAAATAAAGGGCATTATGCAATAGCGGCTACAGCTCCATGGTTTCTCCAGCAGCAAAACAACCAGACAAAGAAGAACCCCCCAATGATTGAAGAAGGCGCCTTAAATACCTTCTTTGTTAATTGGATCATACCACAAAAACCCACATGGAATAACTTATTAACATTAGCCTTCTTAAAACTAAGTTAAATCCTCCATCCACCTAAACCATAACCTTAAACTATAAACAAACCAAAATATGTATTTAAAACCTTAAACAATACACCCATGTAATCTAAAACGAATAAAACCCTTAAAACACCTAACCCTGTTACCCCTACACCTTTAAATGAACTCCTTTTTCTCCGGGGACACTTTTAACACCTGGACACAAGACAAGGTAAGGTTAGGTTAGAACACACACACACACACACTCTGAAACACTTAAAATACAGTCACACACCCACATAACACATATTGCACCATATATTGCACCTACATAGTTTTGGTTCTAATGTCTCTCTTTTTTCCAGGACTGAGCATAAACCAATCAAAGGGCTCCATGTCAACTGGATCCTCAACAGATAGACAATTCAATAAATACATTTTAAAACCACATTGTATGCAATCCTTTCCTTATTGGCATGTGCAAATTACTGTTGTTTAAAGTGCTGTGTGTAAACAGTCTAAAGTGCAAGAGTGCAGTATTAAAGTGCTTTTCCCAGGTAACAAACTGGCTGTTTGTTACAGTGGCGTCCTTCTGACTGCTTTTGCTCTCGCTTAGTCATTTTCTTTTGTCAATATGCAGGCTCATATCATCTTGGGATACTTACTTGACTGTAACCCTATTCCCAAGAACGAGATGCTGCATAGCAATATGCTATGGGGAACACTCTTTGTGTGACCAGTTGTGTGCACGTGCGTCAAACGTAAATAATTGGCCTAAATAACCTCTGTTGGTGACGCAGCTTGATCACCCGCACCTGCATGTGAGCGCACCTGGGCATGACTGCACCTGGGTGTGAGGGCACCAGGAGGTTATAAATATATGTCTATAAAAAAACTTCTTTAGGTTAACTTTGTCTGAAAGGACATATGGACACGCCCACAGTGTGCATTTAAGCATTTGCATCTTGTTCCTGCTTAGCCGCCATGTGTTGGAGTTCACCCCGGTGAACGAGAGGGTCGCTTCCCTGCGCCTTCGGGTCGGGGATAGGTCTCTCACTGTTGTTTGTGTTTACGGGCCAAATGGCAGTGCAGAGTACCCGCCTTCTTGGAGTCTCTGGGAGGGGTGCTGGAAAGTGCTCCGACTGGGGACTCCCTACTGGGGACTTCAACGCTCACGTGGGCAGCGACAGTGACACCTGGAGGCGTGATTGGGAGGAACGGCCCTCTGATCTGAACCCGAGTGGTGTTCTGTTATTGGACTTCTGTGCTAGCAACAGTTTGTCCATGCGAACACCATGTTCAAGCATAAGGGTGTCCATCAGTGCACGTGGCACCAGGACACCCTAGGTCGGAGATCAATGATCGACTTTGTAGTTGTTTCATCTGACCTCCGGCCGTATGTCTTGGACACTCGGGTGAAGAGAGGGGCGGAGCTGTCAACTGATCACCACCTGGTGGTGAGTTGGATCCGTTGGCGGGGAGAAAGCTGGACAGACTCGGCAGGCCCAAAGCGTGCTGTGAGGGTCTGTTGGGAACGTTGGCAGAGCCCCTGTCAGAAAGACCTTTAACTCCCACCTCCGGCAGAGCTTCGACCAGATCCCGAGGGAGGTTGGAGACATTGAGTCCGAGTGGACCATGTTCTCCACCTCCATTGTCGAAGCTGTGGCCGTAAAGTCTCCGGTGCCTGTCGTGGCGGCAACCCCGAACCCGGTGGTGGACACCGGAAGTAAGGGATGCCGTCAAGCTGAAGAAGGAGACCTACCGAGCCTGGTCGGCCCGTGGGACTCCTGAGGCAGCTGATAGGTACCGGCAGGCCAAGCGGACTGCAGCCCGGGTGGTCGTGGAGGCTAAAACTCGGGTCTGGGAGGAGTTCGGTGAGGCCATGGAGAAAGACTATCGGTCGGCCTCAAGAAATTCTGGCAAACCGTCCGGCGCCTCAGGAGGGGGAAGCAGTGCCCTGCCAACACTGTTTACAGTAGAGGTGGGAACCTGCTGACTTTAACTGGGGATATTGTTGGACGGTGGAAGGAATACTGAGGATCTCCTCAACCCCACCGACACGTCTTCCACTGAGGAAGCAGAGGCCGAGGGCTCGGAGGTGGACTCGCCCATCACCCGGGCTGAAGTCACTGAGGTAGTTGGGAAGCTCCTCGGTGGCAAGGCACCGGGGGTGGATGAGATACGCTCTGAGTACCTCAAGTCTCTGGATGTTGTAGGGCTGTCTTGGTTGACACGCCTCTGCAACATCGCGTGGCGGTCGGGGACAGTACCTCTGGACTGGCAGACCGGGGTGGTGGTCCTCTTTTCAAGAAGGGGGACCGGAGGGTGTGTTCCAACTACAGAGGATCACACTCCTCAGCCTCCCGGAAAGTCTATGCCAGGGTACTGGAGAGGAGAATGCGACCGATAGTTGAACCTCGGATTCAGGAGGAACAATGCGGTTTTCGTCCCTGGTCGTGGAACACTGGACCAGCTCTATACCCTCTCCAGGGTGCTGGAGGGTTTATGGGAGTTTGCCCAACCAGTCCACATGTGTTTTGTGGATCTGGAGAAGGCATTCGACTGTGTCCTCGTGGCGCCCTGTGGGGGTGCTCTGGGAGTATGGGGTCCGGGGCCCTTTGTTAAGGGCTGTCCGGTCCCTGTACGACCGAGCAGGAGCTTGGTTCGCATTGCCGGCAGTAAGTCAGACCTGTTCCCAGTGCATGTTGGACTCGGCAGGGCTGCCCTTTGTCACCGGTCCTGTTCATTATCTTTATGGACAGGATTTCTAGGCGCAGCCAGGGGCCAGAGGGAGTCTGGTTTGGGGACCACAGGATCTCGCTCTCTGCTTTTTGCAGATGATGTTGTCCTGTTGGCTCCATCAAGCCAGGACCTTCAGCGTGCACTGGGACGGTTTGCAGCCGAGTGTGAAGCGGCTGGGATGAGGATCAGCACCTCCAAGTCTGAGACCATGGTTCTCAGTCGGAAAAGGGTGGCTTGTCCCCTTCAGGTTGGTGGAGAGATCCTGCCTCAAGTGGAGGAGTTCAAGTATCTTGGGGTCTTGTTCACGAGTGAGGGAAGGAGGGAACGTGAGATTGACAGGCGGATCGGTGCAGCTTCTGCAGTGATGCGGTCGATGTACCGGTCTGTCGTGGTGAAGAAGGAGCTGAGCTGTAAGGCAAAGCTCTCGATTTACCGGTCAATCTACGTTCCTACTCTCACCTATGGTCATGAGCTTTGGGTCATGACCGAAAGAACAAGATCCCGGATACAAGCGGCCGAAATGGGCTTTCTCCGCAGGGTGGCGGGCGCTCCTTAGAGATAAGGTGAGGAGCTCGGTCACCGGGAGGAGCTCAAAGTAGAACCGCTGCTCCTCCACATCGAGAGGAGCCAGCTGAGGTGGCTCGGGCATCTGTTTCGGATGCCTCCTGGACGCCTCCCTAGGGAGGTGTTTCGGGCATGTCCCACCCGGGGAAGACCTAGGACACGCTGGAGGGACTATGTCTCTCGGCTGGCCTGGGAGCCTCGGTATCCCCGGAAGAGCTAGAGGAAGTGTCTGGGGAGAGGGAAGTCTGGGCGTCTCTGCTTAGACTGCTGCCCCCGCGACCCGGCCCCGGATGAGCGGTAGAAGATGGATGGATGGATGGATGGATCTTGTTCCTGCTTTTTCAGGGAACAGGGTTACAGTCAAGTAACTCAAGATGTTCCGTTTCAAAAGCTACACTCAGCACCAGCCCGCCGCATCACACACTTGTTGCAAAGGGCCCCCCTTTACTAGAAGGGTCCTCCTCTGCTTTATAAAATTCCCAGATTTCCCAGATTTGACTGCCTGTTTCGGGGTGGAGTTTTCATGGCGGCACAGTGGCAGAGTCGTTAAAATAAAATAAAAAAAAATTCATTTCCCGTGTGTCACAGCCTGTCTGGGAAGTCGGTATGCTCCCACAGTGGAAATATTTCAGGGCCAGAAATACAGCCATCATTTCAAGGCAATTGATATGCCATGCGAGAAGATGGCCTCTCCACAGCCACTGGGCTGGATGGCCATCCAAGACCGTACTCCAGCCCAGAAGGAATGCGTCAGTCATTATTAGATTTGTTTATTTCTTTAGGACAGCGTACAGTCTACATTAAGCCGGAGCAGAGATGCTTGCACCAGATTATAGCTTAACAGCTAATTTCCATCTGTAGTCCTATATTGTACATGTTTTTGGTGGTAGGGGAAACCGGAGTACCCGGAGGAAACCTATGCAGACACAGGGAGAACATGCAAACTCCACACAGAAAGGCCCTGCCCTGGATGGGAATCGAACCCATTAGCATCCTGCGAGAACAAAATGGACCTTCAGTGGAACCCAAAGTGAGAAACCGGGGTATGGGAAGAACCACATAGTTAGGGTACAAAGCCCTCCCTTATTTATCTCAAGGGATTGACCCTTGGATGAAATCCCCTGGTTTTGAGCCACAGCTAAAACGGTCTCATGTGCTGGAGGCCCAAAGGTATCACGGTGGATGCAGCTGCCATGACACCCAGAATTCTCTGATGGTCATTTCCTGACCTAGACTGTTATACTTCAGGATAGTCAGAATGGACTCAACGCCTCATGGAGCCCAAACCTCATCCATGCATTCTGTTTACGTACGGGGTGACAAGTCTAGGCTGAAGGAAAGAACCTGATACTGGTAGGGTTTGCTTCTGCAAGCGAACCGCAGGAACTTCCTGTGCTGTGGCATCTCTCTGTGACAATAAGCATCCTTCAGGTCAATGGTGACAATCCATTCGCCTGACTGGATCTTTCTTGGCAACCATGAAATACCGTCTGTATTAGCCTGACTGTCTGACAGGGGAACACGTTCAATGGCCCCTTTGGCCAGAAGAGCCTGTAATTACTGTGTCAACACATGCAGCCGCTATGGTTTCATGGAAGTGGAGACCACGCTGTCCAAACATGGAAGGCAAAATGCACATTGAATCCTGTAGCCTCTCCCTACAGTTCTTTCTACCCAAGGGGAGATATTTGGCAGTAGCTTCCACCAGTAGGCACTAATACTGACACTTTGTCTTGTTGGGGATGAGGAAACGACCGAAAATTCCGCCGCCATTGGCATTTGGGGAACAGCGGGCCCCTGGGGGCTCTCTTGCCAAAGAGAGCCCCTAGGGCCTAGGGCTCTAGTTTGTTGGGGATCCCCAGTCTACCAAGAATGCCCTCTTCCTGCATTTGCACCAGCCATTTTATTAATAATCTTTCTTCACAATTTATATAAGTTGTTTTAGTGTTTTTAAGTTTTATACAGCCCAACCTGCGGTGCCTACTGGGTAGGGCTTTTTTTGTTTTTTTGTTCTCTTTTCTGTTCTCTGTTCTCTTTTTTATGTCCGCCATTTTGGGGTGCGGCCTTCAGTGGTCTTTAGATGCTAGCTATTTAGTTCCCAAATCTTTGAGCGTTATGCTAGCCTAGTAAATATATACCGTATTTTTCGCACCATAAGACGCACTTTTTCTTCACCAAATAGTGGGAGGAAAAGTGCCTGCGTCTTATGGTCAGAATACCATATATTACGGTATTCGGACCATATCTTTTTCCCTCACCCGCTGCCGCTCTGAAACTCGACTCATGGTCCGAGTTGCAGAGCGGCAGCAGTCCCCAGGACCTTCCGTGTGCCTGGAAACTGCATCATCCCTCCCCCGCCCCGTGTCCAGGCTTCTCAGTAGTCCACTGAGATACTGGCAGAGTGGCAGCAGGCCCCTGTCGCCTTGCCTTACCGGTAGTGGCAGCGCGGCAGCGGTCCTCCTCACCATCCTTACGGAAGCCGATGTGTGCAGGAAGGCGCAATGCTGCTGTACTGTGTCACCGCCGTATGCTATTGGAGGATAGCATGTAGTAGGCGGTGTTACAGTATACAGCAGTGCGCATGCCCTTCACTCCAGTCATATAATTCAAATATTATTCTGTTATACTTTATTAAATATTTTATTACACTATTTGGTTCAGAATATTTTTTTTCCTATTTTTCTCCTCTAAAAACCAGGTGCGTCTTATGGTCGGGTGCGTCTTATGGTGCGAAAAATACGGTATCTTTCTGGCTATGCGTTCATATGCTAGTCTAACCATAACCCTGCCCACTTTCTGAGACTGATCAGGTCCCAAGGAGTATTAAACCCTTTGGGTTATTTTTTTAAATATATATTAAACTACACACAACATTTTAACCAGGACAAGAGAGTTGTCGTAAAAACACATACTGTAAAACATTTAAAACTTCTTATTTAAGATTTTTTCTCCACAGTAAGGTATAAGTACAGCACCCACAGTTAACATGAGGTCAGCCCACGTGTTGTGCATCTGGTCCCCCCGATACCATAGAAGTCATAACCTTTGGCCACACCTCACACAGGAGGGGGCACTTCCTGCCCCAGTATCAGGCCTGTTCCATGAGTTTATTTTTTAAAATAATTCCGTTGAAGCATGGTTGAAAAGCAATGTCTGACTTTCATTGGTTAACATTCATAGAATTTTTATTTATTATTATTTTTGTCAGAATAAAGTTTTTTCTGTGACCATTGTGAGTTTTTCTTTCATTGACCGAAGGGTACCAACAATTTTGTCCACGTGTGTAATTAAGCGCTACTTGATTTCCTAATATGGACTTGAGGAAGTAGATTTATATGTAATAGTGTTCAATTATATAATAACTGGACCGCATTACTTAGTTAAAACACAACTTGACTGAATAAAAATGACATAATGAAACTGAGTAATCTATATTGAACACTATTACATCTAAATCTACTTCCTCAAGTCCATATTAAGAAATCAAGTAGCTTAGCAATTACTTAATGCAGGTACGTGGAACCACTTGTTTTAAGTAAAACTGAAGGTTCTTTTTATAAGTGGACCAAAATAAAATCCAACACACTTATTTTCAAAAGGCAAACAAAATAAGACAAATCTAAAATCGCCAATATAGACTTTCATTTGAAATCTAACTCCTTTTATTGCTGTTACATTACATTTGTTTTGTTAAAGTAATTACATGTAACCCGAATAAAGACAATGTTATCTGTTCCACTCTTAAAGGTAGAGTAATTCCATCTTTGTGCAGCTCTAATAGCCCCAGTGGATATTACTTACTGACCTGGATATCAAGTTTCAATGCAAGCAACTCAGCAGCAACCATGTCTAACATAACAGCACTCTATTCTCTGTGGTAAAGCAGAGGCACTCAGACCATAGAGAGTGTAGCGCAAACTGGACTAAAACTGCGCTTTTAAAACGCTACTGCAATCTTAGTAATAAAGCGCTCTGGGCCTGATTCACTCTGACAGCACAGCAAAAAAAAGATGAATACCTTTTCAGTTTTAGATGGTCCATCCATCCACCCAACCTCCTTTGGGTCAGGTCATAACTTCTTAGGTAAACAGAGAGCATATGACCCTCTACAGTTCCTTCACCACAAAAGACTGATACATCGACTGCACAGGTCTAGACATTTGACTGTTGAGTAAATATTATTTATAATGCTTAAACCACAGGCAAAACAAATTTTTGGGTCGTTCTCATCTTTCAGGAATAAATAAATAGCCTCTATCTACCATTGCACTCCTTTTTCCGTGATGTCAAGGCCTTGTGACCATATTGCGGTTTACAGGCAAAGAAACCTGTTTTAAAATACAGTATCTCAATAAAAATGATGTACCACGAGGCTGTCAAGGCTAAGCTGGCCAAAAGCGTACACAAATAGATGACGACCTTGAGGTAACTGGTAATCACATTACCTTGAGCAGACCAAAATTAATTTATAAAGTCACAAATCTCACAAGAATCCAAGATAATGTTACAGCATTGAATTGTGAGGTTTTGATATCATTACATTTCTACAATATCTTTATACTATTGTATTGCCAGATTTGGATAATGTTGCTTCCTTAACATACAGTATATAAGAAGATATCTCAGGTTTAATATTAGCTCACCTTTGCTAATGCATAAATGCAGTATTTACTCTACTGGAGGGCTGTGTGCTAGTAAAAAGACCAGCTTAATCAAGTAATGACATTTGAATAAGGAGCTATTTAGCACTGGTGTGAGCTCCAGGTAGGAAAGTGTACAAAAGGATTCATTTTCAATTGACAGCTAAAGCTTTTTAAAAAGTCTTTTCCAGTCTACAATGGCAATACTTTACTCACAGTTAGAGTTAAGTCAGGGACAAGTGTGTGAGCATCAGATAGACTTCAACACCATCACCCACAAAAAGAGCTACAAATGAGAAGGGAATACAAACGATGAATGGGAGTCTCGCAGCGGTGGAGATGTATTTGCAGAGGCAGAGGCAGAACAAGAGGAATGAGCAATGTGGAGAGCCCAGGGACGACAGGCTGAGCGAGGAACAGTCGTGGTACAGCAAGAAAAGACCCCGGCGCCGGAGAGAGATAGAGAATGAGATCAAATACAGGAGAGACAGCAGGAGAACAGGGCTTGACACATAAAATAAAGATGTGATGCCTACGAGAATACTGTTAGAATGTTACAGTTTTCCACCAAAATGATTGTGTATATCAAGATTATTTAAGGCTAACAGTCGCTAACAAGTGGCATTCCTGGAACCACAGATACACTTTTAATATCAGTGTGCAGAGAATTTAGGTCTGTCCTCCAGACTTGATTGTCATTGCACAACGCATATATTACATCAAACTTTATTGTACTGTACCTAAAACAATATCACATACACAACCAAATGTCTCACTGCACACACATCCAAACACACTATCGGTGACTCTGGCCCAGGTCTAGTTTTCCCCCATGTAAAATCCACACTTAATTCTAAATGAATACTTTTCTCATAAGAAAAGTTAGATTGTCCCCATGTCTCTTTTGAGGCAAGTCAATGAAAACAGTAGATATTGTTGCCTCCACAGCTGGGGTCTTTTGAGTTTTAAGTTCCTCTTTCAAAGAATAAACTTTCAGCACCAAAACTAACCACTGTTCGAGACTGATTAAATAAAGATGTTTGGGGTTTAATGATTAAAGAGTGGTAGAAGTTTCCAGTGGAGAAGATTAGCTGGGTGTGATGTTTCCCTGTTGCTGATTAGAGTTGGGTCAAATGACTGCATTTGGATTTCCACAGGCATCAAATGCCAATTTTTACTTTAAACCTCTACTGATGTCAAACACTGTCATCAAAATGTAGTCACAGAGAAATTAGGTCTGTCTCTGTACATTTTAATTGTATTTATGAACTTAATTGTTTTGTTGTGGGTTTTTGTGTATTGGAGGAAAACTGTTTAACCACCAAATGGATAAGATGTCATCTAGACAAGACAAGACATTTATTTTTGTATAGCCCAATATCACAACAACAGTCGCCTCAAAGGGCTTAACAGACTGCACTAGACAACATCCCCTGTCCTTAGACCCTCCATCAGGGTAAGGAAAAACTCCAAAAAAACCCAGCCGGGAAAAAAGAGAAACCTCTGGGAGAACCACAGAAGGAGGGATCCACTCCCAGGACGGACAGGCCGTGCATGAATGTGTCCAGGACAGTTGAAAAATACATAGAAATACACAAACATTTTCACAAATAAAAGCATTTATATTGGCAGTGTCCAGTGTCCACTCTGAGTGTGCAAATAGTGGATGGGGCCGCAGCCAACATCAAGGTAGATGACAGATGGGGTGGGGGCCCTCACACTGGAGCACATATTTCAAAGTTCTCCTGTTAACAGGAGAACTTTGAAATCAGCTCTAACATAAATAGGAAGCCAATGTAATGAAGCCAGGACCGGAGTAATGTGATCAAACTTCCTGGTCTTTGTTAAAAGTCTGGCGGCTGTATTTTGGACCATTTGTAGTCTGTGAGTAATTTTCCTCGGCAGTCCAGAGAATAACACATTGCAGTAGTCCAGCCTGGATGTGACAAATGCATGAATGAGAATTTCAGCATCAGCTAAAGAGAGGCAGGGGCGAATTTTTGAGATATTCCTCAAGTGAAAAAAGCCCAGTTTAGTGACCTCACTAATGTGCTGCTGCAGTGATAGTGTGGAGTCAAAAATGACACCAAGGTTCCTCACAGTGTTGCCGTGCTCCAACACACAGTTGTTGATTGAGACAGTAAGACTGTTGAACTTGTGCCGATGACTGGCAGGACCAATTAACAAGAGCTCTGTTTTATCCGAGTTCAAATGGAGGAAGTTTTGAGACATCCATGTTTTAATTGAAACGAGGCAGGCCTCTAATAATCTAGGCTTATTAAAGCTATTAATAGATAATTGTATAGTGTACAGGCACTTTGGACAATCACACAGTACTTGATAAGGGAAGCGCTGATGGTTATTTAATGAACAGCGGTAGAAAAATACAGAGAAAGTGTCTATTCCAGTGCTGGGTACGTCTGCTTTCACAGAGCAACAGCACACACACCCACGCAACCTAAAAAAAGATAAAAATTTAAGAGAGAAAATGAACAAAAATGAAAGCTAATGCATCTTTGAGATGTTTTATGGGCCATAGAAAATTGTTGGATTACCTCAATAATAAAGCTAATATCAAGACTCAGTATTTTCTCTTAGAAGAAGAAGATTAGATAGTTGTTGCAAGAGTGACATTACCCTGTTGTGGATGAGAGGCAAACACTATTAAAAAGAATTAAAGTGTCATGCCTCTCTGTTTTTATATCAAAAGCCAGTAAAAAGTATGTGATGAAGCACTTTGAGTTACCCAGTGTATGAATTGTGCCACAGCTCTGGAAAAAAAAATAAGAGACCACCGCAATTTTTGCTTGCAATCAGCATCTCTACAAGTATGGAAGCCATTCAAATCTTATTTAATAAGGAAAAGTATATATATAAAAAAAAAAAAACACTTCTGTGGTCATCACTATACTCTTGCAAATAAATGCTCTAAATATACAATATTTTTATTTGGAATTTGGGAAAAATGTTGTCAGTAGTTTATAGAATAAAACAAATGTAGATTTTACCCAAACACATACATATAAATAGTAAAACCAGAGAAACTAATCATTTTGAAGTGGTCTCTTAATTTTTTCCAGAGCTGTATATAAATAAAATTGCCTTGCCTTGATACACCAATCTGTCTGTGTTATAATACATACATTCTTCCAGGTCTGAATTAAATTGAATGTGAACTGCAAAAATTCTGGTCCCAGAATTCACAGGAAAACTCCATCAGAAGTGGAGTCTATGGAGGACATTTTTTAATTTGACTACATCTGAAAGAATATGGATAAATAGTCTAATTGTAGTATGTTGCATAATATATTTAAATTAGGTCACTCATGAGTTGAGACCAAGCTCCCTCTCCTTGTCATGTCTGACTGTGGGAAAAGGGCTTCTGAGAACGATGCAATGTTGAGGAAGCAGCTGTAGACACACACCTCACACGAGAGTAGAGAGAGAAAGAGTAGAGAAAGAGAGAGAAAGGGGAGGGGACAGAGGCAGAGACACACAGAGCGAGGTCCACAGACGGCAGCAGTGTGCAGACTGGACGCTACAGCCACTGGATTCACATTTACACACACTCTCACACACTCGCGTTAAGACCAAACCCTGAGGAGTGTACGCTGCGAGACATCCCCACGCTGCTGTCCATGGACGCACACACCCAGGCAGGTCAACAGAAAGGATCCCCCGCACAGCCCTGAGCCTGAGCAGACATGGACAGCACCATGTTCTTTGGTAAGTCTCTGCACGGCTTACATGGAAACATAACTGCATAGGTTTGATTTAAAATAATTTTAAGGACTTGTATTACTCCATCCATTATGTTTCTGCAAATCTATTAACAAGTTGTAAGAGTCGCCTTCAACTTTGACAGGAAAGTAATTATTACATGACTTGCAGGTGACAATTTCTGACCACTATTTGACATTGACATCAAAACAGAATAGATCTTCCATCAGTCACTTGTAATATAGTGTCCTTGTTTTAGCCACAAAAGCATCCAAAAGTTTTTTTTTTAATGCATTTCAGGAAAATTCCTATACTTACGTAAAGGTATGCTAATTCTCTTTTCTATTGTCCGTGTGCATGGGTCTCTACACACAACCCATCATTGTTTGTGTTCCGAGTCAGAAAAGCATGGCCACAACAGAATCCAAAAAAATAGTGGTGAGAGTAGAAGACACCTGGGTTGTGTGCACAAAGGCTGAGAAAAATGTGCAGTTTGCTCATTAAGCTGGGCCATAAAAACACTTTTTTTCTTAGTCTTGTCT
Organism: Perccottus glenii; assembly: GCA_024416835.2. NCBI lineage: Eukaryota > Metazoa > Chordata > Actinopteri > Gobiiformes > Odontobutidae > Perccottus > Perccottus glenii. The sequence continues at coordinate 29,787,831 of CM044551.2, forward strand.
TGGACCTAAAGGATCATGCCTCAGATTATTAATACATTGCGTCACTGAGATTAAATGGGAAACATCTTTAGTCATTTGTCGTTAGCCCAGAAGAGCTGTCTTTGGTGAGCTTGGATGAGCAGTGTTCAACTGTCAGAAATCTTCTTCGGGAATTCTTGCCTTGAATTATGCACTGGTTTTGTTTGCCCTACCTTGGTGTTGACATGATCTCAGTGTTGGTAGAGTCTTTTCTAAAGTTGGGCTGCCTAATATATTGAAAATCATTCACAAGTTGCACCAGTGGATGTTAGTCGGGGGATGCTTCTATTTCTTTATATATTTAACTTCACTCAACCGTTACACATTTTTTCTTGGGGTGCACGGTGGCAGAGTGGTTAGCACAGCAAGGTCAGGCAACCGACACTAAGCCTTTCTGTGAGGAGTCTGCATGTCCTCCCTGTGTGGCTGTGGGTTCTCTCCGAGTACTCTGAGTTCCTTCCAAAGACATGCATGTGTAGATGAATTGCACCTACCCTGCCCATATTCAATGAATGTGAGAGTGAATGGTGGGTTGTCATTGTCTTCGAGCCCTGCGATTGGCCATTGTTTAAGGTGTACCCCATCAAAGGTCCAAGTCCTCAGGGTGGACAGGATAATTTTTTCTCATACATTTGTTGTCAGTTTTCATTCAAGTAACAATTCATTAGTTATCCTAACACATGCAGTGTGCTACTATAAAATCAGCTAAAATGAAAAAAAAAGTGAGAGAAAAAAAGTTTGAAGACCTCATGGATTTTAATAGATGAGAATGTTCAGCAAAACTTTGGCCAATCACAAAGGGGGATTGTTTCTGTTCAAAAAACGGGTGCTCCCATTGGTTGCTGGTCTTTTGCTTGTCAACACTAAATCGATGACAGAGAAAGTGTCTATTTTAGCACTGCTTAGACAAAAAAATAAAAATTAAAAAATTTAAAAAAAGGAAGCAAAGGGAAATTCATAAATATTGTCAATGCATTTACAAGATGCCGATGATTACAGGATTGTGACGCTAAACTCAGAAGTAGAAAGGTAAGGTAAGCTCTGGTCTGACGTAACCCATTTGTGTATTTATGTTTAGTATTTTTTTTTTCATGAAATAAGACTAGGATTAGGGTTTGTCTTTGGCTACTGCTGCAAGAAAATTGAAATATTGCAAATCATGTCCTTATGTATTCCACTTGTACAGCCCTGGCCTCTACTGCAGACTCTACATAAGAAAGGAACTGTAACACTGACACTTTGGCGCTTTAAAATCTAACATGAATGTGCTCACCAGATAATACTGTCCTTGTCTTGACTAAATCCCAGGGGTTAGGATTTACTTGTCCATCTGCAGTGGGAGTCAGAGCTATTGAGAAGCGTTTAATATAGTGGTATTTAGACATTGAGGGAAGGCTTCTTGTCTGAGTTTTACCGAGAGACTGGCGAAGGCTTAGGCAGAGTTAATGCACTGGTGGCTCCCCGTCAAGTGCTCTTCTTACGGCTGGCTTACAGTGCCAACAGAAGAATAATTACACAGGGATCGGCAGTGAGGGATGATTTGTTAAATGAAAGCCTCTTTTTTCTCTCCGGCGGATTAAAGCGATCTGAAGTTACAGAGCGTGGCGTGGAAGTGTGAGAAGGATTGTCTGCTGTTATGACATACGCTCTGTGAACGGGAGAGGGACAAAGGGGTTATAAATGAATAAGCAGTCATATATGGCCTAATGGTGGTAATGTATGTAGGTGATGTTTGAGAAATGTGGGTGACTAAGATATATCAAATTAATTAAATCTGATGGGTGCAATAAATAAAATAAAATAAAAATGGGCTTATTTTTTACAGCAGGACTCTGCTGTAAAAAGCCCTATTCATCTTGGTAATGTAGTGATTGACAGGTGTTAGGCTTACCCTCTTAATTTGCTGAACACTGGGGCAACATTTATTAAGTCCAGACGCTTGAATTTGGGCAAATGAGACATGGGCTTCAGTGTATTCTGAGAGAGTCTGGAGGAGAAGGGCCAGGGGCAATATTTTAACATCAATTAGCATTAACTGATGCTGCAGCAAGCGTTAACATCAAAAGTTATTGGTCACTTCAAATGTTTCTTCCTGTTGCCATCTACTATTATAGTTTTATTGTCATTATCGTTTGAAAGAAGAAAAGGTTAAAGCAACAGAATCTGGACTAGGTTTTCAAGGTGAAGACATTTAGTCCGAGAGAGACCAAGAGACTTTTTCATTTCTGAGATCAACTAGAAAGAGAGCTGAGCTGAGTTACCTGTTGATCTCAGAAAAAAAAAGTCTCTTGGACAAAACATCTTCATTTGGTCTGCACGGGCTTGTGAGCTGATGTTCCAGGAAGTGTAATAGCTACAGATAAAGTGTATTTTCTTCACTAAAAATGTCTTTTAACACAGAAACTTATAAAAAAAACCGGCTGGTTCACAATGGGTTATAGATCCATTCATTCTGAGTTTGAGGTCTTTTGTGGATAGGAAAAGCCTCATTTGGTAGCTGTTAGCCCCATACGTATGACACAAAGCGGGCTTGGGCAGTGTGTTATCACCTGTTGAGATGAAGCCATAATTTAAGTAGGACTCGGGGTATTTTCTCTTTCTTATTGTTGGAAGTGGTGGCTTCTGCCTTTTATCATTGGGCTTTTCCTTCGTATCAAAGAAGTACTTCAGAGGAGACTGTTTTTTTGCTCATTTTAGCTCAGTTCAATGTGTTTGCTAAATTGGCAGCACACAGAGCTTTGAGTTAGTCAGGTGCACTGAAGCATGGGAAAGAGCTTTGGAAGTTTTCAAAATAAAAAACACCTGGATTATTGTGAATGTCCAAAATCAAATTTAGATTTTTTTGTGCGGAGCAGTAGAAAATGAGCCACCGACCGGTTGGGGACCCTTGCTATAGACGGACAAGAATGACACAAGTGGTAATCAAACCCAGGTCTCCCAAGTATATGGTGAGCACTCTACCAGGTGAGCCACCAAGGCGCCCTGTCATTCTACTGAAGTTTTTGATATTTTAAATATAAAAGTAAAATCAACTTTTGTCCCTCATTACACTGTTTTGGAACCACAGGCCTAGTCTATAGTATATTATCTTTTCTAATTTTCTTGCAATGCAATAATTCTCATAGACTGCACTGGCTAATAAGCACTTCAGACAGACAGAGAATAAGTAATCAGTGCTGCTCAGTGGACAATAAGTACAAGAGAAGAAAAGGTCAGTGCGTGTGTTATTCATCAAGATGAGCGTCCTGTTAGCGTTTCAGAAAGCAGCTGCCGAGCACACACACAGTAGATGGAATCTCATCAAAGCTGAATAACGCTGTATGTTTAACGGCAATGTGCTGCAGCATGGTGCGTCTGGTTTTGCGGATGGAGTTAAGAAATATGACTTTGGGGTTAACCTCAGATTACAGAGAGCAGTGGAATTATGGTTGGATGCCATTCAGAGACAGCTGTGTTTATTAGTGAGCTCCAGTTATGACAGCACAGAGCTACAGCGCTAATCCAACCGAGAGCAGTAACAAAAATTTGTGCTGTAGCTAACAGGCAACTTTGATAATAGAGCTTCATGCTTCTTCATACTGTGCTTACTGCAATGTACATATAAAATGTCGAATTGTTTTTCTCCTTTGACAATAATTAACTTAAACCCACACACCAAAGACAGTATAGTTTTTCCAATACTATTTCTTTATACATTTTTGGAAATTCCTTTTTCTTTAATGTGTCCAAATATGTGAAATTTATTTTGTTGCAAGAATGCTCAGTTAGTTTCTCCATTTTATTTCCTATATTATGATTATTTTTGATAAATAGTTTGCAGGCTTCTCAACATAACCCTTCTAGGGTCATAAAACCAAAAACAATTACTTGTCCACTTTAAATAGTTTATTTTTTTATTTTTTGCAAAATATTTTTTTTCTCTCCACCACACTAACCTGCACCATGTCTATTCAATTATGAAATAATTGTATTCAATATTCAGGCATGACAAATGTCACCACACGTTGTGCCTCATGGTTAAGATATTCAAATAAAGATAGTAAATTATTTGTGAAAAAAAAAAATCTTACAAAGTTGGGGCCTCCCAGGGCCTAAAAACATACACTGTCGCTCAGTTGAGTTTATACAATAAAGCCCGATGGACTGGAAAAACCTTTTATTTACACGGAAAGAGCAAAAAAACTTGTCTTTACACATGGAGCACAACTAACTCCTGTTGGAGAAGGGAGCCACAACAGTTTATCAATACTCACTCTAGATGGATATTTTGGATAAAGAATTAGATCGAGATGTTTTTTTAGTTCAAAGGACATACATCAACTTTGGTGGCTTAGTTTATGCAAAAATCACACCTGATTAGTTTTATGGGACAATAATTAGATAATTTTTTTTTTATAATTTGAAAATGTGAAACCACTTTCTGCTTAGAGCAGAAACTCTAAAACAACGTTAGCTTCTCAGGATATAAAAGTCCTGTTTTAGTTGCTAGTCTTTGGTGTTAACCTCAGATTACAGAGAGAAGTGGAATTATTGTTGGATTGCATTCTGAGACAGCTGTGTTTATTAGCAAGCCTTAGTCATGACAGCACAGAGCCACGGCGCTAATCCGCACTAGACTGAGACCAAATGTGCTGTAGCTCACAGGCAAACGCTCGCTCATATGTTCTTCTGATTCTCTCACAAGAATACACAGCTTTTTGCTCTAAAGGTTAATTAGAAAACACAGCTTTGGTAAGACTTTTAAATATCAACCCTTTGAACTGACTTTGTTCATTTTAATAGGGGTGAAATGATGTTATCCTCTTCGCTTGAGGGGCAGCTACTGATGTCGGGCCACGAAACACAATCAGCCGACTCCATTAAAGAGGTTTAATCATATCATGGACGGCATCGGCCGACGAACTACTCCAATCTATCATGTAATTGGATTTGAATTTGCGGAAGGAAAAATGAGGCCTCTCATTGGACAGATCTTTATCCCAAAGTAGGACACCAAGACAAGGCGGAATGCGGCATAAGATTATTAATTATTAATGCCAAATGCCGTGCCTCAGACTTCATTTTAACCCCCTGCTTGTTGCTGTGGGAGTGAGTCGGGATTGTTTTGGTTTGAGCCCAGATAAGTGAGTGTTTGAGTAAGTGCAGTGCAGAGGACAGTGGAGGCGGCCTGTCCTGTATGTGTCGCAACACACACACATACACCGTGTTTTACGTCGTTTTAAATGTCAAACTTCACCTCCCGCTACATTATTGTCGTCACAGAGAAGAAAGTACCCACAGGCAAATTTATGTTAATATCAGCGGCTGTGTGGTAATGAATTTAATAAATTTGTATGAAGCTCCCAAAGCACCACATAAACGGGTGCCAGAATTCCATCTTGAAGATTAAAATGGAAAAAAAATCTCCTAACATTTTTTATTACTATACTAATGTTTCACTCAACGAACTGTGTAAACTCTGACCAGAAAGTAAGGGAAATAAGTGGTTAATTTGATCACTTAAACCTTACTGAGCGTCATCAGCTCGCTTTGTCTGAAATAGCCTGAAGCAATAGACTATGTATTTGTGTTTGTGTAAAATTATAGTTAATCTGATATAAATTCAGTAAAAATGTCAGGGTTTTGCAAGTTTGCTTGTCCTTGGGATAGTTTCCTCAAGTCAATATATGGCATGTGTATGTATGTCACTCATTTTGAAAAAAGTGTGGCTTTACTGAATTTGGGTGGACATTAATATATAATAACACATACATTAATAGTAATACAGGTTAACTGGCAAATCTAAAGTGTCCCTAGTGAATGAATGTGAGAGTGAATGGTTGTTTGTCACTGTCTATGTCTTACTGTTCTAGTGATGGGATTTATGGCTCTTTGAGGGGATCCGGATCTTCGCGATCCGTTCCTTTCAAAGAGCCGTTCAAAAAAACGGCTCTTTTGGCTCTTTTAAAATATTTAGTCAGTTTTAAGAAGCCAGCTTGGGGGCATCTTAGTTTATCCTGGAAATAATCACTGGGAGGAATGTTGTGGTGAGATTTGTAGTCAAATAATTAAAACTCAGATATCACACACCAATATCTGAGTTTGAATTCTTCTGAAATATTGATTATTACCTCATTTGTCATGTGTGGACTATATTCCATAGGGTTGCACAAATCCCTCTGCTTAGACAGTGACATCACTATTTTGGATTTACATTTAGTACAAAGTGTGTGTGTGTGTGTGTGTGTGTGTGTGTGTGTGTGTGTGTGTGTGTGTGTGTGTGTGTGTGTGTGTGTGTGTGTGTGTGTAAAGCTACGTTGACTTATCTTATTCATACAATACCTACTCACAAATAAACATCAAAAACAAAGCCGGCTACAATGAATTTCTCTGCAAAACAGCTTTTACTACAAACACTTCCACACTGGAGTACTCACGTGAAGGATGCGTGCACAACTAATAACTAATATCATCACGCTATTAAGGGTCGGCCTGCGCTGGGTGCGCCCCTCCCCCTATAACTGTTCTGTCTCGCGGAGGAGCTCATTTGTGTGCATCTGTGTGAGACACGCATAGGAAAAAAGAACGACAGAAAGAACGGCTCCCCTCCAGCCGCGACTCGGCTCCCATCGTTCATGTTTATGAGCCGTTCAAAAGAATCGGTTCGTTCGCGAACGTCACAACTCTAAACTGTTAGCCCTGCGACTAACTGGCCACTGTCCAGAGTGTACCCCGCCTCAGGCCCAAAGCTGCTGGGATAGGCTCCAGTTACCCGCGACCCCTAACGGGACTAAGCGGTAGAAAATGAATGAATGAATGAACATACTAATGAAGGGCAAGTCTGTATGTGTCACTTACATACTTTGACCACAGATCCCACAGAGAAGAAAACTCGCTCATATTCTCATTTGATGGGAAGCTTTAACTGCAAGTATTTATCAGATTATGCCCTTGGACCAAAGCAATTTGAAAAACACAACATTTCATATAGCCCACCCCATTGTAAATAAATGGTTATGATTTTTCATAAAGTGCCACTGTCTAACGTTTAGTCCCTAGATGGCGTAGATCCCTCTACAGACTCTGTGTTGTTAGTTTTCAAGAGGAAACTACCCAAAACTGTGAGGTTTTGGAAAAAGCATGTCTTCTTAAAGGGTAGGGTGATTTTAGTGCATTTTGTACAAATACAACTCTGCTAAGGTCCAGTGTATGGGCCTATTTCTGCTCCCTGTGTTATCAGCTGCTGAGCTGAGTCTCTCAGGAGAGGTCTGCTCATCCTGGGCGCAGGAATTATATATGAGTATTTGGTCCACCTGAGGGGACTGTGTTATATAGGCATGATTCTCCCAATCACAAACCATTAAATTAATACATAAATGTATATTTTTGGACTTTAAGGTTACATGATGCTATAAAGTTGAGTAGTGCTACTTTAAGCTCTGTGTAAGCCATGGTCAATGGCTGGCCATGCAACTAAATTATCATATTAAAAAAATTAATTGTAGGAATGGTTTCAGCTTTGACTGTATGATATCCATCACAGTCCTACAATGTCATTTGGTGGTCCAAAAATTATTGGTTATTGGAACTCCAATCTATAACAAAGCATTCACCTCTCAATCTGCCCTGCTGCTTCCACTTCAGCAAGCAACAACATTTATGATGAAAATGTTACTGGAATATGTTACATAATCTGTTATTTTGCTGTGTTGGAATCTATGAATAAAAAGCAATGCATTAACATTGCAGAAGGAGATTGGGGGTTTGAGCAACTCCTGCAACTGTTTGTGCCAGTCCCAAGCCCGGAGAATAACGTTGCCGAACTACTCATGCGAAATACTTTGCTGTGGTGTGGGGACAAGAGCATGAGCAGTTTGTTCTTCATCAATATAAAAACTAATATGTTTTTATTTAACACAGTTAACCTTTGTGAGTTCCATCTGCTACTTTTGCCTAGTCCACACGGACACGGGTATTTTTATAACCGTGACTTTTTTTACACGGTTCGGCCGTTCGTCCACACGGAAACGCAGTATCAGGTCACTGAAACCGAACATTTTTTAAAACCACTGCCAGGGTGAGGATTTTCAGAAATGCCGGTTGCAGCGTTGTCGTGTGGACAGTAAAACCGGCGTTTTTGCCTTGCGACATCAGAGTGTGCGCCGTTATCCGCTGGTCTGATTGGCCAACATGCCTTTACGATTAGGGTGATATCGCCGCCTGCTGGTGTGGCATGCTCTTGACAGCGCTTGATAGCGCGTTGTTGCGTTTTCATGCAAGCGTTTGTGGACGGGATTTTTTTTTTAAACGCAGGAGGAAAAACTCCGGTTATAAAAATACCCGTGTCCGTGTGGACTAGGCCTTTATTTGCATGGGCTTATTAAAAAAATCTAAACAATGTTTTGTAATAATAATAATAGACTCTATTTTACACATTGGTCACTGAAGCAGGGGTCAAGGCCTAGATGGTGCTGGTAAATATAAAGATATCATTTTTCTATTTTACCCTAAATCCTAAAACATTTTGCTTATGTTTAAAAAATATGTTGGTCTGCTCTCAGACACTTGGTTATTCATCACACTGTGCTGTCAGTGGAGCAGGGGCCTGACAGTGAGATGTCTGTATTTATGAATTGAACATAGATACCTGTGTCGTACGATGGCATTATATTCAGGAATATACCGTCAGGTCCATAAATATTGGGACATCAACACAGTTCTAATCTTTTTGGCTCTATACACCACCACAATGAATGAAAATGAAATGAAACGAACAAGATGTGCTTTAACTTCAGACTTTCAGCTTTAATTTGAGGGTATTTACATCCAAATCAGGTGAACGATGTAGGAATTACAACTACAAGTGTCTTCAAACTGCCAAATAGTTCTGATATTGAAAGGTGAAAAAAAAGGACATGAGGAGTAGACACAGGTCTACAGAAAAGCCATTGAATCATATTGTGTAATATACTGCGTTCTATACCTGCCTGTTCAAGCACAAAATATCCTACTAAATCAGTTTTATGTTGAATATAAATTGCCGTTTTTCTTCATCTGTTGTTCATATATAAAACAAATAATCTGTCTTCTATGTCTATCTTGAAGCCTAATTTCTTAAAATGTGAGTAAAAATCTAAAGCTATTAGTATAGTATTATTAAAGAAAAAAAATACAATGACAGGTAATAATAGACTATGACTGAAATTGTATGACTGTGAGAAATTCTAGCGCAATCTCTGCATAAAGTATAATACCGGTGCATTTTTGTATCGAAAAACAACCTCAGGGTATCAGTGATATTAGCACACAGATGACAGCAACAAGTCATAAAACAGTCCTGAACAGAACTGTGCTCCACATCTGTCTCTCTCACTGCACCGAGAAACAAACAGCGGATTTAAAAAGAAACCTGTGTTCCCTCCAAACTGTAGTGTCTCAGAAATAAATCTAAACACAAAGGTTTCAAAACAAATCAAGGTTAAATTGAAAAGGTGAGTGAATAAACAGAAGTGTGTCCTCTTTGATCTCTGATGATTCTCACTGTCGCTGTATGAGCGGCAGTAATGATGTTGGTGCTGCCCTCTGGTAGCGACACATGCACATTTTATAGTAGATTGAACTATAGTCAACAGTTTGACAGTTATTAGATGACTCGCTCTTTCTTGTGAGCCACAGTTGTTTAACTATAGTCTTCAGTTGATAACACAAACAATTACTGACACAAGATCTGGAGAGCGTTCCTGTGCGCACCTCTGAGCGTCTCTGCCGTCTGCTTTACTGGATGGGTTAATTGCAGAGAATAATATTTTCCCACATGGATAACGGTTACTTAAACCTGGCCCATTAAATGCCTTTAAGAAATATATGGAATAACAACATTGCAAAAACAATGACAAGTATATTGTGAACCTAAACCTCTGTCAATCCGTTTTTGTCCTGTAATTTTTTTCTGACTAGTCTCATACTTGGCAGCAGTCAAATTAAAACATCCATCTGAATGTAGCGATTGTCCTACACAGTGCTTCTGTGGTCAGTAATGATTGTGCCCTGGTGACACTAACAGTGTAAACTGAGACAGCCAGAGCCACCTGCGCCCTGCACTGTTGACAAAACTCAAAAATTTCACTGCAATCTCTGGTTAAACATTGGCACCTCTAAGAAATGCTCCATCTGTGGCTTTGTGCCGGTGCTGATTGTTTGGTGTAGTTCTGCGTCTGGGGTTAGCGTAAGGTGAAGGGTTCAAGTTAGGACTCAAAGGCTCATTTTTCTTCTTCCACTCTTCTTTTTCACTCTCAGTAGCGACTCAGGAGAGCAGCAATAACCTCTGCCAGAGGCTGGAATGTACTTCTGTTTGGGCATGTCGGCTGGCTATTGTTGCAAAACCTTTTTACATCAGAAGGAAAGATGGCACAGCCTTGTTCTAATCCACAGTACATTCTGTTTCTACCATATTTATTAAGATGACATGCTCCAGTGTGCACTGTGGAGTTATGCATGCAGCAGGACTCACGTGCACAGTCAGACTGGAAATGAGTCAGGCACTTTTACACAGAGGTCCAATCAATATTCACACTTTACAGCTGACTGCCAGTCCAATGACGGGCAGGATTGTTGTCAACTCAAAACCACAATAAACAGGACCAAGACACAATTAAAACTAGAGTGGGGGGGCGGCAGTAGCTCAGTGGTAGAGCGGTCGTCCTTCAACCGGAAGGTAGGCGGTTCGAATCCCGCTCTCCCCACAATTCATACTGTTGTTGTGTCCTTGGGCAAGACACTTAACTCACCTTGCCTCCAGTGGTGTTCCAGCTGTAACACTGGTGAATGGAACCTTAATGTAAGTCGCTTTGGATAAAAGCGTCTGCTAAATGACTAAATGTAAATGTAAATGTAGAGTGTACTGAGACAGTCAGGACTGATACTAATGTACGTAATGTGATACGTTACCAGAGAGGAACAGGTCAAGACCATTCTCATTACTCAGTAAAGAATAAGCAATTGATGAAGGAATGTTAGTCTCCTAACAGATAACTTGACTCCAAGCCTTGTGGCTGTGTGCGGATGTATACAAGGCTAATCGTATTCCTGTGGAAGCATCGTCTGGCTTTAACAGCCAGTGAATCCCAAAAATAAAATAAACAAGTTATTATTTATTAGCAAGAGCCAGTTGATTTTAGACATTAGGATACTGACGGCTCATTTTGTGATTAATTTAAAAAAGCATCTATTGTAATTTTTTGTCACAATTACATCAAACACGACATTTTAAAAATGGGTGTTAAACTAATTTTAGTCTATTGGCCACATACAGCCCAATTTTATCTATAAACTTACCCTCACGATATGACTTTGGTGCTAATGCTATTTTGCTAGCAATAACGTAGCATCTCAGCTTCGGGTAAACGTTGGCAAGAAACCTACATTTGTAAGTTCAATTTAATTCTGATTTTTTTCTTAAAAAGACACATCAACTTGTAGTGTTCCAAACTGCTATGGAATTATTCTATTTTGTCTAAAGCTGTATAAACTCAACCTTAAAGGTACATTAACGGAAGTTTCAGTGGTTCAAATAACATTTTTTCTAACCCATACATGGATCTGAATTCTCCGCGGTTAACTCTGTAAGCCTGTACAGTCAATTAAATGAGAAGGTTTCAGGATCAAAACTCCTGCGCTGTTTCAGCTGACGTGCTCGTTTACCTGGTTCTTACTTCCTGATTTGTCGCCATAAGTAAACTAAGCAAGGCTAGCAGCAAAGTAAAAAAATGAATCTTGCAAACACAGGGAAGAGACAGGCCTCCAGCGCACCACCAGATTCTTCTTCGGTTGTTGTTCGTTCGAGCTCGTACAAGTGGAGCCAAATCAAATGTTGTTTACTCTTTTGACTACCAGATCACGAGAGAGCGGTATGTCATTTCCACAACAAACAACTTAATTTAAGTTCTCTATTTATCAGACTTATTCAGTTGATTTTCTGTTTTTCATTCCGATTTTCTGTACGCTCTGTTTAAATATTATGTTACAATTACATTTAAATAAAATTTAATAAACTAATTTGTTGTAATGCGATTCTAGTTTATTATTTATTTTCAAAATTAATAAATAACTTATATACTTATATATACACTTAAATAGCCAATATTATCTCATCTGTCCCTGTTTTATTTTGGAAAACATTAGACCCAAAATAACAGTTTTCAAATATTGACAATTTACTGAAATAACTGAGAAAAAAAGTTTTTTTTTTTTTTTTTTAACATTTTTGTCACTTGTGCATTTTATAATTTGAATAAAAACTGCAATGTCAGACCAAATGGTGCAATCGTTTTTTTGTTTTTTTAGTTCTGTATTTTGACCTATAAATACAATAAGAGCTCCATAATGTACAAATACAAACTCTCATATCTGACTCTCAGTCTATCACTGACTGTCCAAACCTCTCCCTCCACATGCTGTGCCCTGATAGATCTGCCGACTCTCTTTGAGTGCGTGTCCTGCAGTGAGGTGAGCCGCTGCGTGCCTGTGGGCTGACGTCAGGCTTCGTGTCAGCGATAGGATTCTTGGCTGATCCCCGCAGAAGGGCGCGCTTTGTTTTTTTTTTCAAGCGGGGCCGTGACATGCCTCCAAACGAGCGCGGCGCGTGCTGTTTTTCCAACAGATGGCAGCGCTCTGTGACTCTGTCAGGCCGGGACAATCTGTGGTGCTCCTCTCATCTTCATGTCTTTTTAGTTAGCTGGGGTCCCAAACGTGGCAGGCCCTCTTTTTCTTAGCCTTTGTCTAGCGGCTTGATACAGTATGGGCTCGTGCTGGCTCCGGGTCTAAGTGTTGTTAAAATTGCTGCTCTGCTTCTCATTACAGCTTTGTGAAATGGCTTCTTTAATTCCTAAAGTTCTGGAAGGCTGCCTGTTTTTTATCCTGTCGTGTTTAAATCACCCGGCGCTGTTTCCAATCGCAGCGCTGTGCTGGCGTGGCACACGTCACAGTAAAGTCCAGGGTTTACTTTTGTTTTTCCTGGTGATTTGTAGAGCAGGCCTCGCTTGAAGTGGACTGGGGTCAGACTTATTGCACTAACAACATTTTTGGGAACTGTGATTTAATTCTCTTTAGGCTGATGATTGCTTAAAACCATTGGACCATAAGTGACATTTCATCTAAACCAGAAACTATTTTTTATCATTTGACTTTGTGAACTGATTTTAGTTAAACTGATTCAATGTATCTTGCCAGAAACAGATCAGCTATTCATTTTCACAAATATGTTTGCTTTAGTTTATAGATTGGAGTCCTTAAGTTCCAATATTTTATTAATTAAAATGACTTTTTGTCATTGGAAAGCTGCAAAACACATCAAGTTGAGGATAAGTATGATCATATTCAGCCCAAAAATTATTCATGTGCTCTTTATGCAACCAAACAACCCCAATTTCTTTTTTAAATCAACATTTTCAATTATAAAAAGACATTTAATTTTGTTAAACACTAGTTTCGTATCTTCTCCTAAATCATCACCATTAATTTATAAATATTGCTATTAATGTTTTAGCCTCTCATATATATAAATGATACAACATCTATAAATGTTTTTTGAGAAATCTAGTTTTAAGGACATATTTGTCAATGTTGTACTACTGCTTATAATTGTGTGTTGTAATTATAAACTGTTTTCTAAACCATCACATTCACAAAAATAATTTTAAGTCTCATTAAATTGTCTAAACAATCAGTCTTATGCACTTCCCTGAAGAGAGTAGTTTATTACACAAGGTTATTTTATGCTCCCATTATGTACACAATTAAATCCATCCATTACAAACGTTATCGCCCCAGTGTTATCTTCATCAACTACAGTTTTAACTTAACTTTATAATAAATGACCTTTAGTGGGGCAAAAGATGAGGTCAAAGATTTGAGCAAATAAGAAGAACAAGACGGACCACAACAACAAACATCACAACACTGGTGGAATGTATACCTTAAGAAAAATGCCAGAAGGGCGTTGGTCTAAACGGCCTTTGAATTTCTTTCATCCTGCAGATCAGAGAAATTGACAACAAACACAATTTTCAACACTTTCAAAAGTCTGTGCTGACCTTTAACAAATTGCTGCTATACAACCTTGTGTGACCTCTGTGATACATATTCTCGTTGTAAAATGATCCACATTAAGCGGATCAGCTGGTGTGGCAGCAGGTTTATTCTGATCTGAAGAACCGGGAGGGGGCTTTCTGTGTGGATTCTGCACATCCCCATGTCACTGTGAGTTCTCTGTGGCACAAACGTCCAAAGACAAGCTGGTGTAGGTGAATGAGTGAATCAAAATTAGAACAAATAACAATAAGTGAGAGAGAATCAGAAATATGCCATCATGTAAAATTAATGTAGAATGAAAGCAGGAATATACATTTTAAAATTCATGAAAATATAGGCAGACCATCTGCAATTTTAGAACTAAAAACTAATAATTTTTGGTCGATATAAAGGTCTGGATCAAGCCCCTTATATGGGCCTCATGTAAGGGCTCCACCATACAATGATATACCTCCGTCCACCAGAGGGCAGGCTCCAAAAGCAGAAATGTACTGTAAATCCCATGGTGATGTTACAAGTGTAAATAACAGTTTACAGCCTGGTACAAAAGATGGCTCTAGTCTCTAGAGCTAAGTTTTTGTTACGTGACAACTGGGGGGGGAGTCAATTTCTTTGGTTTGCCCCTTAGCTGAACTTTAGATGCTTTATTATGCTTAATTAAGTAACAGCTTATCTTAAGCGCTATGCTAACGGGCCTTAAGGCTATTACTAAAGCAGTTAAAACTTGTGACAGAAAAGTATATACAGTATTTTAGACTATTTTAAGGACTATTTCAAATAAGTTTAACTGTTCATGAAGACAGTAAAATGTGGTTAACATTTTCTTAAATGGAAGAAGTTAATGTAATAAGTTACACTTCTATAATATTGACTTGAAATATGTTTGTAGTTTATTTGTTCTGAACATCAGACTATTTAGGGATTAGACCAAAATTGAGAGAAAGATGCTTTACTCTCACATGCAGATTCAAATCTTATTATTGCTGTCTTAAGGGTAAAAAGTTTTAATATTAACTTTTTTTTGTTTGTTTTTACATTTTAATACCATGATCATATAATCACAATATATTGATTTAAATCTATATTAATAGTATCAGGAGGCACTGCTAAGACAATTTTTAAATTTATAAGGGGGTTGGAGGAGTCAGAAGTTACTGCTACTGGGCAGGGCCGGTCTCACTAAACGGAGCGGAATTAACGCTTAGCTTGAAGGGGAAATCTACCGGCCAAAGTGGCTAGTGGAAGAGACTGCGTTACCTACCACAGCTGAAATTTGGCGGGTTGGCGGCTATTAAGGTCAAGCCCTGATTACAAAAAATACTTTTATACCATACTTTTCACATCCCTGTTTGCACAAAATTTAAATTATTTTTCACTCATGACATCCTGTTGTTCTCATTTAAGGCCATTTTAAAACACTCTCAGAAGACGTTAAAGGCACAAGTTAGGTTGTGTTAATAAATAGTACAAACATCGGAAATAGATTTGAAAAAACAAAACAAATTTAGTGTGTTCAAGACCTTGTTGATACTACCATCAGCAGTTAATTAGTGAAAGTACATTTCTATAAAATCATATTAATGTTAAATTGAGTTATTTGTTTTATTCAACTCTTGTCCTGTTAATGAACAAAACTGATTATTGAAGCTCTTTCATGCCTCAAGAGGAACACACTCATATGTCTTTCTGTATGATTTAGGGTATGCTAACGTTAGTGATTTAACGTTTATTGATAACAATTTATGATGGATTACGTTTCCACAGAAAATCAAACTTGTGTCTCTAACTTGTTTCATCCAAACCTTTGCAAAGCATTATGGTCTATTTGATCGTCTAGCGAGCACCGCAGCTCACTACTTTTACTAATGCATTGTGGGATACTTTGAGTGCACTACATTTCACAAAATGGCGTAATCACTATAGGCGATCTTCCTCCCAGGCCACACAGAGACAGGGACAAAAACAGTCATTATTTTTATTGCCAATAAAACAGAGAAATACATGTTTCTGCAGTAAGTAAGCAGACTTTGAGCAGGTGACACAAAAAAAAAATAGACATTAAAGTGGATCTGATAGTCATCTAAAGCGTCATCTGTGTCCACTGTCCAGAGCCCACTGTCTATTTTATAAACCAGTTCATGTGTAAAGGTAAATGACAGTTCTTTCTAAATGCTGCATGTTTGCTGTAGGCTTCTGGGTTTACCACTGTATAATCTAAAAGATCAGGTATTGCATTATATATCTAGTATTTGAATATAGTTGCGTGTTATCTTTAAATATTACCATTTTATTATTTAAAAGATAGTAATGAGGTTTTATTTTATTGTAGAAATGTGCCTCCCTCAAATACTGAAGCCTTAATGTACAAGAATCGCAAATTAAGGGCAGATTTTTATTTAAATTTAAAAATATGAAGTATATAATGAAATATTTTCAGGAAAACACAGTTTCATTTAACACAGAACTTGAAAGGATTATCAGACCAAGATATAAATGTGCTCTAATATTGATAATATAAAGGAGCTGAAATAAACTTTGTTGAAAGATTAGCAGACTTACCCCAGGCTGAGAGACCTCTGTACAGTGTTGCCAGATACTCAAAACCAAATAATTAGCCCAAAAGCCAAGACAGCCCAAAATTATTGCATTTCAGCACAAATTATTGTACAATGTAAATCTGACAGTAGAAAAGCACTTTTTCAACGCTTTAAACATACTCAAACAAACAGTTATTAGACTCTCACATTCTAAAGCATCAATTACAGAGGATGATCAGACGCCACAAGGGTTTTGTGTCCGGGTGGTTACCACCCATAGCCTTACGTATATGGTTCACAAAAGCAGAGTCTCACTTCATTCCCTCCCACAAAGCTCAAAGGCAGCAAACTAGTGATAGACACTCACGCCCTTGTTGCTCTAAACTTAATAAAAAAAAAACAACAACATTCAGGCATCAAATGAACCCACGCACCTAGCTGATGAATTGATGAATAACTTTTGTACTTTACAAAACTTCTTTCTGCTCATTACAGTACAACAAGTGCGACCTAACCTTTAAAATAGGTCTGACTGTGATGAGTGTGAGGTGATTTTTGGTTCATTTGTGTCTCTTTGTAGAGTCCACTGTCCCGAGAACAAACACAATCTAACGTCTGGATAGAAGTATGAGGTTGTGTATTCTTTTTGTCATTGAGCAAATTGGGGATGAATTTCATTTGTTGTTTGAATATAAAAATGTGGAGGTGACAAATAGAGAGACATACAGTGGGGATCGAAAGTTTGGGCACCCCAGGTAAAAATCTTTATTAATGTGCATAAAGACGCCAAGAAAAGATGGAAAAATCTCCAAAAGGCATCAAATGACAGATTAGACATCCTTATAATAAGTCAAAAAAGTTAGATTTTATTTCCATCATTTACACTTTCAAAATAACAGAAAACAAAAAAATGGTGTCTGCAAAAGTTTGGGCAGAGTTAAAACCTTGTACTGCCCCCTTTTGGCAAGCTAGGACCTGACAGTGTCATGGATTGTTCTCAATCATCGTCTGGATAGACCAGGTGATGTCAATCTCAAAGGTTTTAAATGCCCAGACTCATCTGACCTTGCCCCAACAATCAGCACCATGGGTTCTTCTAAGCAGTTGTCTAGAAAACTGAAACTGAAAATAGTTGACGCTCACAAAGCAGGAGAAGCCTATAAAAAGATAGCAAAGCATTTTCAGATGCCAATATCCTCTGTTCTGTAATTAAGAAATGGCAGTCATTAGAAACAGTGGAAGTTAAAAGCAAGATCTGGAAGACCAAGAAAAATATCAGACAGAACTGCTCGCAGGATTGTGAGAAAAGTAAGTCAAAACCCACGTTTGACTGCACGATCCCTCCAGAAAGATCTGGCAGACACTGGAGTTGTGGTACACTATTCCACTATAAAGAGATACTTGTACAAATATGGACTTCATGGAAGAGTCATCAGAAGAAAACCTCTTCTACGTCCTCAACACAAAAATCAGCGTTTGAAGTTTGCAAATGAACATATAGACAAGCCTGATGCATTTTGGAAACAAGTTCTGTGGACCGATGAGGTTAAAATAGAACTTTTTGGCCGGAATGAGCGAAGGTATGTTTGGAGAAGAAAGGGCACAGAATTTAATGAAAAGAACCTCTGTCCATCTGTTAAGTATGGGGGTGGATCGATCATGTTTTGGGGTTGTATTGCAGCCAGTGGCACAGGGAACATTTCACGAGTAGAAGGAAAATGGATTCAATAAAATTTCAGCAAATTTTGGATGCTAACTTGATGCCATCTGTGAAAAAACTGAAGTTAAAGAGAGGATGGCTTCTACAAATGGATAATGATCCTAAACACACCTCAAAATCCACGGTGGATTACATCAAGAGGCATAAACTAAAGGTTTTGCCATGGCCTTCACAATCTCCTGACCTCAACATAATTGAAAATCTATGGATAGATCTTAAAAGAGCAGTGCGTGACAGACAGCCCAGAAATCTCAAAGAACTGGAAGACTTTTGTAAGGAAGAATGGGCAAAGATACCTCAAACAAGAATTGAAAGACTCTTGGCTAGTTACAAAAAGCGTTAACAAGCTGTGATTCTTGCCAAAGGGGGCAGTACAAGATGAAGATTTTTACCTGGGGTGCCCAAACTTTCGATCCCCACTGTATTTGCCAAGTTGTATTAGATCCATCCATCTATGTTTGAGTTAATGAGGTTATTACATTCTGAAAAGAAAAAAGAGATAATTATTTTATTAATTTTTTTTACGCCAGTCTCAAAGAATAGTCCCCTCATGAACAATCAATGTTCTGTTTGGGCACCTGCTGATTGTTCATGGTTAGTAGCTAGCCATCTCTCACACACAATAAATGTCACCAGAATTATGTGATATGTGAAGTAACAGCTGCAGAGAGTACAAGGCTTAAGCAACATCCTCACGGCGTTCCCGGAGTTCTCACATTACAGCTCCCTGGAGACGTCATTGGGAAAGGATATTTGAAATTACATTATTCCTTGTTTTCAGGTTGGGGTGGGGGATGGAACATTAAACCCCGGACTTTTGGACTAGATTTCTCAAGACTGTTTTTTATTCTGCTCATGTGTTGATTTTAGCATTAAGAGCATTTTTGGTCATTTATTTAAGGTTAGGTTGTTTTAGGTTCAAACAGAAAATGCAGTCATACAATAATTTCTTTAATCATCTGAAACACTGTAATATAATACTATATTCTTGTTTTTGGATATTTGGGAGATTGATAGGTAATAACACACTGGGCATCTGCTCTATATGTCTTTTTTCCACTTTAAACCTGATACTTGTTATAAAAACGAAACACAGAAAACTTAAAATGGTGTGGCCAGCAAATCAGACAAAAATCTGTGAGACATTTAAGTAATAGAGACCATTCTCTTGCAGCCAGTTTAGACTCAGCCAAGACAAGGGAGTAATACAGGGCTTCATTACAACTGAAGCAGTCACTGAAGGTTTAGAACCTGAGATCTTGTTTTAATAGTATATGTAAGCTGGAACATCTATTATATTTTAATAATGTAATAGGGTCAGATTCACAGACTCAAGCAGTTCATGCTGATAATTATGTGGTTTTGTTCTGAGCAGGTCTAATTCAGGTAAACATTTGATGCGTTTGTCATTGTGGTTTAAGATCACACAAAGAGCTGCTTTTGATAAATAGAGTTAGAATATTGTGAATGAGTCAACAGCTGCAGCACACCTTTTGTGGAACATCGTAGAACACTATTCATTTTCTAGTCATGGGGGATTGACTTTTTCCCAGCTGCTTTGGGTGTGGACAATTGGCAGTTATTGCTGGACTAACTTTAGATTCATAATAGTGACTTGGACACTTGTGACACTGCCAGTGGTGTAGACAAGGCCTGGAGATGAAACCTGGGTCGTGGGTTTTATTTTGATAGTGTAGCGGAAGTTTAT
The DNA here is from genome assembly GCA_024416835.2 of Perccottus glenii. Classification (NCBI taxonomy): domain Eukaryota; kingdom Metazoa; phylum Chordata; class Actinopteri; order Gobiiformes; family Odontobutidae; genus Perccottus; species Perccottus glenii. Next base: position 29,807,881 of record CM044551.2, read on the forward strand.
TTCGACACTTTGTGTGTACTTCCTGTATTTTCCCGCTGTATCTCCGTAGAGTGACACGGATATACTTGAAAAGTAGAACTCTTGAGCGGCGCGTAGTGGCATGCTGCTCGTTATACGTGCGTATGCCAGTGCTGGTTTGAATTGTCAGACTAATACAAACAGAAAGCATTTCATACGTGTATGCAGCTATAATGCGCTTACGCGCTGCTGCTTTGGTGTAAATTGGGGGTAATATGTGGTGTGAACCTTTGATGCAGATTTACTGCAACACTGAATATTTACTCTCACATTCATTTGTTATAGACAGTGTTGCCACAGTTACTTTGAAAAAGTAACTTAGTTACGTTACAGATTACTTGATTTAAAAAGTAACTTAGTTACTATACAGATTACTTGATTTTAAAAGTAACTAAGTTACTTTACAAGTTACTTTATTAGTTACATTCAGCAGCTGTCGACAACATAAAAATGACAACTGGTTTTGCCAACAATCACTTTATTTATAGTGTTTTTTTACAGTAACATCAACAATCTATCTCCTGACAATTAAAGTTGAATTTAAAAACTATTTCCTGAAAAATACATGTTTTTACAATAAATAAAGGCAGTCTCTCTTGACTTAACATAAATACTTGTTTTAATAAAAATAAAGGCAGTCTTCCTTTGTAACTAACTCTAAGGAAAAGTAAATAAGTAATAATTTATTTTGTACTTTATTGTATTTGTCTCCTCTGTATGTAAATGTAATGAGCCTTTTATTTCCGCCTCTATAGTGGAACGTTAATTTGAGTCTAGAAAAGGGGGACTGGTTAGCGAGACGCACATGCGGAAGTCAGGAGGAAGTAATCTCATCTCGCTTTTAAAACGCTCCGAAATCATTAAGTTCTAAAGGAAAGGAGTGGATAATTAAGCACCTAGCTAGAACGGGAACAAGGTATGTCTTTCTTGACAAAAAAATGACAAAAATAGTAACGCACAGTGACTTGGTTAAGTAACTTTAATCTGATTACTGGTTTGGAAATAGTAATGCGTTAGATTACTCGTTACTGAAAAATGTGGTCAGAATAGAGTAACGCGTTACTAAGTAACGCGTTACTGGCATCACTGGTTATAGACACTCTTAAGATTGACCACTTCACTTACACATGCATGTCTTTGGACAATGGGAACAAGAGAGAACTTAGCAGTGGTGGACGAAGTACACAAACCAAGTACTTGAGTTAAAGTACAGATACACTAGGTAAAATATTACTTCAGTAAAATCCAAAGCTTTCCAATCCCTTTTAGCTTTCACTTGAGTAAAAGTACAAAAGTATTTGCCTTCAAATGTACTTAAGTATCCAAGTACTATCATTTATTATGGCTATAATGCCCTTATAATTTTTGCCAGTCTCTTGCTTAAAATAATTTAATATGCTTTTTGCATGTCATAGATGTAATTGATTTCAATAAATCTAGTGATATATTTAAAAATTATTCTTAAAGTAGATCACTACGGAGCCTCAGACAGGACATGCAGGAAAAAATAAGCAAAATCGTGCGCACGATTTACTAATTCGTTCCCTCGAGTTTCAAAATCATGCACATAATTTATAAATCGAGGAAGCAAAATAGTAATAGTAAATTGTGCGCACGTTTTAGTAAATCAATCTGGGGGAAAACTGTGTTTTCCCCCAGATTGATTTTTTCTCGGTTTATAAGCAGCACTCCACTCCACCTTTCAACTGTTTAGAATTATAAGCTGCATAAAAAACTAGTCAAAATTGAATTTATATTCTACCAAAAGTGTTAACATCAATCGACTGTCATTTCACAAATCGAATCACTCAGTTTAAAATAAATACTACAAACGTTGGTGAAACAGCTAATTAACGTTAACTTAAACACAATGGTGCGAGCTACTGTTAGATTACTCAATAAAAAATGACCACCAGAATGAAAATGGCTTACCTCAATGTGTTTCCTAAGATTGGAAGGAGAATTCCAGTACGAAGAAATTTTACAGTTCCGAGGCAGGCAAAGATGTCAGGATTCATGTTTGTTTAAGTAGTCTGTCTGTTTTTGTTTGATGTTATGGTTCTTTTAAGTATCTTAGTGGGTTTCATTATTTTATTCTGATTTCTAGTTTGGTTTGTTTCTGATTGTTGTTTTAGCTTGTATTAGAGTTTTAGTTTTATTTGTGAAATGTCTTGACCCTGTCTGTGTATGTTTATTGACTTCCTGCCTTGTGTCTTTCCCTCCTGTGTGATTGCATGCTCCGCCCTAATGTGTTTCACCTGTCCCTTGTTGTCTGTGTCTATTTGTACCTGTGTGTTCCTCTGCTCTGTGCCAGGTTGTCTTCTCCCTAACCGTGAGTCTGTTTTGTGTTTCCCAGTGTCTTGTCTTTCGTAGTCTGTGTTTTCTGTGAAGGTTCTGTTGTTTTCATTAGTTTGATTTTTGCTTGTGTCCTATTCCTGGATTATTTCTGCTCGGACCCTAGCCTTGGTTTTTCCCTGTTCCTTGGATTTTATTTTGTACTGTTGGACCATTAAACTTTATTTTAACTCTTTGCCTGTGTCTGGGGTTTTGCTTTGGAGTCTTCCGGTTCCTGGGCCATTGGCCATGATAAAAGAAGGCAGTCTCGTTTTTCTTTTCAACGACTTCAAAATAACACCGCAAATAAGGCCCCGGATGTTGTGGCACTGGCACTTTAGAGGCACCAGAGTTACCAGACCAAGTTCAAAACAGAGGGCACGCTGTTTCCTGATTGGTGGTTTGCCGCGTGATTGCCCTCTTCAGTTTTTTTCTATCCACTCATAAATAAAAAGGAACGACTAATTTTGCAAAATGTAATTGAGTAAAAAGTAAGATATCTGACTTTGAAATGTAGTGAAGTTAAAGTAAAAAGTATCCCCGAATGGAAATACTTAAGTAAAGTACAGATACTGGAAAAAACTACTTAAGTACAGTAACGAACAAATTACATTTACTTTGTTACTGTCCACCACTGGAACTTAGCCACGTTCACACATGCACTGAGATCTGGTCTTTATCCTGACTGTGTCCAGGTGACCTGAATGTGTGAACACAATCCGTAATGTAAGGGCGCTGTAATGTGAGTATGCCGTGCGAACGGAGCTAAAGCCTCGTACTCTCTGTAGCTGTTTGTACTTATTGCATATACTCACACAAATAATGTGCACATTCTTTTAACTTTATCTGTATGTGGGACTGCACAGATCAGACGAGAATCTGGGAGGAATAACCATGATTTCTTCTGATTTACCAAGCATTTGGACTGAATTTATTGAGCTCAGAGGCTGAACACAAATATACAGAGTATCAGTGGGCTTTACTTCTAAATTAGCGTAGACAGGGACAATATTACCATTAGCTTTATCCAATGCCTTTAGCCTTGAGAAAAGTGAGAGGTTCAGTTCCTACAGTAAGCTATCACTACCACTTGTATGTTTTCTGTAACGGAGATGTTACTAGTGTGAACTACTGACCCACATTAATGCATTAATTATTCAAACATTAATTGTAGCTCACCCAACATCACCACCAGCCAACTGGATATATCTGACGTTTAAAGAGAACAAAACGGATGTTTGGTGCAAACCATGAATTTTCAATATTCGAATAGAATACAAAAAAAACATTTCCATTGTTTTTGTATAAAATATTCTCCTGCTAATTATGCATAATTTAACACTGTGTGACTTTGCATACTCTTTTCACAACACATGTTTTCACACTTTTTGTCTACAATGTTCCCAAAATGTAGTCTGGCCCCAATCCTTTGTACATCAATCATAATGTTCCATGTGTTTGTTAGAGCCATTAATCAGTTTTTACAAGGTCAGGTAACATCAGATAATCAGGCCTGTACATAAAGGTGCAAAAATAAGAACTGATTGCATGCCCAGCAATTCAGCGACACATGCAGCTGATAAACAGGTTGTATGTTCTCCTGCTGGACATTATCCTGGCGCTCGTCTTGTTGCTTTGCCCCTCACCGTGTTCCGTGTCTCATGCAGGTAACACATGTCAGAATGGCCTGATGCCCACTCTGGTACGCCCCCCGCTGCCTACCGTCCAGCCTTCTCTGACCGTCAAGCAGTTCCTTCCCTTCCCCCTGGACACGGCCTCGACCATGAGCCTCTTCCCGGGCTTCAACACGGTGAGTTCACGATGGTACTTTTACAACTGTGTGCTGTGTTTCTGGCTTGTACCTACTGCTGCAAGGAGTATAACTTTGTTTTTATGATCAAAGTTAACACAGCAATTTAAGTTGAACAAGGGGTATAAATAGGAACAGTATTCATATGTATCCCTGCTAATGAGGCCCTCTGTTGCCAGGTCATAAATCCAATAGATAGAATTATTAGACTTGAACTACATTTTGAATTTTATAAAGTTTCGGGAGAAATATGCAAAAGGAAAAGAGAATTCTGCATGTTTCAATAAACTGTTGGAAAGAACCTGTCTGAGACTATAGCTTGGAGTTGTTTTTTGGAATAGTCTGAGGACGTCTGTGAAGGTTTTCATGATCATCTCTCTGATGTTGGTGAGGAACAGAGTTTCTCTTAAACTAATGTGTTACTGATTTTAAAAAGTAACAATGGATTACAAAACTAATGCATCTAATCTGAGTGCTCTAACACGTTGGTTTGTAACTCGTTACCCCAACACTGTTACTGATTTGGTTAATGACAAGTACTGTTATCACTATAAAAACTCATCCACTTCTTATTAAGGAACTTATTTTAACAAACACAAACCGTAGCATCCTATAAATGTAAAAGTGAAATATTTACTTTTGAATGCAACTGTTGGCAGGACCTTAAATGCTGTAAAAGTTCAGGTTCACGGTGAAGGCAGCTTGTTAAACCGCACATGTGTTTTGTTTTAAGTCCCAGCACAGAAACATCAATTATCAAAGAGAACGCTGAAAGTATTTGGGATCTCTCTGTCGTCTGTACAGTCGGACATTACTCAACCGGTTTGTTCATGTGGTGTGTCGTCAGCTGGCACATCATGAACCACTCCATGTGGTATCAATACAGAGTTGGATTAGACCAGTGGAACTCTTGGATGGGATTACATCAAATAGAGCATGTTGTTGAAAAGTGAAGGAATTTTATGTTGTGTTTTGGTGATAATGGTACTGAAGGGCATATCATTCAAACAACAATATTTATAGATTTATTAGATACAAAAATATTGAATTACTATTGACTATAGGAGCCTTATAATAAAATATCCAAATTCTGTGTAAATGTGCATTAGCTTCACTGACCGATCCCCAGAATGTTTTTCATGTCAAGGCCAATGTTACATTAGGATCAAATAGGCTCATCTGAAATGTTATCTTCCACACAGACCTTTAAAGACTAAGTTCTAGTGCATGTGGTGTTGTGTGATGTCTGGAGGACAGAGCTGCGGTGGTGGTTATCAGTCTGTGGACAGCCGTGTGTTTGTGGCTACAGTAAAACCAATTCCACCTCAGATTAAATTCTCGTAATAGAAATTCGAGGAGCGGGAGAAATATAGATGGAGTGGAATCAAAGTGTGGAGAGTGTGTGCTGGAGCTGTTGAGTGTGAGGCTTTCAGACGGAGGCTATAAACAGAAGAGAACAGGTGTTTATTCAGGGGCAGAGGCGGTTTGTGCTTCACAGACTGAATTTATCCTCACACATCACAAACATGTGTAAACAGCCAGCGCTGCATCTTTGTTTGGTAAATGACAGAGTTCAGCAAACAGCAGAAGAGAATTATTGTACAGGGAGATGAAACATGACTTTACCGCCAGAAGTTTACCTAAATTCCAAACTTACTGTTAAACATTACAACACTGATGCTGTTTCTCTATTACTAAGTGTGTTGAGTGAATTTAAACAAGTGTTAAAAGGATTTGAAGATGTTTAATGGTGGCCTATTGTGTAGTACCTGTGGCGGCCATAGGGGGCAACGAAGATCTCTTCTCAAAAGTAAAAGCAAGAGGCATTGGTGGAACTTTTTGACAGACGACCCTGTAAGTGACCCTGACAAGTGAAAGACCTGACTTCACTGGCAGCAAGTTAAAGCAGCATTACGGAAGATCCAGAGTTTTTATACAAGAGTGCCACCTCTGGCGTAATCGGTTCACTGTGCGCATGCTTGTACGAGCACAACCGAAGAAGAATCTGCCAATTTGTAATTTGCTGGAGGCCTATCTCTTCCGAATTCAGATTCATTCTGCACATCAGGCTGTACATATGTATGGGTTAGAAAAAATGAAACTTCTGTAATGCATCTTCAAAAGTCAAACCTGGGGAAAACCAAATTTTGTACTCGATACACAAGAGCAACAGTGTATGAACTGTATCTCACAACTAGGGATGGGACAATAACAGGTTCAAACTGCCACGGTACCAATAATGTTAAAAAAAAAAACACGGTATTAATCAATTATATAAGTAATATAAGATGATGAGGCACAAATAAAAATGTTACATTTAGTAAAGAGCCTCTATATTTAACATTATTCTTCAAGTTAGACTTACATTTATAGAGTTTTTGGAGTCTAGTCTATGATATAACCAGAAAATGGACCAGTCTCTGCAGCTCTGTGAGGTCCAACCTTTCTGCTCTGTGCTACGGGAGCACGCAGTGATGCTCTGTTTCCCTTTGTTCTTTTATTATTATTTTTTGATACCTTTCACGAGGACTTTGTGTGTTGTGGTGTCTGATCAAACCCATATAAGGTTTACCTGTGTTCTCTCTGTTAATGTTATGCATCTCCGCAGCATCACAGGCTCCATCACGTCACGTTTGATCAAAGTATGTATTTATCACAATTTTCAAAAGTAATTCTTTCTCATGTAAAATTATAAAAAATATATGAATAAGTGAAATCATAAGAAACCCATTGTTATTTACCACATGTTGAACTGCACAGATGCTAATGAAATTTATTTTATACTGTATGATAGCGAGTCATAATATTGAGTAGAAATTCTCAAAATCCTGATATCTTACATTGTCATTCAATATGGCTGCTTTAACAAATATTAAAACAACAATGTCGATCTAGAAATGCAATGACATTTAACCCAAGTGATATTTTCATGGCTGTGTGTCAGTTTACCGATAACTTTCAGCTTTTAAGCAACACTATGTAACACTAGATGCACTGATATGAAAACTTTCGACCAATACCAATAAATGTTAATCAAGTGCTTCTTATGGCCAGTACTATATTAGTATAACAGATTATTGTATTTTAATAAAACGTGTCTTAAATCTTTCTTATAGTTTAGGGTACAAATTTTGAGCACCAAGAATATGAATGTGTGTGGTGACATTATTATACAGGACAGACAAGGCTACGTCTGAGAAGTAGCAATGGCTTGGTAAAGTATAACGTGTTTCTAACGGAATCCTCCTCCACAGCTGGTCATCTATCACTATGAATGCCATTATTCTGCAGTTTATTGCTTTAGTCTTTTCGCTGTCTCTAGCAAACATTTTTAGAGTTTTCAAAAGCCTGTTGAATGGTGAAATCCACAGTATGTCTTTTTTGCCGTAGTTTCAACACTAGCCTCTGCAAGCCTCGCGGACACAGTGACAAATGAGCTCACAGGCCAAGATTTATAGCTCTTCTTGCTAGTTGCTACATGAAGCTGGACCAATGACTGTATGTATAGTGGAAAGTGCAAGCTCATTGCTTCACTCATATTACCACAGGGCAATAGAATGGTGGTTACATCCTTTTACTGCATAGTAAAACAATAAAAAAAAAGTTGAAGTAAAAGCATTTGGACTCAGTTTTCAAGGTGAAGACGTTTTGTCTCTAGTTCCAAGAGACTTTATCAATTCTGAGATCAACTGGTGAAAGAGCTGAGCTTATATCTCTAGAGGGAGGAGTAACCCCTGAAACCAAACCTGACTGGACCAGACTATTTTGGTCTCATAGTCATTAACTATAAAAGAGAAGTGCGACTCCTGATGTGGGAGTCGTTAAGGCTCAGGAGAGTCATTAGTGACACTGCTCCATTCAGGTGCATGTGTTTGTTGTTCTAGGGTGCAACTCTTTTGTTTTAGGTTTCAGAACACTGTTATAAATACTAGGCAACATGAATCTGAGGCCACCTCCTCTGTTCAAAGAGGGCTTTTCCATTTTAACAAAAATGGCTTCCTTCACCCCTCTCTCAAACCATCTGGCCTCTCTGGCCAAGATTCGGACATTGCTGTCCTCAAAGGAATGTCCTTTGTCTTTGAGGTGGAGGTGGACTGCAGACTCAGGTCCTCCAGGATTGGCTCTTCTGTGCTGATAGATCCTCTTGTGAAGCTGTTGTTTTGTTTCTCCAACATAACTGTCCCTGCACTCTTCACTGAACTGCATAAACTACATTACTCGGTGCAGTGTTCGGGTTTGACTGCAGTGATCAGCACTGCGTAGAATAACAAGTTCTTGTAATCCCCTTGGTTTAGAGTCTACTCTTGAGACTCTGTCATGACCTGTAGGACTTTTACAGTTCAGACTGAGGCTCTGTGGATGTTTTCAGAGAAATTATCTGAAATTTAACGCCAGAAGAGTGTTTATATGAGTCACATTTTTGACACCCACAGTGTTAAATACTGAAGATTTTGCTGTGCAGAGGCTATGCAGTGTTTCTGTAATAAATCCTCCCCAAGTATTGTACATCAGTCTGTGGGAGGGTGTCCTCACTCCAAGGGGCACACTGCATGCACTCAAAATAATCTGTCCGCTGTCCTAATGCAGGTTAACTACAGCACAAAAGTCAACTTACTGTGTAAATTGTATAAAGCATAACTGCATACAATTATGTTTTCACTAGCCTTTTAAAATTCTCTTAAGAATGATTAGCTGCTGATCAGAGGTTTATCTGTGGGTGATCTGTGGAGACAGCGTTTGTTCTCACAGCTCTTATTGGATTTGTGACTGGTTTTAAATGGAGCACTCACCTCATGTGCACTTCCTGGAGAAGGATCAGTGCACACGTTTGTATGGATCTATTGATTCGGTTTTGAAAGTCTTTATGAGAAAATACGTCGCCTAGCTGTCCAAACTGTCGAGGTCATCACAAAAAGTAACAAAAAAAACAAGATGAGTCATGGAAAACAGAGAAAAGGCTGACACATAAAAGACTAAAAGGCCTCACACTGTCTTCACTTGAATTTAGGAATAGCTCAATCTGATATGTGCTGGAAAGTGTGTGTGAAATATGGATCACAGCTGGAGAAGATGGCCCGGAGGAGACACGATGGCCCCTGAGCGTGAGAGCCACTGACACTGGCTCTGATGTGAATTTAACCTGTCACAGATAATGGATAATGGGAAGAGACTGAAGAGTGGAAACTTAGACGAGATTTAAACTGACTTTGTTACATGCATAGAAAAAATGTACAAAGACACACGGTTTTCACACGGTACAGAGCTGAGGAGAGACTTTAATGACCACAAGGCTGCACAAGGGGGTTCATTTTACACATTTATTATCATAATATTGTCATTGTGTTATTATCAGGAAGCTTTTGATTTTTCTATTTAATTCTGAATTTGAAGGGGGTGTGATTTTTTTTAAGTTCACACTTCCACTCACTCCTTTTCAGACATTATGTATCTTATTTCATATGTATGTTTTGAACCAGCTGCATGTATGTTTGAAATGAACTAAACTAAAAGCACCTTTGAGGTACAAATTGCAGTTTTCCTCCTGAAAATGCTTGCATGTGGGTGAGATTTGTCTGTTAAATAAAGACTTTCACTCTTTGTGAAACTATTTTTAATCTCTGTATTTGGACAGAAAAGTTAAAGAAACCTCCTGCACTCTTTCACCTCTTATTCTCCCAAACTTTTCAGTCCTTTTCATTTCCTAACCACCTCCACAATGTGCTTCCTTTGTCACAGCAGATAGGAGACGTTCAACACGACATGCGGCTGAATGTTACACAGCAGTGAGTTTGAAAAGAGTCACACAAAGAAGAACCTTTTAGCAGAGCGTTTGTTTAATCTGGTGCAGGAGTCACACTGAGGGGGTCTCATCTCTGGGAAAATCTATAGAATTTCATTAAGATGCAGTGTGTTGCAAACCCACTAAAACTACTAAACTTCAAATACCAGGAATGATCTGGAGCTTAGACATTCACATGACACCGTGGAGAGAGAAGGAGCCGGATTATCACATTAGAAAGAAGCATGTATCGGCGGTGAAACGTTTGAGTTATCACCTCATGTTTATCTGCCTCTGCCAATCTTTACACCTTGCTTTACACTGGTGAACATGGAAATGTTTTTATTGGGGGGTGTCTTGGCCTTGTTTGTGCCCATTTCCAAATCTAAGCCTATTCCTGAACAAGAGGTCTGTGTTTCAGAAAACCATTTGAATTAGTGTCACTACCCGGTTTACTTTTTGCGGCTCAGGTAACACTTTCCTACAAATGCAGCTTAGGTACCTATTTCCTTTTTCCTCTACAAAATACAAATTTATTACACCAAACTGAAGTTTAACGATGACCTTAAACATTTAGCTCTCACTTCAGCATCAGATCAACAATTATCTCTGCCTCGTTAAACACGCGAGCAACAAGCATCTGAGTAGAGCACTTTTAACCCAGAAGCTAACGTGCCCCTTCTTTTTTTATACTCTCTTTGCTATGGTGTCAAAATAATGACAAAGGTATGGAGGCGCAATAAATACAACCACAAGTTTATTTTAATTCACATGTGTAAATAACAACTCTTTGTACCACACTTGAAAAGCTACAGGCGTACAAATAACACACGCGCGAAACGGATTCCGCTCGCCCATGACTTTGCTCATGCACTGTCTTGCCGCTCTGCTGTGCCCTCAATGTGAAATTTTGCTCGTTTCTAAAAAGATGTGCAAAGTCTCTCTCTTTTTTATAATCCACTAATTTACCCCTTGTTGTTGCTTCTTTAGCATCTGCCCTGAAGAGAGTGAAGCGGTCAGGGGGCGTGTCTTTCTGGAGGGCCAGTGCCTTCGGTGGTTTCCGCCCCCAATCTGCAAAAAAGGTTCTCAATGAGTGAGCAGAATAAGCACGCAACTCTTTCCTCACGCGAGCAGTATTTCACATCGAGGGCGCAGCTGAGCAGCGAGAGAGCGCAGGAGCAAACTAATGAGCAAGCGGAGGACGTTCATGCGCGTGTGTTTTCTTGTATAAGGCTTTCAAAGTGTGGTGCAAAGAGTTAATATTTACGCGTGTAAATTAAAACAAACTGCTTGTGGTCGTATTTATATATTGCGCCTTTCAACTTTTGTCGTTTTTTTGACACCGTACATTTACATGTAAACTGAGAAAAGCACAAAAGTCTAGGCTTAATTGAGCTCTGAGTGTAGCCTACCTAAGCTGTGCATGTATACTGTACGTATATACTGTATAGTGAGATAACCATGTTATGTTAAAATAGCTTCATTTGTTCCAAACCAGGTTTTGTCTATTCACACAGAAGTCCACTGAAGCTATACATCTTGCGTCATAAGAATCTGGACTAAATGACAGATTTCTTATTAATTTCTATTGCATGACTGACTTTGTTAATTGTCTTATTCAGTGACTGTGTAGGGAACAATATGTGTTCAGTCGGGCAGCCCCAGACACAGATCCATGGCTCTAATCGCGCAGATCAGCCAACAGCTGTTGGACTGAGCAGACTTCAGTGATTTACCGACGGACGTTTCCATCTGCACTGGCCCCGCTCAGATCTGGGCTGTTACAGGCCTCTGGGGCACTATAAACATTTATGCTCTTTCTTCAGAAAAACTCACTGTGATCTTATGGCGGATGATGACAATTGTTCCATTAACAGCGTGTGGTAAAAGCCCAATTTTAACAATGACTAAAGCTGCGAACGAGTCTACACCTGCACAAAATGGAGCTGAAAGTAGTTCTGGTTGTGAACCAGGTGACACTGTTAGGAGGGTTAGCCGCCAGGAACAAAGCATGTTTTTCCTCATTAAACTGGAAAATGTCAGAAAGGTATGTGGCCCCGGGCAGAGGAAGGTGTGTATGTACTTGTGCATGTGCATGAGAGATCCTTCAGAGCAACGGGGGGTTAGCAGCGGGTCGTTGTTTAGAGCTTGTCTTTTTACAGCTGGACAATGATTTATGAGCTACTTACACTTTTTACCTTTAGAAAGAGAAGCACAGAACCATGTTTTAAGGCACAGTTTGTCATAATTTAAATGTCAAGTTTTAAATTAGATCCAATGTGTTCTATAGCATTAAAGCTTTACTTGTAAACCTTTACATACTGCACTTGCATTTGACTGACTTTCAGTGGGGCAGTTTTGCCACTAAAAATTATTTTACATGAGTTTGAGACACCACTCACAAACTGACCAGAGAATAGAAAATAGAGTTAGTGGAGGCAATGTATTATAGTTAGGTTGGACAAACTTTAGCATAAATCTCAGTGCTTAGTATAACTGTTTACTGTGACTCTCAGGGCGAAAGGCTTATAGTCAGTGATGCATGGCAGATTTGCCATCTTCCACCTGATGCAGGTGTGGACGAGGCCCCATGCACCGTTGTGGGTGTTGTGAGGCGGCGTTTGGACGCAAGACGGATTGAGGCCTGATAACACTTATGTATTTAAAGGCATCAAAGCAAAGCATTATTTGAGAATTATAAATAAAACATTTATAATATAGATACATCAATATTGTATTTTTACACAAAGACAAGAGCATATAGCATCTCACAGAGTAGATTGTGTGTGTTCAGTCCTCATGTCCAAAACGAGGACGCGTTCGGCTGCCCTCACCTTTAGACCTATTTTTTTATTTAAGCCCTCAAAGGGCTTAACAGACTGCACTAGACAACATCTTCTGTCCTTAGACCCTCCATCAGAGTAAGGGAAAACTCAAAATAAAAACCCCGTGTGGAAAAAAGAGAAACCTCAGGGAGAACCACAGAAGGAGGGATCCACTCCCAGGACAGACAGGCCATGCAGGAATGTGTCCAGGACAGTTGAAAAATACATAGAAATACACAAACATATTCACAAAAATAATTTATAGTGTCCACTCTGTGTCCACTCTGTGTGTGTGTAAGAGTGGATGGGACCGCAGCCAACATCAAGGTAGATGACAGATGGGCTGGGGGTCCTCATACTGGAGCAGAGTCCAGGGGGAGGGGTACACATCACCCAGGAGGTCAGAGGTTTGCGTCTACCCTAGGAGGAGATAGAAAAGAGAAAAAGTGCTAAATACTACTGCAAAAATAGGCAGGTGTAATAATAATATGAGCGGTTTAGTGTGTATCTACAGCAACAACCAGTGTAAACATATACCTATGATCAATTAGTCTCCATACGTTTGGTGAAATAAGTATGTTTTGAGTTTGCTTTTGAAAACCTCAACAGAGTCGGCTCGCCACACTTCCAAAATGGGGCTCTATAAGAAAAGGCTCTGTAGCCAGCAGACTTCTTCTTTACTCGGGGATGTTCAAAGAGGCCAGCGTCCTGAGAGCGAAGGGTACGAGCTGGAGTATACGGGTGATGAGCTCAGATAGGTAAGAGGGCGTCCACAAAGGATTTTATATGTTAACAGGAGAACTTTGAAATCAGCTCTAACATGAATAGGAAGCCAATGTAATGAAGCCAGGACCGAAGTAATACGATTGAACTTCCTGGTCTTTGTTAAAAGTCTGGCGGCTGTATTTTGGACCATTTGTGAGTACTTTTCCTCGGCAGTCCAGAGAATAACACATTGCAGTAGTCCAGCCTGGATGTGACAAATGCATGAATGAGAATTTCAGCATCAGCTAAAGAGAGGCAGGAGAGAATTTTTGAGATATTCCTCAAGTGAAAAAAGCCCAGTTTAGTGACCTCACTAATGTGCTGCTGCAGAGATAGTGTGGAGTCAAAAATGACACCAAGGTTTCTCACAGTGTTGCCGTGCTCCAACACACAGTTGTTGATTGAGACTGTTGATTGTTGAACCTGCTGATGACTGGCAGGACCAATTAACAAGAGCTCTGTTTTATCCGAGTTTAGATGGACGAGGTTTTGAGACATCAATATTTTAATTGAAACCTTTATGCACCTTTACGCACCTGCTCCATGCACAGACTGCTTCCTGCTGTAGATCCACAACTGACTGCTGTGAGGGTTTGTCCCATAATTTATTATGTATTTATCCATCCACGTGCTTCTTCATGTCAGGTTATGCCCTGTTTTACTCCTACTACCGCTACTGCTCTTCATTTATATTAATAAAACATGAGCGTAACACGTCCCCCTTGTGAGTTTCAATATATATACAGTATGACTTTACAGACTAGAGAGTCTGACTGACGGTGTCTTTTTCTTATTCTTTGTCTCAGCCATTTATTTTCAACATTTATTTTTAAGGTTCATTTATTTAGTTCATTGTTCAGACATGATGCACATCAGTGACTTGTGTAAACTAACGCATATTAATAACTGCTGATATTCTTGAGATATATGTTATTTGTCATCTTATCTCTACAAGATGCGGTGAAATTTGCCATTAAAACATCTAAAATGACCAAATACAGACTGTAGTTTCACCTTTGGTTTACGCAACTTGAACTGTCAATCTAAAAAAAAAAACTCCACCCGTTTATGCCATGTCCATCCTTTCATTAAACGATGTGCCAGCTCTGGAAACGCCCTGAAAATGAGTGCGCCATCCGCCATGCGTTTTATGTCATGAAAATTTGACCATTCATTACACAATTTAGCATTGACAGTCAAAGAAAAGGTTAAAGCAAAAGCATCTCGACATAGTTTTCAAGGCGTTTTGTCTCTAATTCCAAGAGACTTTATCAATTCTGAGATCAACTGGTAAGAGAGGGAGGGGTTTAACCCAAGCCTCTCTCATGGAACCTCTTAAATGGTCCTCGAGTAAGGGCGCCGCCATACGGCAATATATGGCGAAATACAGCGATATACCACCGTCCACCAGAGGGCAGGCTCCAAAAGCGAAATTATAAGGAGAAACCCAATGGCGACTTTAAAAGTATAAAACTCATGTTTACAGCCTGGTACAAAAGATGACTCCAGTCTCTAGAGCTAAGTTTTTACTACGTGACAACTATTTCCGTTTATGCTATCTGAAAACTATTTTTTTACTATGCAGTAAAAGCTGAAAAGCCCATTTGTAACCACCATTTTATTGCCCTTTTATAACAACAATATCGGTGAATAGGGGACCAATGGGCGGAACCTGAATCTGAAACTAAACCCGGCTGTTTTGCTCTCATAGTTGTTAGCTATAAAAGGACAGTGTGACTCCTGATGTGAGAGTCTTTAAAGGCTCAGGAGAGTCGTTAGTGACACTGTTCCATTCAGGTGTGGTTGTTGTTCTAGAGTGAAACTGTTTTAATTATGTTTCAAAACACTGTTGTAAATACTAGGCAACATAAATCTGAGGCCACCTCCTCTGTTCAAAGAGGGCTTTTTCCATTTGAACAAAAATGGCTTACTTCACACCTCTTTCAAACCATCTGGCCTCTCTGGCCAAAATTTAGACATTGAAGTCCTCAAAGGAATGCCCTTTCTCTTTGAGGTAAAGGTGGACTGCAGACTCAGGTCCACCAGAGCTTTCTTACCAGTTAATCTCAGAATTGATAAAGTCTCTTGGAATTAGAGACAAAACGTCTTCACCTTGAAAACTAAGTCCAGATGCTTTTGCTTTAACCTTTTCTTCAAGATGTCCTGGAGAAACTGAGAACCTTAACAGAAACAGCATTGACAGTCAATAATAAGTTTAAGACGTACTAATATTGTAGACATCCTCCGTCACTTTTTCTTGTATGTCCACTCGCACTCCACTCAGGAATAAGCCATTGATTTTTCTTGCGAGTCTTTTTAGTTCATAGAAACACCTTAGCACTCAAATGTATATAACTCCACTAACTCCCTTTTATTTTATGCTGTTGCCCAGTAATGCCTAAAAGCTAAACCCAAAGTTGTTCAGGTGTGCATAAATGACTGCACATTACCTATTTTCTATTGCTTCTGAGGTCCAAGGCGCATGTCTTAGGTGCGGATTTAGGTGCTGGCCTAAAACAGACCAGGTCAGACACACTGCAGACTCCCAGACCCAGGTCCAGAGAAAGGATGATTTCTGAAGATCAGACCAGGACCAGGTCCAGTTTGTTATAATTCATGTCCATCATGTTCTTTCAGACAACTTCAGGTGTTTGTACCAGAATGACCACAAGAATTTACCAAAACATGAAACTCAGTTATGACCTTTTTACCCATGTGGCACTCAAAACTATACTGATAAAGTTTGTCTTTTGTGCTTGACAGATTCCCACTGAGTCTGCCAGTATTATAATAATGTATACTTGGAATTTTTGCTGAAATTTTAAATAACTGCAAGTTTTCTGGCTCTTTTGCTGCATATTTATACAGCGTTGATATGAAACCACAATAGGCCTGTGTCATGTTAAATCAGCTTTATCTGAACTTTATCTCCTGGACTGATTGACCACTACGAAAATACACCAAACGTCCTGGGGTTATACCAAGAATAGAATTATCCAAGCAGTCAATATCAGCGCTCATTTGTTTTCATATAATCAAGAGTGTTCCATGGAAGCAGCCAGGAGTCTTGGATCTGGGACAAAGAAAGGTTGGGGCCAATGAACAACACGTCACATTTGATCGCCTCGACAGCAGTAAAGAGGTTCATTAAAACATGACGCCTATCGACCCCGGATATCTCAACACTAAACACAGCACTGTTTTTAGCACTGAAAAGGAAGGAACAAAGAGTGCTGAGGTAAACATTTTTTAGATAGCTTTGCAATTTCCAATTGAATCAGCGGCAGAGGAGTTATTGGAATTGAAAGGAATGGAGAAAAAAAAGGGCAGAAAGAGCGGGTGAGACAGCGGCTGAGTGTGGGAGTGTAATGAAAGAGAGAAGTGGAAGCAGTTTTGGGTTTAACAGAGTGGGTTTGGGAGGAAGGGACTGTCTATTTCTGCTCCTGAAAATAAGATCTGTCTCGGCCCGGGCCTGCATTTATCTCGCAGAAAACAATATCAAGTCCATTTTCCCTGAAGAGTAATCAGAAATGTAATTAATGTGGGCACATTTTGCACGCTGGGAAATTGTTTTCTAGTCCTGCAGCGGTGACATCTCAAGAGTCCAGTTCAGACGAGTCACCCCAGAGTCAGTAGGGCCTGATTCCAAGAGACTTTTTCAATTACCTCAAGAATTTAAAAAGTATCTTGGAATAAGAGAGTCCAGATGCCTTTGCAATAACCTTCTCTTTAAGATCACCTGGATGACTAAGAACATTCACAGTCAGAAAAAGAATGTTGTCTTCTTGCATGAGTATTGCTCTATCCACCATATTGGTGGGAACGTGTGGATGGAATATGAAAAACACCAGAGTAGATCTCAAACTGTCAGTCCTCATTAAGCACTTCAATTCCACAGCTATTGAGCTTACTCTCACTAACTTAATAGAATCAATATCCCTGACTCTTCTTGTGTACAAGGCAAATGTTCATTATAGAAAGTGTAAACCTACAGCACACAGACATGAACTATTAGCTCTAAGTCCCTAAAGCAAAGTGTGGAAAGTCTTTAAAAAAAGTTAGCAGAACTAACAATAGGAGCCAACAGCTAAGTTGTTCGGTTTGTCACTATCCAAGCTTTTATACACTGAGCGGTTTCTATCCATTTAGCACTGCTATAAACAGTGGTGGATCCGTGAGTTGGACAGACTTGCTGGACAGACTTGGCAGGTCCAAACGTACTGTGAGGGTCTGTTGGGAACGTTTGGCCGAGTCCCCAGTCAGAGAGATCTTCAACTCCCACCTCCAACAGAGCTTTGACCAGATTCCGAAGGAGGCTGGAGACATTGAGTCCGAGTGGGACTCCTGAGGCGGCTGATGGGTACCGGCAGGCCAAGCGGGCTGCAGCCCGGGTGGTTGTGAAAGCAAAAACTCGGGTCTGGGAGGAGTCTTCCACTTAGGAAGCAGAGGCCGCGGGCTCAGAGGTGGACACGTCCATCACCCAAGCTGAAGTCACTGAGGTAGTAAAAGTTCCTTGGTGGCAAAGCACCGGAGATGGATGAGATACGCCCTGAGTACCTCAAGTCTCTGGATGTTATGGGGCTGTTGTGGCTGACATGCCTTTGCAACATCGCGTGGCGTTTGGGGGCAGTACCTCTGGACTGGCAGACCGGGGTGGTGGTCCCTTTTTTCAAGAAGAGGGACTGAATGGGTGTGTTCTAACTATGGAGGGATCACACTCCTCAGCCCCCCCGGGAAGGTTTATGCCAGGGTACTGGAGAGGAGAATGCGTCTGATAGTCGAACCTCGGATTCAGGAAGAACAATGTGATTTCCGCCCCGGTCGTAGAACACTGGCCCGGCTCTACACCCTCTCCAGGATAATGGGCGTTGTGCGTTGTGGATCTGGAGAAGGTATTCGACTGTGTCCCCCTGTGAGGGGGTGCTCTGGGAGTATGGGGTCCGGGACTGTTCGGCCCCTGTACGACCAGAGCAGGAGCTTGGTTTGCATTGCCGGCAGTAAGTCAGTTCCTGGTGCATGTTGGAGTCTGGCAGGGCTGGCCTTTGTCACCGGTCCTGTTCATTATCTTTATGGACAGGATTTCTAGGCGCAGCCAGGGGCCGGAGGGAGTCTGGTTTGGGGACCACAGGATCTCGTCTCTGCTTTTTGCAGATGATGTTGTCCTGTTGGCTTCATCAAGCCAGGACCTTCAGTGTGCACTGGGACGGTTTTCAGCTGAGTGGGAAGCGGCTGGGATGAGGATCAGCACCTCCAAGTCTGAGACCATGGTTCTCAGTCGGAAAAGGGTGGCTTGCCCCCTTCAGGTTGGTGGAGAGTTCCTTCCTCAAGTGGAGGAGTTTAAGTATCTTGGGGTCTTGTTCACGAGTGAGGGAAGGAAGGAGCGTGAGATTGACTGACAGATTGGTGCAGCTTCTGCAGTGAGCAGCCACAGAGCTCGGCCCTGTTAGCTGATGAGCTATTTGGTTTTGAGTGCTAGCAAAGACGCTGATCACTTCTTCTCAGATTAAAACTATTTCATTGAGAATATTGTTAACAATTGCACCTAAAAAGAGTAATGTCATCAGTGGCGGCTGGTTGTGATATTGAGCGGGGGTGCTGACAGATGCATTGTTATATTTTGTTACGCACACTACAGCAACAGCAGCATCACACATA
The DNA here is from genome assembly GCA_024416835.2 of Perccottus glenii. NCBI lineage: Eukaryota > Metazoa > Chordata > Actinopteri > Gobiiformes > Odontobutidae > Perccottus > Perccottus glenii. The sequence continues at coordinate 29,827,067 of CM044551.2, forward strand.
ATACAATTTAATTACAAATTGTCACACACAACCGCTTTTACATACAACTTAAAGTGTAACTAAACCCCTGGTCAGAGCCGAACTCCGCCCACTGGCAATATTTGAAAAATGCTGGAAAAGTGGGCAGAGCCCAGCGGAGACAGAGGGGAGAAACAGAGGGTGGGGCTGAGCCGGGGGCGGGACCTGAAACCCAACAGAGACGGATTGATTGACAGCTGTGAGAAGCGCAAAGATGGAGCGTGACTGGAGTGACGCTAGTAGCTTTGCAACAGAGCGGTCATTTGAAGTGGAGAACTTTTCTCCCCCTCCTTCACCCGAAGAGGAGGAGGGTGAATTGTCAATGCAGACAGGGCCAAAGCTTTATCAATTCGAGTCGCTGGCTCAAGTCACAGGCTTAACTCCAGATACCGGCAATGCTATTGAAGCAGCAGCACAAGAGAGAAAGGGGCCAGTTTCTGTGTGAAAAATTTGCATTATGGCTAATTTAGGCTAATGCAGTCGTAATCGACACAAAACACACAATCCCCACATATCAAATAATAAATAAAACATCCTAACAAAGTAGTAATAATAAGCATTCTCATATTGTAGGTAATGCATAGGTGTGACCAGATTGGTGGAGTATACTGCATAACAGCCCATCCAGCCTTTGAGGCAGTAGCTCTAAACCCCTGTGTTACAGGCTGTATATGGCACTTATCTCCAGTTTTTTGGTGAAATGGAAGATACACTTACAAACAAGTTAGTTCCAGTATGAAAAGATCAATGTTATTATAAATAATTTATTATACATTTTTACCCTTCACTTCAACATGCACGTGCACCACCACCTTTTTCAGTGGTTACAGACACCTTGCTTATCACAATGTCGTGAGGTGGTGCTGGGGGTACCTTGGCCAACACGTAAGGGTGGTCATACCTTCATGCGCTGTGACCAGGATCAGGGAAGAGTTTCCTGAAGAAGGACCATACAGAGGTTTTCTTCCCCCACTGGATTTTTGAATATGTTTTTTTAATAATAATATAAAAATAGAAAAAGGACTTCTAAAAAAATGCCCTTCAGAAAAAGAAAAAAACAATTATGTTATGTATGTATGTATACATCTCTATAGATTATCATACACCTTATGTTTTCTTATAAAACCGTGACCTGTCTGCTCACTGCCTCCTCCTTGTCGGGCCTAAAAAACTGAGCACACAGTTTTTCTGAGAAGTCCAGGTACGGCCGAGGGTTTTCCACCACACGGTGGAACAGCAGCTCCATTAATTTGTCAATGTAGCCTTCAGAAAAATAATTATTATAATAATAATTATTATAATGAGATAACTCAGGCAAGTATAAGTTACCTGTGGTAGGATTGCTCTTCAGAGCTCTCACTGTAATTCACATAACAAAATACTTTGTGTAGTACCTGGATTAGTTGGATGTCTATGACCGTATTGGCTTTGAGGTCCATCATTGTGTAGCTGCCATATTTTGCTGAATGTCCTACAATTGTCATTTGCACTTTAGTCAACAAAGCCTGGTAGCAGCAGCAGCAGCATATGTATGTATGTATGCATGTACATAAAAAAGTTATTTATTACCAGGTGAATCAGCTGTCCCCACTAAGAGTCACAGCCGCAGCAGCAATGGTGTTTTCAATGAGGTTATCCTGCTCAATCTTCCACTGCCAGTTTATTGTTGGAATAAGGAGTCTGGCCTGATGCTTGTGGAAGCACTGTCCAGAGATTCCATTGATTTTGAAGGCATCTAAGAACTAAAGAAAAAAAAAAAAGACATCTTCATAAAATGACTTGAGGGATGTGCAAATATAATGGCAGCATATATTATTATCTCCCACCTTTGATATCTGGCAAAATGATGAGCCAGTGAACAGAACAGCTGCACAAAGCTGTAGGTTGCCCGCAGGTATATTGTTTACCATTGGCTGGCTCGACCAATCACTGGAGTACTCACAGTGAGCACAGTGCTGTTTGACTTGGAGAAGTGTCCAAATGGTTGTTTGTGAAACAGCACAACTCCAGCTGCAGACAGGGAATTTTCTAAAGAGCTCCAGCAATTTATCTTCATAAACTATGTACTTAGTAATTTTGTGTGGTAACACTTCATTGAAGACGCTATGTTTTAAAGAAAATCTAAAGTATTTAGAAACAGTAGTTTTTAAATTAGAACAGTCAAATATAACTGAAAGTGCTCTAAGTTCCATCTGGATGGTCGCTTGAGTCATCAGTGGAGACGTTGCATCTTTTCCTCTTTATTGGTGTAGAGGTTGCCCTGGGACACTCTGTAAAAGACTCCATCAGTGTTCCTGTGTCACACGACACACTCCTGTTGGGCATTCTGGCCTGGGTGGCTGTGCAAATTATAATAGATTTGTTATCAATAAGCATCAAAAGTACAAAACAACATTATATCATCTTGACTATATGATAGTACAATACAATAGTATTCAAACTCACCTTTGCTTCTCCTGATAGGCTTCACCTTAGCCTGCACACCTGCAGATCTGGAGCTGACTGGTTCTGTCTGGCACCCAATTTCTCTGGTCATCTTAAGTTAAATTTAATCATTTCAGAGATTTTAATGCTATAAATAAATATTAGTGTCACAAATATTCTCACAAAGCGAAGAATCTCAAATTAGACATTACCAAACACAAACAGTCATGTACAGTTATAGCCCCTCGTGGAGACAGCGTAAATACGCCCTCTGTTAGAGTACATGAGTCAAGAGACGTCTGTTTGGCCAAGTCCAAAGTCACAAAAATAAAGTTTAGTTTAGTTCTGCATCTCTGATACAAGTACAGCAAAGTATGAGAAATGACTAATGTAATATTGAGTAATAACATAGTAATGCTAGATGTCTGTGCGTACTGAGAAACAAGAAAGTATCAACACCGCGGCAGACCCCGTTAGCGGGTTATCCCCGGTATCAGGAGTAGCTCAAGCTAACGTTTAGCATACTTTATCTATATAATAGATAAAGTATGCAATATGACAAACTGATGAATTAACTTTAGCTTAATAGGAAGGAATACAAATTGTGATTATAAATATATGCTCACTAACCTCAAGATGCTGCTGCAGTGGTGGAGTCCGTGCAAGAGGAGCAGCGTTTGGCACTGCATTTGTTTTCAGCGCAAGCTTGTTGGAGAAGCCCATGTCCTCCTCCATCACCTGTGATGGTGTAAAGTGACGGTGTAAAGTAAAGTGACGGTGTAAAGTGAGGTAGTGCAGTAGGTAAACAATTGTTCATGTAATGTTGTGAGTCTACATTCACAATCACAACATTACATGAACAATTGTTTACCTACTGCACTACCTCACTTTACACCGTCACTTTACACCATCACAACTGCACTACCTCACTTTACTACTTTACTCCTTTTGCCCTCTTGTATTTTTTTGTATATTTGTATTTTTTGTATATTTGCATTATTATTACTTGTATATTTGTCTTATTTTTTTTATTTTTACTTACTTGTGTGACATTTTACTGTGGACGGCAAAGTAAGAATTTCATTGTACAGGGAAACATTCTTTCTGTCTGTACACATGACAATAAACACTTTGAATCTTGAATCTTTGAGAAGCAATCCCGCGTAAAAGGCAGGTTGCACACTCCAGCTCTCAGCGGTAACTCACGGTCTCCCAGGCCAAGTGCATGTAACCACTGGCGCCTAATTTCCAAGTCTGCTGGAAAGCTATGCAGTCCAGCAGTGCTAATGAAAAAAAAAAATCTACGATAACCTAAAGCTATCCTAACTGATGCAATACTATGCCACTAACTATGCTTATAACAATACTACACTAAGAACTAACTGCTATGCTATTTAACTAGGCTACAAGAAATAATATAAATATCTATATAAATGGCTATGCTAACTAGTTGCTAATACAACTACAAAAACAACTACAAATAGAATAATTCAACTGCAGTAACCACCGTTCAACCTGAAGAGGGCAGCACTTAGACGGTTTTACACATGGATTGTAAAATTAATATACTTTATACTCAAGCCTCTCCCATGGTACCTCTTAAATGGTCCTCGTGTAAGGGCGCCGCCATACGGTGATTTTACAGCGAAATACCTCCGTCCACCAGAGGGCAGGCTCCAAAAGCGGAAATATAAGGAGAAACCCAATGGTGACTTTACAAGAGTACAACTCATGTTTACAGCCTGGTACAAAAGATGGCTCCGGTCTCTAGAGCTACGTTTTTACTACATGACAACTCTTTATGCTATCTAAAAACTATTGTTTTACTATGGAAAAAGCCCGGATGTAACGGCCATTTTATTGCCCATTCGTAATGACAATATTGGTGAATAGGGGACCAATGGACGGATTACATCCATAATAATACAATCTATGTTTATACTCAAATGTCAAAACATTTACTCAAATCAATGAACAGCACTAATAAGGCCCCATTCTTACAGATCATTAACTAAAAAAAGTTGTTTTAGGGTTTAGTTACATGCCTGAAAACTAGGAGTGCTGCATTTCTTTGACTTTGATTAAAAAAGTATATTTGCAAACATGTAAAGCTTGCTACTATTAGCCTATTTAATAATCAATAATAATTGTAGCTGATATTTGTCCAATCAGAACATTGCTCTGCTGTAATCAGTCAACAACACTCAGCTGCAGTGATTAGTTTGAAAATGCTCTGATTTATCTCATCCTGCACAAAAAAATAAATAAATCACAAAAAGACCTGATACACACTGCCTCCCCGAGACGACACGGACTGTGGGCAGAAACAACGTTATCACCGGTGTTTACTAAGTTTTCATTCTATCAGCATTTGTAGCTGAAAGACAAATCAGATCAAACTGAGTGTGAACAAGTTGAAGCTATAACTAATTAATTAGCTAATTAAGATAAGCTGTTTAAAACCCGATGGCTGTGCACAAACAGTTGGCGATTAGCACACTTGCTCCTGAGCTGAGCTGGACTTGAGTAGCCTACTCTGATGCTGGGCAGAGGAGACACTCAGCATAGATGCTAATCTTTGTCTATCAGAAACACTACTACAGCCTGTTACTGTTACAGTCACAACCAGGACAGAAGCGCCAATCTTGAAAACATAGCATGTTTGCAAAGCATGTAGCATACTAGCAAATACAACTAAGATACATGTAAATAAAAGCACATTAACACTAAACTATAAATCAGTAGCAATCACCACATTGACCTTTCCTGCCCAGGGTCACTGTCTCAATCACTGCCTGAAAATACTGTTGAAATTCATCTGCTGTAGTCCCTTCTTTGATCACAATGTAGTCTCTTCTTATAATAGTCTTAGTCTTCTTATAAAATCCTCACAAACCACATCAATGTCTTTTTACATCCACCACTAGCATCATATTGAATTTCTACCAAACATTCTTACTAGCTATTGCTAACTACATTTAGAGACATGTACATCACTGCATCTGTCAATCACTACAGTACAAAGCTGAACCAGCTGAACAGGGTTGTGTTGTGTGGTTCTTGGGACACAACGATAGTATGAACTGTGGGGAGACCGTCAATCGAACCGCCTACCTTCCGGATATAGCACGACCACTCTACCACTGAGCCACTACCATGACCTAAATCGGTTCTAAATCAGGCAATGATGTCTCAAAAATGTCTCGTTCCCAAACAACATGATAAAAAACAATGGAAAAAAAAACAAAAAACAATATAGAAGATATAGTTATATATAGAAGTCATATAGTCAATAATTAATTTAATGACTACTTTTGTTAATATTGGGCCTGAACTGGCAACTAAGATTGTAACAACAAATGACACAAACATAATACAAATACAAATTCATTTTTTCTGACACCAACAAACAAAAACAAAATAGTAAAGATTGTTAATCAGGGCAAAAACAAAAAAATCACTGATTGGAATGGCCTTGACCACTTTGTCAATGTGTGATAGCTAACATTGCAAAGCCTCTAAGTCATATTTGTAATTTATCATTAAGCACAGGAAAATTCCCAAATCACATTAAAAGGTTTTTTCAATCTATAAAAGTGGAGAGAGCCACCAGTTTACAAACTACAGACCGACTGTAACTCCATATTGCCCCAACTATTTAAAGTTGTAAAAAAACTTTTTATTGCCCGTCTATTGTTTTCTTACAAAATATAACAATCAATGACAGTCAATACAGGAATAATAGATCAACAGCACTGGTGTTAATGGATCAAACTGAGGTAATAACATAATATTTACAAATGATATTTGGAAAATGTAGAAAAAATAAACAAATAGAGATAATAACTGACAAAGTAAACAGAAGGATTTAATGAGCATAAATTTCTGGGTGTGATCCTCAGTCAATCAAAAAGTAAAAAGAAGCAACAAACCACCAGTGATTGTGGAAATTACATGGCTTTCATTCAGAAAACATTATAAACTGCTGCAACATTAATATTCAACTGATTATCTTGGGTAATAAAAAACTTCTTCAGTGACAGCAGGGTTGAGTTGGAGTGGTATCACTTGGTTCATGTTAAGGAGAAACAGCAGGTTACAGAAAATTTTACCAATATGTGACAAAATTGAGTCAAAGTATGGACCAATAGAGACTGACAGAGATTCTGTTTTCTGCAAAAATGGCATGTTTTAGATTGAGCCGCTCTTGTAGACCTGCTCCTGTTACCCTCTTTTATCTTCTAAATGGGTTGTGACTGTTCAAAGTGATCTGTGCATTGTGATGGAGTGAAAAGAACAAAGCGTCAGTCGGGGCTGTTTTGCAGACTCTCGTTTGAATTGCACATGTCCCATAAACATCCAATGGACTCTATAAATTGTATCTCAGGGGGGAGGTGGAGCGATCAAAGTGGGACCACCGTGCAACCCACACCTGCTGGAGTCCGGACAGAGCCAAGCAACGGAACACAGGCAAGGGCTTGTTCACCCAGAACTGAAGGGATCTTTTTACGTCTCGATGTGTTCTCCCATGACAATATTTCACTGTGTCTGGACCCGTGCCAGCTGAGCGTTGTCCAGTGGAATGCACATATAATACACATGACTTTCATAGCTTCTTAAAAAAGAATGGCAATTAGTCTGTTGTGTCGTCAGTTTACATGCAATCAGCCTGAAACTGCAAAGATCTAATACTGGCCTACCTCAGGCCTGTGGTTAACATTGTGAAAATGACAAAATAGCTTTGATGTCTAATAAATATTTGTGTCTGGTTATCTATAAAAAGTTATAAACGTCTAAAATCTGGTGCTTTGAAAACTGCCAACAAGACAAAGAACATGAAACAAACTTTTAATAAGCATTTGTACCACTCACTTAAAATATAAGCAATCTATGGGATGTATCATGAAATATTATAGGATCACATTTAATAGACATGTTTTTATTAGAGATAATCTTTACCATGAGCAACGTGTTCTCTGTACATTTCTGTTTTGGAACTAAAATAAATCTAACTGATAAACTGACAAATTAATATTATATAAATTGAGATTAATTAAAAAATGTGATGGAGCTGCACGTGATTTGATAAACTGACAGGTGAACATTTATGTAAATTAACATTTATCAGTTTGCCACGTTTATACATTTTTCATATTAATTGACAGATATTAATTTGTCTATTTATCAGTTTAAATGTATTTTGTAATTCACATGAAATTTTACCACATCCAGTTTTATCAAAGAACTTTTCTTAGTTCCACCGCTTCTAAAACAGAAATGTACAGAGAACACATTACTCATCGGAAAGGTTGTCTCTAATAAAAAAGGGTTCTATTAAATGTGATCCTATAATATTTCATGATACATCGAATACTTATTTAATTTTCTTCTGCTTCGCTGACTGGAGCCTATCCCAGCCACCTTAGGCGGGTTTTACCCTGGACAGTGGCTGGTTAGTTGCAGGGCTGACATTTAAAGACAGACCTTGACAGACTCACAACAAGTGTTTATTCAGGAGAGGAAGGACTAGGAAACAGATTGCTTTGTTGTTCAAATAAACATTACTTCAGGGGTTTTCCTCATTACAAATGGGCACCAAAATGCTTTGCAGATCTCATTCCATTTACTCATTCATTAACTAGGGACACTTTAAAGTTACCAATTGACCTATACATGTGTTTGGACGGTGGGAGGAAACCGGAGTACCTGGATAGAACATATGGTAACACAGGGAGGACATGAAGAGTTCATTTGCAAAAATAGATAAATGTCATTTTGAAAATCAGTTAACTGAGGCTTGTAATTTATTCTTTGCATAGCGCTGTTTTCAAATTACTTTTCTGGTGACAGAGGTACTGCTTTTGAAGTCGTGTGTGTTCAATGTGCGTACACTTGTACAAGGACGTGCGAACAACAACCGAAGAAGAATCTGCCGGTTTGGAGAACACTGGAGGCCTGTCTCTTCCCTGTGTTCACAGGATATTTACTCAGTTTATTTATGGCGGCAAATCATGGAAGTGAGAACCAGGTAAACAAGCACGCACTACTTCACATCCGCGCGGGAACTCTGATCCCGAAACCTTCTCATTTAATTTGAGACTGTACAGGCTTACAGTGTCAAGTGCAGCAAATTCAGCTCATTCTGCAAATCAATTTGCTGATGCATGTATGGGTGGGCACATTTTTTATTTGAACCATTCAAAATTCTGTAATGCATCTTAAATGTAGGCCAATACTATTTAATTTTACTAGCTTTTATCATTTTTATGAAAACTAGTAACAGTTATTTATTAATTACTCCTTTCTGTTTTAACTCTTTGCAGCACTTGTAACTGAATTGGATTTTTTTCTGTTTAGATTGTTTATTGGAGCAGTTCATTAAATCCATGATACAGCCCTACAAAGAGCTGTGCTGTGGTTTGGTGAATGTGTAAAAAATGAGTCCGGTGAAGTGCCAGGTGGATCTAAAACCTCGGCCTAGTTTTATTCACTTGACTGCCTTTTGTGAATCCACTGCAGTCCTGCTCTGGCTCCACTTGAAAGAACAGCTCACTTAAGTGAATAATCAGAGTAATAAAATGCAGATGATGTCACAGCCCTTCTTAGTGCACAGCTAAGTGTTTTCAGCGCCAAACACATGAAGAGAACTACATACGTTTGTAGACTTTATGTGAAGTTATGTACATACTCAGATACTCAAACGGTGAATTGTGACTACGTCTATCGTCAAATGCACTCATTATACAAAGTTGCTTGGAGTTTATAATAGTTTTGTCATAAATAATACTTGATAAAAATAACAAAATGCAAAAGCTCAGAAACAGGTTCAAAATTCAAAACAAAAACTTTTCTGTCACATAAAAACAAGACTCTTCTCCACAGTCCATCCAAATAGACCTCTCTTTTCTCTTTTCAGGTGGATCCTGTAAAATCAGAGCCAGATTCTGTTCATTAATGAACACAGGTCTTTAAATGTAAGTGCAGTTGTTTATGTGTGTGTTGTAAGCGCTGCAGACTCCAGGACTGTAGCGAGATTATGAAGGACCGGCCTGATCTGTTTGATCCTGATGCCATGTGCTGGAGGTTCTTTGAGGTGATAGTAGAAAAATGTGTGCTTTTACTGCCCATCTGGCCATCTGCAAACAAACAAACACTCAACGTGAACATGAAGAGTTGATGTAGTCGTTAGAGGAGTGAGTGCTGGTGTGTGGATGAGAACAAGTGCAATAGTGGGCTCAAGAGGAACAGTACACATGGCACGTGGTCATCGGCTTATGGAACATAGTGTTACTCAAACTGGAATGATGACAAAGCCTGACAGATGTGATTGACAGCTGGCTGTTTCATTTCTTCAGTTTCAGCGCAACAGTGATGGATGTATTAAATACTGCTTCTACTGAAAGAAGCATTAGCACCCAAAGTAACCAACAGTGATTAATTTAAGACCAGAGATACTCTCTGTTAAACTTAAGGTATGTATTTTGTGTCTTCCGTGGATTTAGAAAAAACTGTACGATGGCCTAACAACATTTTGTTATCGAAGGCCAAACAAAGATAATAGTGTGATGACCTAGGTCTAGGCCTAGGTCTTACCCTAAACTTAGAGCTGGTTTAAGCTCTAAACTTCAGTTTGTTGAAATGTTTTTGTATTTTGTGGTGATGAATAGGTATAGTTTTGTCTTTTCATAAAGTAAAAGCAGAAAATGTTGCAGTGAGGAGTGGGGTTGGTGCCTTGTGTAAAGGTAATTTTTTTTATATGTAATGCCGCTTTAAGACATTTACTAATGACTGCATTGCATAATGTACTTGTTCGCAGACTCACGCATTGACTAATGCATCCAGGGCCCATTACACCGCTGCTCTGTGAGAGAGCACACATATCACACAGAGTACAACACCACTTTTAAACAATAAATACATGTGTGATCTGTTTGATCTGTATAGTCCAATTCTAGTGCCTGCAGCCAATAAAGCAAAAAATCCAGACATGGGTCTTTTAAACAAAAACATAACATTTCTTCTATGAGTTCAAACATAGAGCACACTTTATTGCTTTTCAGAAAAGATGTTTTTGTTCAATTATCAGAATTCTAATTAAATTGGAAATATTCTGCAATAAGAAAGCTTGATTTTAATAAAACCAAGGGCAAATAAAGAAAAAACTATTCTGAGACAATAATTACTTTATGACAGCTCATGAACTATGTGTGGTTTAGTAAAAGATGAGTTAGTGAAGTGTCTGTGGTTCTGAAGTCTGAGCTCGGTTTTATTCACTGGACGGACTTTTATGAATCCATTGAAGTCCTGCTCTGGCTGCACTTAAAAGAACAGGTTTTTTTCAGTCAATATAAGAAAATAACCACATGCAGAATGGATCCATTTGATGGGCTCTATCCTCCTGAGACCAAAGCTTTTGTTTGGTATGCATTTTTAACTTCCCCTTATTATTTGGTATTAGTAGAACCCAATAAATATAAAAACAAGCATGTATGAGGACATCAGGACTTAATTTACTAAAAAACATAATGTCACAATTGTGTAACATAGTATTAAACATAAAAACTGTTTATTCTAATGCCTAAACTGGGAAAAAATATTTTGCAAACTAGTTGTAAACAGTGCAAAGTCAAAACATCTCCCCATAATCCACATTACAGTGATATGGATTCTCTCCTGTGTATTCTTCTAAGTCATTCTTAGATACAGTCAGGGCCATAAATACTGGGACATCGACACAATTCTAATCTTTTGGTCTCTTAAAAAACTGTTTTTAATTGTAATTCCTACACGTTCACCTGATTGGGATGTAAATACCCTCAAACTAAAGCTACAAGTCTGCAGTTAGAGCACATCTTGTTAGTTTCATTTCATTTTCATTCATTGTGGTGATGTATAGAGCCAAAAAGATTAGAATTGTCGATGTCCCAATATTTATGGACCTGACTGTATACTGTTGTGCAGTGGTGGACAGTAACGAAGTAAATGTAATTCGTTACTGTACTTAAGTAGTTTTTTCCAGTATCTGTACTTTACTAAGTATTTCCATTAAGGGATACTTTTTACTTTAACTTCACTACATTTCAACGTCAAATATCTTACTTTTTACTCAAGTACATTTTGCAAAATTAGTCGTTCCTTGTGTTTCCGTTAAATATTTTTGTAGAAGAAGACCTCAAAGACGCGTCTCAGTGGGAGTGTCAGGACCGGCTCAATAGAAGCCTCATTCTCTACACGCGAGCTGATAAACATGAAAATAACAAATAAAAAATACACCTGTGATGAAGCTTTGGTATTAGTAATGGCTGACTCTGATTCTGAGGGAGAACATCTACCTTTAGAGTCTTTTCAGCCGAGTGAAAGTGAGAATGAGCGAGAGTGCGTGCGTGTGTAACTTGGACAGCGGCGCCGCTGCTCGTGCCTTTCTCAGCGTCTCTCATAAAGCACACGCTGTTTTTCCCACATTTTACCAAACATCAGTGAAAGAAACGGGAGGAAACTAGTCGTGAAGGAGGTTGAGAAGGGAAGCCGTGTGCACGTAGCACCTGCTGCTTTACCTTTAGCACCTGCAGCTTTACCTTTAGCACAGGTGTTAGAAGCCGGGCGGGTGTACTGCCGTGGCGCGTAGTGACAGGGAGTTTGGGAATAATGCGGCTTCTATTGACAGCTGTTTGGGACAAATACGTGTTGTTCATCCTGACACTTTACCCAGTCGAGGAGGGAGAGGCAGGGGTAAACATAGTCAGCGAGAATGCAGTAATCAAAGCAGCGATCGTAATAAAAGTGATGGCTGTGTGCTGTGCTTTATGAGAGGTCCCACACTCTAAAAAACTACTAACTATGCCACATGGATGGATAAGAAAAGATAAAGCAACTGCAACCACACACATACAGTACATGTGTATATTTCTCAGAACTATTTGCATACGTTTTACTAGTTATGGTATATGAGAAGTTGTAGTTATTCTTTATTTCAGAAAAAGAAAAAAAAAAACTATTCTAATATGTTCATTAGTGTGTAAGTACTGAAAAAAACATAACCGCCAATATATAATGTCATAGTATGCAAATTAAATGCAAATTAGATGCTTAAAATTTATTTACTTAAATACTTTGGGTCATACCTGACATTTTTCTAGTTTAGAGTAGGACTCTATCTTTTATCATTTTCAAACCACAGCCTTTTGAAATTTGGATCTCAAAAATCTGTATTTTTTAAATAATTCCTGGCACCTAAAGGGGGCAAGAGACTGACAAAAATTATAAGGGCATTATAGCCTAGTACTTGGATACTTAAGTACATTTGAAGGCAAATACTTTTGTACTTTTACTCAAGTGAAAGTTAAAAGGGAGTACTTTTACTTTTACTGAAGTAATATTTTACCTAGTGTATCTGTACTTTAACTCAAGTACTTGGTTTGTGTACTTCGTCCACCACTGCTGTTGTGCTCATAAGTTTACATAATTTGTGATTTTTTTTGGCATTAGAATATGAATGAGAACACAAAAACCTTTATTTCACTCACAATTGTGTTTACTCTTTTGAAATTATAATGACAACAGAAATGACCCAAACAACCCTGAGTGTTCAGCTGAAATACACAACTCTCTGAAAAATAATGGTGTGGCTGTTTCAAGATGCACAATACGGAGGCACTTGAAGAAAAATGGGCTGCATGGTCGAGTTGTCAGAAAAAAATATTAATACACAAATGTCACAAAGCATCCCGCTTACTACAACAGCTCAGAGACAAGCCTCAAAACTTCTGGAACAGTCATTTGGAGTTAAGAGACCAAAATTAAACTTTGTGGCCCAACCATAAGTGTTACATTTGGAGAGGAGTCACCAAGGCCTTTGATGAAAGGTACAACATTCCTACTGTGAAACATGGAGGTGGATCACTGATGTTTTAGGGATGATGGGGATGTGTGAGCTACAAAGGCACAAAAAAAGAGGAATACAGCATGTTATCAGAAAAGAAGAATGTACAGCTTTACCATCTGAGAAAATAAAGAGCCTCATTCACAACTACCACAAAAAACTTAAATCTGTCATTGATGTTAAAGGTGGACATACACGGTATTAAAAACTGGGGTATGTCAACTTTTCATCAAAGTAATTTGGGTAAATTCTATTGTTATTATGATTTAAAAAGAGTAAACACAATTGTTTAACAACTAATGGCTTCACCCAACCACTAACTATGAGTGAAAGAAAGGTTTTTGTGTTATCAGTCATATTCTCTGAAAAATGGCCAAATAATCAGAAATTTGGCCAGGGTATGTAAACTTCTGTTTTCTCAAACTGGTATGGATTCTCATCTGTGTGGATTCCTTTGACTCTCACAGTCATTTTAATTGGAACAGTCTGCCACACTTACGTGCCTGTATGAAATGCTGCAAAACAGTTAAGTAGAGAGTAGAGAAACACATTCCATGTCACACCAGAGCGGACATGAGATTTTGTAGAGCAGATAGGATGCACTGGGTTCTTCAGGTTAATTATCTCTGGAAGATGTGCATCAGAGGTTGTGCCCTTACATTGCCTCACATTGAACTAAGTCTGGAGTAAATGCACTACGCTTGCACTATGTTGCTAGGTTTTTGATGTGGATGGTGTTGTGGCTCATGTGAATTTTTGTGGAGGTCCAGGTCATCCAGGTCATCATACAACAAAGATATAAAAGAAGGCTTCTGGGCATAGTTTAAAAACAGAACACATTACGCCATCAAAGGGACTTTGTCAAGTCTAAAGTCTGTGGTCTAAACTGGTCTGTGAGATGAGTTTATATCCCCCAGAGGGAGTGGTTTAACCAGGTGCCTGTTACCCAATGAGAGATTACCTTAGTATCACTCAGGGCCGGTAGCATTTTAATGGCCATAATAATTTTCCTTCTCTGATGCTAACACTGTGTTGTGGCCAATTGTGACCTTTCTCATGTAGATGGAAGTGAACAGGTCTATTTGGGTTAGTGGAGCGGATGTTTGGGTTCCTGTAAATGTTGACGGAGTTGTTAAGTTACAACAGTGAGCCTCTGGGGGTGAAGTCCCATCCATCATCTTAATGTAATCTTGTGGAGAGATAGCATTTTAATCACTACGCTATGACAAAACAATTATGTACCATTTTCAAAAAATCTGGGGAAGACTGGAAAAGTAAAAACAGTCGGTTTTAAAGACAGCTGTTTGTGGAGTTCCCCTCCTCACTGCTCCATCTGGACCCTTTTGTGGCGTGAGTATGTACAGTGCTGGGCTATGTTTCAATGTAGAAGCAGATGGAGTGAGCCTGTGCACCTGCAGCACCACTGTTCCCACACTGAACCCTACGAATCCCAGAGGAGCGCCTCAGTCCAGCCCGACCAGGATTTACGAGGTTAAAACACTCCCAGAGCTAAATCCTATTTTGATGAGGCCTGTGCGTTCCTTTTATCCAAAGCTCTTCATACACACTCCACGGCTCCTCTTTAATTCTTTCTCATGAGCAATGTGTCCCCTGTGTAAGATCATACACAACTTTAAATCATTAGCAGCACCTAATGCTCCGCAAGGGTTTGGCCGTCGCCTGGAGTTCAGAAAAACAAGCTGAAAGAATATTTTTTAACAATAATTGTGTTTCTATGACTCACCAGGATCAGATAATAACTGGGTCCTGCTTAAAACTGAATAGAATTGACATATCAAAAGTGCAGTTAATACCATCTATGTAATCTTTTCACTTTCCAAATTTATTCTACGGGCTGCAAACACTTTACCATCTCGGGCCATTTGGCCAATGTCACTCCCCTCTCTGTCACTCTGTGTCCTGTCTATCTGCTGTCCTATCAAAGAAAGGCAAAACAAAAACCTTCTGCTTGTTAAGGTCAATATACGTAGCTGCTACTCACAAAGCACATTTATAAAACTGATAATATCAAATTAGATTCATGTCAAGAGACCATCTCAAAGGAGCATGTATGTTCCCAAACCAGGAGAGTTTACAATATTACATGTTTGTTCAGGTTTGTTCAGAGTTCAGGAGATTGAAATTGAAAATTATTTTTGTTGGCAGCCAGTGTATGAAAATCTATAAACATAGTCTAGTTCTGACCAAGAATGTGTTCAGTGTTTTGTGAAAGAGTTTTGTACGTGTTAAGGTTTTGGCCAAATAGTGTCAGAAGAAAATGAATGAAAAAAATAATTTCTATAAATATCTGAACCTGTGGATGTACCCTCATATGTGTCCACCCACACTGTTAGTTTTCCACAGCAGATTAGCCAAAGCCCCAAACTGATTCTGTGCTCCTCATGAGTCTAATTACTGTAACACTGTAACACAGATAATAGGTGTAAATATTTATCAGCTACAAAATTAGAAGCAAAGAAAAAAAAAAAAAGACATGCTGATTCTGCGAAACCAGTGTGGATTAGTTAGAAGTGAGGAGGGGATTAAAGGAGACTGAGGCAAATAGAGCTCGGTTCAGTTGGTGTTTGCTGAGGGCTCATGTGTTTCTTATCCACAGCCATTGATTTTCCAAAAGAAGGCTCCTCTCTCATTATCAGCATGTCTTTGATATTCATCGTGGAATATTATGGGAAGATAAATGGTTTAATCTGCGCTGGTATTGAGCCCTGTCAGGAGTCAGACACTCCCTCGCTCCTGGGGGTACTTCTGTGAGAGAATGATGGATTAGAAATGATACTGGGAGGGAATTGAGCAAAAACACAATCGAACATGACCCACTTGAGACCAGCCTGCCCCGGAGTGTACACAGTTATGATAAAGACTTACTTTTACTGACATTGAATAATGGCTAAATTCAAGGAATATATATATATATACATACATATACATATATATATGTATATGTATATACATATATATATATATATTTTTAATGAACTTTGATAACCTATATTGTTCAGTGGCTCAAAATGCATGTTATGCACTTTTAAAAAAGACGTTGTCTGCTTTATTGTAAAGAAATAAAGACATAAATATATAAATAGTCTAAAAAGCCTGTAGAGCTATGGCTAATGTTAACTCATTCTTTTCCATGGAGAGGACAGAATCTGAGGCTGTGAAGGGCTTGAGGGAGCCCACGAAGTGAATATTTTACTCTGAGGCGGGCTGTCGTGAGAGGGGTCAGCGCTGAAGAGCAATGGGAGACTGCAGAGTGAACATTATACCTAATAAAACGCAAGCCGGACGAGAGACGAGCAAGAAAAGGTCAGCGAGATAAACCAAGGCTGGAGAACATGTCCATGACATCAACCAAATACACAAGTGATGTCTACAATCAGTAGACATTATAAAATTAAACACAGGCTGTGTTTAAAATTACGATTGGTAGTGGACTTTCATATAAAGCACATCTGAGAAAAAAAAAAAAAAACTGTGCTGTGATTACTGGCACAAGCAGATAAGACATGCAAATCAATTATATTTTGTCCTTTTTGCTCCATGTCCAGTATTCTTGGACTTTTTTTTGGACTTTGTTCTAGTTGAAAAAGATCTAGCCTGATGTATTAACACTTTCATATCTTTCTGGGCAGTCAAGATAAAAAACTATAATTACATTCATGAGGAATTAAAGGTCAAATCAGTGGAGATTGTTTCATGTGTAACCTTTATCTTTAATATGAGGTATTACGTTATGTGATGTTTGTAGTGTAAGGAAAATTGGCTTTTTAAAATTGAATGTTTCGCCAATGTTTGACTGTCAGTAAAAGTCTCTGGTAACTGATACAAAAACACAACTGTAAAAATGAGGTCCTAACATTTTAGAGCCACACTGAGGATTTGAAGGATTTTCCCATTCACTCAGCAGTGATGTCACCAATCTGTCATGGCTTTTCCTAACAAGCCTTTTCTTTTCAGAGTCTGCTGTAGTCATTAGAGACATTACAGTAACACACTCCACATTCAAATTTCCAAATAAATCCAGTGTGTTCATGAGACTGAAGGCCACACAGCGCTCACTTAGAAATACACAGGCCAAATTTCAATTTAAAAGAAAGAATATAGATTTGTATGGCAGTTAAGATGAATGAATGTCATTTGCACAATTTCTATTTCATGCTTATTAGTTATGCTCACAAACTGTTCATTAATTAATTATTATTTAAATTATTGAGCAAATTGTTATATTTACAATTTGTTATTACATTAGAGTGTATTTGTTAAAAAATATTAGTTTTATATATTTTTTCAAATTGTAGTAACGTTATACCATTGCCCAGTTGGTTCCACAGAATTACACCACTTCTTGTAATACTAGAAGAATAATACTGGGGAGTTGGTTATTTTTAGTTCTGTATATTATTAACAATGTTTTTAATTTAGGTCTTCAGGTTTTAGGCTTGATTTTAGGAGCAGTGTGTTAGTATGATCTCTAAATCCTACATTGTGTACATTCTGGAGTCTGTATAATGTGTCTAAATGGCTCTTGAAGGTATTTTCCCTGCCTTCAGTGCAGTCATTAATATACGGTAGGATGAGTGAACAATATAAGATGGAGAGAGCTTTCTGATTTAGTTCTTTTCTACACCTACCCATCATACCGACGCATTTAGACATTTTTGAATAAATATTAGCTGTTTGTGGAGTATCACACCCAGAAATGTATGGTCTTTCTACTTTATGTTTTCCAAATTGCATCATTTAAGTTTTAAAAATGGGTTTGCCTTATTTACCTATGTTTCTGAAATAGATTTTTTTTATTTTTTTTATTTTAATTGTGGCTTACTCAGATATTCGTTGATATTCTCAAAGTCTGTATACAAGCTATGGCAGTTGATCCAGAGCGTCCACGTTATCAGTTAGTATTGAGTCAATGTGAGGAGTGTCTGTCAGGATAAGTAGGGATTGTCATTGTCATTATTTCATTTAAATCTGTCCAGTTCATGGCCCTCCTTGACCGGAAGTATTTTTGCCTGCTCAGGTGTTCCATTACGTTTGATGAACACCCTGCAACTGGATGTCCAAGTCGATGGTATCTTGTGTTGTTTTCTCAGTTGACGGGCTTCTCTGGCAATGTCGGCATGTTTCTTTGTGAAGTGTTCATTAATGTTTACGTTAGTCACTTTGAGTTTTTCCCTGCTTGAGAAATGCACTTTTTTGTTTCCTTTCTTATGAACCTTAGTGTTGCTGTAGTTTTATTTTCTTATCCTTGCGGGGCAACGGGTGGCAGGCCTCTATGTCCTGGTTGTCCAGAGCAATGCCATTGTTTTGAATGAATCGAACCACCTGTTCCCTGTCAAAAGCTACACTCGATGCTGCGTAGCATTACGCTATGGGGAACATTCTTTGTGTGACCGGTTGTGAAGCACGTGTGTCAAACACGCCAAGAATTGGCTTATAATACCTCTGTTGGTGACGCAGCTCATCAGCGGCAGCTGTGTGATTGCGCGCACCTGAACAGAGGGTATAATAACACATGACGCGGGAGCGTCTTCAGGTTTCTTTGTCTTCAGATCGCATTGTGTGAAGTGTGAGCAAACCTACTCTCTGTACCAGTACGAAAATATATAAAATAATAAATACAAAAGTATCATGGCTGGGTTCAGTAAGAAATGTGTTCCTCCGTGCCAGAGGCACATTGCTGACGATGATCAGCATGAATTTTGTTTTGAATGTTGATCTGGCTGAGGCGCAGGGATCAGATCCTATGTCCTCGCGCTCTCACCAGATGAGGCAGACACCGGCTCTGTGCTCGGCGGGCGCGCTCCGGCGCTTCCCATGAGCACGTCGATGAAGCCTCATCCCTGGCTTCTGGGGCGCCGCGCAGCCTCGGGTGCTCTTCCCGCTCTGACGCGGCGTTTGAGAAGCTGCTCAGGGTGGTTACAGGAGCAGTGGCGAGGCTGGGTGTTGGGTGGCCTCGGGGCAGGGCCCCTAAATTATTTTGGGTTGCCCTGCTCTTGAGGCCACTCAGTATTCAGTTTAGAGTATTTAATACTCTGAACTGGATGACAGGTTTCTGTCAGGTGGCCAGGGGGAGGGATCACAGCGGCGGTCTCTCCTTCTTCGGGACCTCCATGAGGAGCTGGCACGCTCATGGAATAAGCCCTATTCGTCCCGTGTTTTTGTGCCTTCGACGCCGATTTATTCGACTATCGTGGGCGCACAGGTGCGGGGCTATGGGTCGATGCCCCAGGTGGAAGAGACGCTTGCGGCCTATCTCTCCCCCGGGACATCGTCCTCCCTAAGAAAGCCTACACTCCCCAACAAGCCATGCCGGTTCACGTCATCACTGGTGGGAAGGCTTTCCAGGCGGCGGTCAGGCTGGTGCAGCACTGCACACCATGCCGGTTTTGCAGGCATACCAGGCTGAGCTGCTCAAAGATTTGAGCACAGGGGGTTCTGTGGACGAGGACGCGTTTTCTGAGCTACGCCGTGCCACAGACCTCTCTCTCCGTGCAACTAAGCAGACGGCCCGTGCTATTGGGCGCTCCATGTCTGCTTTGGTTGCGACGGAAAGACATCTGTGGCTTAACCTCACGGGCATCAAAGAGAAGGACCGCGCCTTCCTCCTGGATGCACCCATCTCGCCTTCCGGTCTTTTTGGCAACACGGTGGACTCCGTCGCCACTAAGTTCCGCGAGGCTAAACGCTACGAGGAGGCGTTTGTGAGGTTCCTTCCTCGCCGTGCTCAGCAGCCGGGACCGTCGGCCACCCTGTCCCGGCCAGGTCCGGCCCCTTCCAGAGAAAAGCGGGCTGCCCAGAAGGAGAGTGTGGCGAATCGTGCCCCCCCTCGTAAGGACTGGGGAGCGGATTCTCGCGCTGCTCAAAAGAGAACGGACCTGCGGAATGTTATCTCCGCCAAGAAGCAGAGGCCCTGAAATTGGCGCGCCCATGGCAAGGGGCGTGCTCCCACGGGTGGGCGCAACAAAATCCAAGAGAGTCTAAGGACTCCATGTCGACACCCTCAGGAGTCTGCTGTTTTTTTTCTCCGCCGCCACTGGCGTTTCGGGGAGCAGCAGTCTCCAGCGCAATAGTAAGTGTCCGGCCGTCTCCTGCCTTGGTTCAGGACGGCGGGTGTCTTACATCCCCCCCCAAAAACCGATGTGCCAAAACTACTGCCCCTTTTGGAGAAACTGGCAGCATGGATGCTCCTGCCAAATATCTCCCCGTGGGTAATATGGACTGTGGCCAAAGGCTACAGACTTCAGTTCGCCAATCGTCCTCCGCGTTTCAACGGCGTGGTCTCCACTTCCGTGAAACCGGAACGAGCCCATGTATTGACACAGGAACTGCAGGTTCTGCTGGACAAAGGGGCCATAGAACGTGTTCCCCACCAGACAGACAATCCGGGTTTTACAGCCGGTATTTTCTAGTTCGAAAAGATGGGGCTGCGCCCGATTTTAGACCTTCGCGGGTTAAACCGCTACCTCAAAGCATTAAAATTCAAAATGCTCACAATAAAAATGATTGTGTCCCAGATCCGATTAAGCGACTGGTTTGTCACCATCGATCTAAAGGACGCGTACATATACAAAATGCATGGATGCATCCTTGGCTCCTTTGCGACTCCAGGGCATCCGCATTTTGAATTACATAGACGACTGGCTGATATTAGCTCAGTCTCAGGAGCTAGTGCTTCGACATCGGGACGTCGTCCTAGCTCATCTCGACTCTCTAGGCTTGAGACTCAACGCCGAGAAGAGTGTTCTCTCGGCCGCTCAGAGGACAACATATCTAGGGGTTGTTTGGGACTCAACCGAGATGCAGGCACATCTGTCTCCTGCACGTGTCGGGTCCATTTGTAACTACCTTGAAAGCTATCAGGCTAGGCCAGGAAGTGACTGTGCACTTCTTTTAAAGAATATTGGGTCTCATGGCATCTGCATCCACAGTAATTCCTTTGGGCCTTCTGCACATGAGACCGTTTCAGCTGTGGCTCAGAGCCAGGGGGTTTCATCCAAGGGCCAACCCCCTGAAGCAAATAAGGGTTACGCGCCGAGGGCTTCGTACCCTATCTATGTGGTTGAGACCCCAGTTTCTCACTTTGGGTCCCACCCTAGGTCCATGTTGTCGTCGCATGATGCTAATGACAGATGCATCCCTCACGGGCTGGGGCGCGGTCTTAGATGGCCGTCCAGCCCAAGGGATATGGAGAGGCCATCTTCTCGCATGGCACATCAATTGCCTCGAGATGAAGGCTGTATTTCTGGCCCTGAAATACTTCCTCCAGCAGCTAAGGGGCTACCATGTCCTAGTACAAGTAGACAGCACAGCGGTGGTCTCTTACATAAATCGTCAGGGCGGACTGCGTTCGTGCCGCTTGAACAAGCTAGCGCAGCAGGTGCTGCTTTGGGCTCAGGACAAGTTCCTGTCCTCAGGGCGATTTATATCCCGGCGCATGAATGTGGGAGCAGATTTATTGTCCAGACAGGCTGTGACACATGGGGAGTGGAAACTCCACCCCGAGGTAGTGAGCAAAATCTGGGAAAGATTTTACGAAGCAGAGGTGGACCTCTTTGCTTCACAGCAGACAGCACAATGTCCCCTCTACTTCTCTCTGACTCCTCCAGCTCCTGGGTCTGGACGCAATGGCCCATGTGTGGCCCAGACTGCGCCTTTATGCATTTCCCCCGGTGGCTCTGCTCCCGGGAGTCCTGGCGAAGGTCCGTCAACGGGGGTCGCGCCTCTTACTAGTAGCGCCCCGTTGGCCAACCAGAGTGTGGTTCTCAGACCTAATATCTCTCCTCGACGGCTCGCCATGGGCGATTCCGACCAGGAGGGATCTCCTTTCTCAGGCACAGGGACAGTGTTTCATCCCGGCCCGAGCTCTGGAACCTTTACGTCTGGCCCCTGAGGGGGACCACTTAAGAGATGTCGGGCTCCCAGCACCTGTTGTAGAGACTATTCTGAGCGCTAGGTCTCCCTCTACTAGGAGAGCCTATGCCTGCAGATGGCGTGTCTTTGATGCCTGGTGTGCTACACATCATACAGACCCAGTCCACTGCCAGATTGTTTCAGTGCTGGAGTTTCTGCAGGACAAACTGTCCTCGGGCACTAATCCTAGCACACTCAGGGTTTTCGTGGCCGCCATTTCTGCTTGCCACGCCCTGATTGCCACGCCCTGATTGCGGGGTTGAGACCCCAAACTAGATCTAGAGTTCCTTCCTGGGACCTAGCTATAGTGCTGGAGGGCTTAGTAAGCACTCCTTTTGAACCACTGGAGTCAGCGTCTGTCAAGTTTCTGACTCTAAAGATGGTTCTTCTGGCGGCCATTACCACTCTCAAGAGGGTTGGAGATTTGCAGGCTCTGTCAGTTTCGCCCTCCTGCCTAGACTTTGCTCCTGGGCTGGTCAAAGCCATTTTGCATCCTCACCCTAACTATCTTCCAAAAGTTCCATTCTCGACCTTAAATCCGGTCATTCTTGAAGCCTTCTGTCCTCCGCCATTCATAACACCGAGCAGGAGAGACTTCACTTACTGTGTCCAGCACGTGCCCTCCAGACTTATGTCCACCGCACTAGCCAGTGGCGTAAGTCCGAACAGCTGTTTATATGCGGGGCTGCAAGCTGGGGTTGCAGCTACCAGACAAACTATATCACGTTGGGTGAAGGATGCCATTGCCCTGGCCTATGGCGTGCGCGGTCAAACTTCGCCCATTAGTGTGAGGGCTCATTCTACTAGAGGGTTGCAGCTTCAACAGCTCTAGCAAAAGGTGCCCGCTGCAGCAAGTTTGTGATGCGGCAGGCTGGTCCTCCCGCACACATTCATCAGATTCTATAGCTTGGATGTTCATGCTACTCAGGGCTTGCATGTCCTTGAGTCATCATCCCAAAATTGTGTTTGAGACCTCTTTGTGTTTGTGCACACTTCACAACCCGTGGGGTCCAGACACTTACAGTGCGCGGCGGCGTTGGTATTCTCGTTCCCCATAGCGTAATGCTACGCGGCATCGAGTGTAGCTTTTGACAGGGAACGTCCTCGGGTTACTTGACTGTAACCCTGTTCCCTTAAAAAGCGGAACGAGATGCTGCGCTGCAATGCCGCACTGGGCGTGTCGAGGCGCTCTTCAGACAAAGTTGACCTGAAGGCGCTCCGGCGTCATGTGTTATTATACCCTCTGTTCAGGTGCGCGCAATCACACAGCTGCCGCTGATGAGCTGCGTCACCAACAGAGGTATTATAAGCCAATTCTTGGCGTGTTTGACACACGTGCTTCACAACCGGTCACACAAAGAATGTTCCCCATAGCGTGTAATGCTCGCGGCATCTCGTTCCGCTTTTTAAAGGAACAGGGGATCAAGTAACCGAGGCGTTGTTGACCGACTGTAGGTCGACACTTGGTTCTCCTTCTGGCTTTTTTAGATCCAAGGTTTAACTTCCAACCCAGTGATTATTAGATCATTCAGTCGTATGTATTCTTCCATATCTGCCAAACAATACTCCAAAGCGGCTATTCTTTTTCTTTTTCTTCGTTTAGTTTCTTTAGCTCTTTATCTTCACACATTAAGTCCATTAGAGGTTTTTTGTTATTTCTTCGGTTAAAAGGTTCTGTACTTTTTTAATGCCTTCCTATTCCATCATGACATTCCTCTTTTTGGTGCCATTGTCAACAAGATAATATTGATCTGAATCTGAATAGTCTAAATACAAGTATAACTTGTACAAGGAGTCTGTATCTGGACAATTCCCAGATAAGACTGAATGTGCATGAATTATACAATGCTTTATATGTTGCACCCCTGAAAATAGGGGGAAAGAATTTACAGATTTACTGATGTCAAACGTTGGGGTAACATCTTATAATGAACCAAATAACGTGCATGCCTTGCTAGTTTGCGCTTTGGAAAATGATCACCACATTGCTCGCATGAGCACAAGAAGGTGGAAGGCAAGTTCACAAGGCACAGAAATAAACATTTCTTTAGCTTCACCAAACAAGACTAAGCTTACAGTAAACTGTCTTAACAATGTACAGATGACAAAGAAATAAAATTGGGTGACCTTTACCTGAAAGTAGGGAGAAAGAATCATGAGAGTGATTTACAGAAGTGTCTCTCTTGCAGGAGTGGTACTGGTGTGCATTTTTCGAGAAGTGGTCTTGAAAATAGGCCTCAGGCTTAAGGGGTTAATGCAATGAGGAGAAACTCCCTGGTGGTGGGTGAAAGGCATTACCAATCTATCAAAGTAAAATTCAGGCTTACTAGCTGATTGCTGATTGCACAATTCTCTCAAACAAAATAAAAAATAAAACATCAGTGCAACATGAAATACAAACAGTTCAACAAACTTACAACCACATTTATATTGTTTGCAAGGCTTATGTAAATAATTTATTCCAAACCCTTCTTACTGTTCACTATTCTCATTTAGTGTCTTATTCAGCATGGAATCTATTTATGAACTGCATCACTATATAGAGGCTTGAAGCATGGTGTTAGGGCATAAAGTACCATTCTAACCTATCACATATACACACCAGCATTGGCCGCATCTATAGAGGGGAGGCTCTCTGGTTTAGACTTTGGAGATTCCAGTTGTCTGGCCTAGACAAGCCCCTTGGCACGTTGTACAGCCTACCGGGCTGTGGCGAGTACATTGTCAGGTCCGGCAGCCCCCACTGTTGCTCAGTCCGTTCTTCTGTGGTTGTCATGGTAACTGTCATAATTATTTCAAGTTCATCAGAAGCAGTCGGGCCGCCCGTGACATCACACTACACACATTGTTCTGTGTTGTCCTGTTTGTACAATGTTGCATGCAAAGATCTAGGTATGATTTACTGAGCTTAAAAATATTAATCATGTACGCAACGGCCAAGACGTGTCCTTATATGACTTTACTATTCCATGTGTGAAGGCAGCTAAACTTCATATAGGTAAACATAGTTTAAAATATACAACACTAGCACACAGCAAAATCTCTGATGTTAAATTTACACTGGTTGTTAAAAATTGGACTGTTCTGGTGTTAAATTTCAGATCAACACCATGAAAGTGTTAGTCTGAGACTCTGTGGTGTTATTAGAGAAAAACTAGTAAGTGAGTAAGTTTGGGAGTAGTTTTGATTATTTATTGTTTATTAAAAGATAAGCCTTTGAAAATATTTTGAAAAAAACAATGAAAACATGAAGGACAGAGGCAATTAAAAACTTTAAATCTCACAACATTCTGAATTAAAGTCAACGTTGAATATACCGAGATTACTACAAAATCAGTAAAAACCCTGGTTCCGTTTTCAACGTGGAGTAAAATTACTCTTAGCCGTTCATTTGAGAGTCGTTCATAATTAAAGACTTACTTCTATAACCACAAACAAATGCAAACATGAATAACCAGGTTTGACAAAATGAGAAACAAAAGTAATGCACACCTTGTTCAAAATTTTGAACTGTGGAAAACTGTAAACATAAATCAGTAGCCAAACTCAGCTGCAACTGGGTTGAACACCTGCACGGTGTTTTAGCTCTCCCTTCAGATTAGACTTGCTAATTTTTGAAAAAGCTCATTTCATGTAGCGTCAGTGGGAAGCAGACGCTGGCTGGTGGTGAATAAGTGACTGGTCAGGCGGCGGAGGTAATTGGGAGACACATTGGAAAGAGGATTACATCTGACAGGTCATTCATCCCACTTTGGTTAATGGTAAACGGACTGGAGGCTGCAGCGGGCCATTTAGACCTCACCAAGGCAGCCCCCATTGACCACTATTACTCTGCTCTCAAATTAACTTTAAATAGCTTTGAATGAGTGTTTTAAACACCTTGTTGCTATGACGTTTCTGTCATCTAACTTCAAAAGACCTACATGGTACATCTGAACAAGTAAAATGAAACCTGCTTTCCATTACAGTTTTTAATTGGGTTGCACAAAATATCATTTATTTATTGTCATTGAGATAGCAACATGCACAAGCTGCAAATTACAAAAGACTGCTTCTATGTGAATTGATGAGAATACTATTTACCTTTTTAACTCCTTTTTTGTCATATTGGTGTTTTATTCATTCAATAAACAAAATGCAGTAATGCCGACACACTTACTCTAGATATTGCATTTTAATGACTGACAATGTTTCAGTCCCTTACGCATCTTCCTCAGGTCCAACTTTGTCTCGTAGATGTCACTCCCATATACAGTGCATCCATAAAGTATTTACAGCATTTTGTTATGGTACAGCCTTATTTCAAAATGGTTTAAATTCACACAAACAATATCCCATAATGACAATGTGAACAATTGTTTGTATACACATTGTTTGAAATCTTTGCAAATTTATTAAAAATAAATAAATAAAAATTACACGTGTTTAAGTATTTACAGCCGTTGCCCAATACTTTGTGAAGCACCTTTGCCACTAATTACAACCTCAAGTCTTTCAGAGTATAATGCTACTAGCTTGCCACACCTATTTTTGGGCACTTCTTTGCAGAACCTCTCAAGCTTTATCAGGTTGGAAAGTGAGTGTTGGTGCACAACCATTTTCAGACCTTTCCAGAGATGTTAAATTGGGCTCAAGTCTGGGCTCTGGCTGGGCCACTCGAGGACATTCACAGAGTTGTCCTGTTGTCCTTTGTTATCTTGGCTGTGAGCTTAGGGTCATTGTTCTGTTGGAAGATGACATTTTTCCCAGTCTGAGGTACAGAGCGCTATGGTGCAGATTTTCATCAATGATGTCTCTGTACATTGCTGCATTCATCTTTCCATTGATCTTGACCAGTCTTCCAGTTCCTGCCACGGAAAAATATTCCCACAGCATGATGCTGCCACCACCATGCTCCATTGTAAGGAAGGTCAGACCAGAGATTTTTGTTTCTCATGGTCTGAGAGTCCTTCAGGGGCCTTTTTGCAAACTCCAGATGGGCGGTCATGTCCTTTTTACTGAGGAGTGGCTTCCGTCTGGCCATTCTACCATACAGGCCTGATTGAGTGCTGCAGAGATGGTTGTTCTTCTGGAAGGTTCTCTTCTCTCCACGAAGACACAGTGGTGTGACCATTGGGTTCTTGGTCACCTCCCTGACTAAGGCCCTTCTCCCCCAATTGCTCCGTTCTGCCGGGTGGCCATCTCTAGCAAGAGTCTTAGTGGTTCCAAACTTTTTCTTCAAAAAGTTCAATAATGGTCTCGTCACTCCAAATGACTTTATTCCAGAGGTTTTGAGGCTTGTCTCTGTGCTGTTTGGCGTATTGTAAGCGGTATGCTTACAAATCACCATACAGCCCATTTTTCTTCAAGTGTCTCCTTATTGTGCATCTTGAAACAGCCATACCACTTATTTTCAGAGAGTTCTGTATTTCAGCTGAAGTTATTTGTGTTTTTTTTCTTTGCATCCCAAACAATTCTGGCAGTTGTGACTGAAATGTTTATTGGTCTACCTGACCTTGGTTTGGTTTCAACAGACTCCCTGATTTTGAATACTGCTGAATGGCATTCTCAATTCCTTGGACATCTTTGTGTATCATATTTGTATACAGTTCAAATACCTTTTCCCGCAGATCCTTTGACTATTCTTTTGCTTTCCCCATGACTCAGAATACAGAAACATTAGTGCAGCACTGGATGAAAGATGCAAAGGCCTGTCAGTAGCCCAGAAACTCACTGACCTTTTATGCACACGCACTGATTACGAGCAAACAGATCACAGGTGAGGATGGTTACCTTTAGTAACCATTCAACCTGTTTGTGTCAACTTGTGTGCATGTTATAAGGCCAAAATCACCAGCGTATGTAAACTTTTGATCAGGGTCCTTTGGGTAGTTGCTGTTGTTATTATGATTAAAAAAAGAGTAAACACAGTTTTTTGACAATAAATGGCATTACCCAACCACTAACTATGAGTGAAAGAAAAGCCTTTGTATTTTCTCAAAAATGGCCAAAAACAATTACAAATTCTGCCAGGGTATGTAAGCTTATGAGCACAACTGTAAATATGCAATATAAATATACATTAACATACATATTATATTATTAACAACATTAATATACATAATTTACTGTAAGCAAATTACTAAAAACATGAGCAAGTGCTTATGGATATATTCTCCAGTTATTTCCTAGAAAAAGTTAAAAGGGGGACAAAAATACGGCCTGTCCTTGACAAATAGTCCATTGTGTGTACAAATAAATGAAAATTAATATAGTCCATGACAATATCCGCATGAACAGTTTGCCTAAATCAGCATACTAATATAGTTGAAAAGTTTTTCAAATCTGTTAACTTAATCTCCCAACTGCGTCTTGTTCATTACAGTGATTACATTACACCCCTGTGATTATTTAATGTCTGTAATCTGTTTGACATCATATATTATTTATGACTCTGCATGTTTTATGAGTCTGAGTGAGGGAAACGTGCCATGTCTCTGTCAGTGGGGTACACAGCGATACAAAATATTCACAATAGACAGTCTGGTAGACTTTTACTATTAACTGGACACTCTTTGCAGCTGGAGTCCCTTTGCAATTCCAGGCATGTAACTTTGTCCATTTAAAACCCTTATATCTGCCACCTTATGACTACAAAATGGCTTTACTGATTGTCCTATGTACATTTACAATTATTCATTTAGCATATGCTTTTCCAAAGCGACTTACATTAAGGTTCCATTCACCAGTGTTATAGTTGGAACACCACTGGACGCAAGGTAGGTTAAGTGTCTTGCCCAAGGACACAACAACAGTATGAACTGTGGGTGGAGAGCGTGAATCGAACCACCAACCTTCCGGTTAAGGGACAACCGCTCTACCACTGAGCCACTGTCTTTATTTACCCGTAGAGAAGGCACTGTTTCAAAAATGTGCTACTCTCCAATTCCGCCACATGCCCAAGGTGCTCTATCAGAGTATTAATAACAGACTGTGGGGGGCATTCAAGCACGTTATGAGGCACAGTTCACTGAGGCACTCTGGACTGAAATTTGATACGAGTTGGTTGTGTACAGCACAGGCTACTCTTGTCAAAAAAGTTACGCATGTGTCTGAAAAGGCAAACTGTACTGTACCACACACATGCACTCACACACACACAGACAGACAGACAAGGAAAAAAAAAAAACTAACAGGTCAATTCTGTCAAAGTCCCAGTGGATTGTTCTTGGATTTTAACTGTGCAAATTATGCCATGGTGTTGTCATTGACATATCTTTAAAGCAAATAATGCCCCTCTGGTGTCACCACCAAAGCCTTACTTACTGTTAACGTTTATAACCTTTTAAAAGCAGTCCCATGATACAGTTGTTGTTAAGATGGACACAAAGCTCCAACAGCCATTCCTTGTTGCTTGTCATCCATCCAACCATCTTCTACCGCTTGTCCGGGGCCAGGTCGCGGGTGCAGCAGTCTAAGCAGAGACGCCCAGACTTCCCACTCCCCAGACACTTCCTCCAGCTCTTCCGGGGGGATACCGAGGCGTTCCCAGGCCAGCCGAGAGACATAGTCCCTCCAGTGTGTCCTCGGTCTACTCCTCCCGGTGGGACATGCCCGTTGCTTGAGAGTCGTTTCCAATAAGCTTCTGTGACACTGGATCCAGCTGAGCAGAGGGCTTCACTCGCTGAGACCTATTGTGGGCTGTCACACAAACACCCTGACACCGGAGACAGGCATCAAACGCACAAACTGAAGAAGACAGTGTACGACATGCGGCAGCTAAACACATTTTCTACTGATGTCCATCCCCCGCCACATTAATAAGTGCCATAAAAGAAGAACACACTGTTGCCAAAGGGCTATTTCATATGAGAAAACAAAAGCAATACAAGAGAATTGGAGCCATAAAAAGGAAGTGAAAGATGTGAACATAGTGACAGTGATGATGAAAAGAGAATGGCAAGACATGAAAAGAGATGTTTCAAAAAGAAAAATGATTCAGTGATTTTCTGTAAAGTGACGGCAGAGTTTTGAGGTATAAATCCAACATATTGGCAGCAAAAGAGAGCAAAAAATTATAGCAGTAACATAGATTTAATTTCAATGAGTAATTGCACAGTTATTGAACTTTATGTCACAAAACTTAATTGAATCAATATCCCTGAGCCTTATTATTGGGCAAATTTAAAGAGACGCGACTGATGACATTCCAACACTTTATTGCAATAGCACTTGAGAGTCCCTAAGGCAGGTGACGTTTTTAATGATTGGAGTGATTGCATAAATAAGATAGTTACCTGGTCTGAAGTGGACACTACAGAGTCATTGTTGTGATCCCATCAATCGGTTTTCTTTGGTTTGTCTCTGTACAAGCTTTTAGCAACACAGTGAAAACCTAATCAGCTAAAGTCCATTGCACAATGACTATCTACAATATCGCAAGAGACAAAGGCTTTAGCTTAATAATAATAATAATAATAATCTTTATTTTTATATAGCGCTTTTTCCACCTACTGTAGTAAAGTGCTTTACACAGATTAAGCTATTTACCAGTGTTACAGAACACTCACTGGAGGCAATGTAGGTTAAGTGTCTTGCCCAAGGACACAACGACAGTATGTGGGGGAGAGCGGGATGTTATGATGTAGTGTGATGCTTACTTAGCCCTAGTCTTTCTGAAATAACTCGCAACCTTCTTCCACTCTCCACGTCCTAGTGCACTTCATTTGTCTGGACCGTCTTTCATGTTGTGCACACAAATGCAAAGCTGCCATTGGGGCAACCTCACTGGTTTCATATAGCCCTTACTGTGGTGGGCCCTTTGTGTAAGCATGCAAGCAAACAGTGTGGAGGCAGTAAGGAGCAATTTTTTCTCTTACAATTTTTGCCTCGGGAAAGAATTTATTTTATAAAGAAGCTCTTACAGTGACAGCTGCTGTGCATTATGTTTCTATAATTTGCCAAACATTTGGTTGATGAGTGAAGTGTGATTTAATATGACTTTTTTTCAACTGACCGCTTAAGATTCATCCAGGACATGTACTAAAAAAGTTTCAGAGGGAGGCATCTGGACATAGTCTAGCAGATGATTTGTCTCTCATGCAGGAGACACAATCCAGCATCACATTGTGTTTAAAGAATGCAGTGCTTTGAAATCTCAAAAGCAGGAGCCACAAAGCACTCTATAAAGGAAAACACAAATGTGATTAATAAATCTCCATGAGAGTTAAGTCCAAGTCTTTCAGTTCCTCTTAATGAACACTTGCTCACACTTAAACGTACTGTTTCCAGAAACATGTCTGATCCAATCATTCAAAATAGAATCATAAGTAATGTTTTGATAGAGTTAGGGTTAGTCTGGCGTCTGCCGTCGGTACAACAGGACAAGTATGGCTGCTGTCTGGTCGGGGGCAATGGGTGTATTTAGAGCTATACCCTAAGGAATTAAATAGAACACTGATCCAAAGTGTAAACCTATAACCCTGTCTGACCTAAAGTTACAAAAACTCAACAGGACAACAATTGTGCAAAAATTTGGGAGTTTCTAACCAAACTCGGGTGAATCCATCTTGTATCACGCCAAGCCAAACGCTTGAGTCTAATTTTAAATTTGACAAATGCAACAAGCGTCCTCTTCTCCTCTTTGTTATCAACACACTTTTGCTAATGCTTAAAAATGTGACACTAAAGGATTTTCTGGAAGGAAAAGATGTTTGTGTTCTTCTTCCTACTGGCTTTGGCATATCCTAAATCTCAAAGTCTTGTTTCTTTTACCAATTTAGTGTTAGTTACTGTTCCTTTTATTCACAGATTCACTTTTGTTACTGTGACTGTTAACTGTTACTGTTACGTTTCTTTTTTTCTTCATTTTAGCCACTCTATGGTTACGTCAAATGAATCGTTGTTATGATTGGCTAAAACAAAGCTTGTGGTAGGCGGATACTAGTCGGTGCTTCATCTGATCGCCTACCAAGTTTCTGACAGAAGGCGCCTCCTTTTTGCAAACGCTTTCAATAGGAGCTCTCCTGAATGGTTCTGTGAAACAGACTGTTCTGTGAGCAGTTCTATCTGGCAGAATCATACGTTATAGCGTAGGGCTAAACAATAAAAACAAAATGTACAATCATCTTTAGTGAAAATTAAGCAGTTTGGTTTGGAAGCTTCTCAGTTTCAGCCCCCTCTTTCTCTGTAAGCAAGGTTGGGTTTAATTGACATGTCACACAAAGTCATGTTAAAAGTGACATAGTGCTATGTTAAATTAAAGCACATGAATCACACAGACACTGCAAATTGTTTTAATGTGTCTGCAGAGTCATTACGGCCAATATTCACATTGCTCTGTGTGCTGGCAGCTGCATTAGCCACAACACATTATACAGCTTGGTGATAGAGGATTGCATTCAATTTGATTTTACTATTGTTATAGCTATTCTTGACATAGTCTACACTGTAAAAAAAAATCCTAATTTTACAGAAAATAACTGTAAATTTTTTAGAGTATTTTTCTGTTATTTTTAATTACATTCAAAACACTGTAAAATTACAAACAATATCTGTAAATTAATGAATTGTCTGTTAATTTAAGGATTATATCAGTAATGTCAAATTACAGTAATGTTTATTTTTTATACAGTACAATTACTGTATTATTTATACAGTATTTTTCTGTTTTCTTAAATTACGTATAAAGTAGTGTAAAATTACAATAATAAAGTGTAATTAAATGTGTAGCTCATTATATTAAAGGTTTATATCCATACTAATAATCTAACATATTTCCTTGTTATTTTAAAGTAAATATTTTTTTATACAGTACAATTACTGTATTATTTATACAGTGTTTTTCTGTTTTCTTAAATTACATATTAAGTTGTGTAAAATTACAATAATATATCCATACTAATAATCTTACATATTTCCTTGTTATTTTAAAGTAAATATTTTTTTTATACAGTACAATTACCATATTATTTATACAGTATTTTTCTGTTTTCTTAAATTACATACAAAGTTGTGTAAAATTAGAATAAAAATGTGTAGCTCATTATATTAAAGGTTTATATCCAGTTTAGATTAAGACAGGATTAGACCTTAGTTTAATTAGGGCATGCGATTAGCTTTTAAAAATGTGCCTTAGATTAAAAAAAAAATACATTATGTGTGCATCTTGAGACAAAACAATGGCACTGACATATTTTAAGACATGTCAGTGCAAGTTGCTTTCAGGTAAAACAGCTCAAACATGCATTTTAGTCTGAGACTACAGGCTTAATGATTGGTTATTCTGAGTGTGATCCAGGAATCTGGCCAATAACAACTATGCGCGCCTTTACAGTTCAAATTTGAATATGTCAGTTGGAGTGAGTGAGTGAGTGAGTTTGGGCGGGCGCTGCTGCTCGGGATATTCAGTATTAACTTACTTCTGTTCTGTGGCTTTTTATATTGTTTAAACATGGATTGGTTTACATCGGACTGCTACATTTTTATTTTGAGCGAGTTGCAGGATGTAAATGAAGAACAAACACGGAAGATGGAAAACAATTTTTTTTAACAACGCCTAAAGGACATAATGCAATCTGTGGAAGGTAACGTTAAATAACTTTTTATTTTATAAAAAAAATCTGCTAGCGTTACATCAAAATATAGTGTGTTAAGTTGATAATCTAAACGCGCGATTACATATTTCAATGTAGTATGCTAATGTGTTGTTTGCATGTGTAAATATTGTCAGCTAACAGTTATTTAGATTAGCATAGGAGCTTTACAATGAGTGAAATGAGAACATTGTCTTTTTAGACAGAGAGGAACTCGAACCATAACGTTACTCCTTGACTCTAGAAGAATCTGCAAACTAGGTTTTTGAATCTACTGTTGATGGCGGGATATAAGCCCATATAGTTGCATGTGTGTGACTCGCGCTAGCCTAGCCGGTGCTAGGCTAGCGAGTCAATAGATCCCTGTAGCCTGCCATTAAAACAGTTTTACCCACTCCACAGTACACCAAAAGCAAATCGATTATAACGCCAGACTACCGATGTAAATGTCTGTTGAGAGAATAATGTTAGAACTCAAACTACACTTGCATCTCAATGTTTGCATTACATTTACTGGAACTAGTTTCTCAGCAGCGGCGGAATTATACTTTGTTCGGTTAGTACTGCGCTGGAAAGTAAACAGAACAGAAGCGCACTACAGTCAGGACGGTAGGTTGCCTAGGTAACTTAATATCACTCCTCCGCTGCTGTAGACTGTGCTAATAAATACAGGGAACAAAGTCTAACTATTACAATGTGATGCAAGGTTACACTGGCCCTCCAGGAGTTTGGCACATTCTCCCAAATAATTTACTCACCCTCATGTTATTCCAAACATTTATGCATTTTGATTGCCAACATTCTTCAAAAATATCTACTTTTAATGCTTGACAAAATAGTAATTTCAGGTTTGAAAAGACATGATGGTGAGTAAATGATGACAGAATATACATTTTTGGGTGAACTATCTCCAGTACTTTAATAATTGCACTCAAGGAGATTAGACCTTCTTTTTTTTTAACGCATAATCATCATCAATCCTTTATTGAGAAAAATTGAGAGAAATAATCCATTGTTGTTGTGAATCTACATGTTCCTTCTTTTGGTGATGCACATTTTTGTCACATCAGACACAAGTTTTAGATACCAGACAAAACAGAAGACAAACAGACAATTTAAATACAATTTATTAAGCTTGTTTAAAGGAAACTAAAATAATTTAAATCATCCTTTTAAGAGAATCATAGTGTGTTTTTTTTCCTCCCAGATGCACCAAGGATCCAGTTGATTACTGGCCGTTTGCAGGATTGCTGTGACGCTGCTGAGTCTTGAACGCGGATTGACAACTGACCGGAAGAGAATACAATGCTGAATAACGTTTATTTTGGACAAAACTTTATTTTCGATGCTTCAAAAATTCTAACTAACCCACTGATGTCACATGGACTACTTTGATGATGTCTTATTACCTTTCTGGACATGGACAGTATACCATACATACATTTTCAATGGAGGGACAGAAAACTCTCGGACTAAATCTAAAATATCTTAAACTGTGTTCCAAAGATGAACGGAGGTCTTACGGGCTTGGAACGACATGAGGGTGAGTCATTAATGACATAATTTTCATTTTTGGGTGAACTAACCCTTTAATGTTTAGAATCAATAGTGGTGTGAAATCTTGTATGTATCAGTTTTGTGTAGAGTATGTTTAGAAAATTTCACTTTAATCCTAAAGTTTGAGAATTTGATAACTGTTCTATAACTACTAGTTAAAACGTTGTATTTAATTTAAGATATATACTGTAATTTATCAACTGAATCATTCCATTTAATTTAGATTATATGTTTACGGAAATGATTTAAATCCGTTTATACAGTTTTTTTTTTTTACAGACTTATTTTGTCTTCCAAAATAAAACTGTTAATGTACAACCTTGAGCACGTCTTGACAAGTTATTGAATGTGTTTGATCGTTATAATTTAGCAAAGGTCTGTTAAATAACAGTGTTTGTCATTAGAACCTTTAGTGCTGTCACTTTATTGAAGGTGTTTGATTGTAATAATTTAGGAAATACCTGTAAAATAACAGTGTTTTTCCATAAAACTATTAGTGCATCACTTTATTGAAGGTGTTTGACTGTAATAATTTAAGAAATACCTGTAAAATAACAGTGTTTTTCCATAAAACTATTAGTGCATCACTTTATTGAAGGTGTTTAACTGTAATAATTTAGGAAATACCTGTAAAATAACAGTGTTTTTCCATAAAACTATTAGTGCATCACTTTATTGAAGGTGTTTGACTGTAATAATTTAGAAAATACCTGTAAAATAACAGTGTTTTCCCATAAAACTATTAGTGCATCACTTTTATTGAAGGTGTTTGGTCATAACAATCTAGGAAAAATCCATAAAATAACAGTTTTACAAAAAAAAAAAGCGGTCAAATGACTGGCAGCTACGGCTGCCAAACAAAAACCGTAAAATTAAAGTAAAATATCTTAAATCCAATAAAGTGCAAATACTTTAATTTTACGGTTTTTGTTTGGCAGCCGTAGCTGCCAGTCATTTGACCGTTTTTTTACGGTTTTTTTTTTTACAGTGTAAATAAAAAAAAATATATATATATATTTTTTTAAAATTTTTCTTAAATGCGCAACATAGCTTTGCATTCGTCTTACGGCCCCTTCCTTAAGATCTTACCTAGGTCTAAATTTATTTAGTTAGCGTTGATGCTAACATATTTTGCTAACGCTAGAAAATGTGTCACTAAATGATTTTCTGGAAGGAAAATATTTTCTTTTTTAATTTAACATAGGGTGTAGAAATTGTCAACTGGTCTGTTAAAGGGTCATAGTTTAGATACAATATTATGCAGCTCCTACAGCAATATTTAGTATGTTCTTTTTTTTCCTTCTTGATACTTGAAGAGAACACTCCCCAAAATATTAATTTTGTGTTTACCCACCTCAGCTTTACAAATTAAGCACTCCTTACCTCCTACCACTCTTTTGACACAATATATGTTAGCAGTGCTGTATTTCTGATCAGCCTTATATGCTTCAGTTAAATGTGTTTGCACAACACTACTAAAGCATAAAAATCTTCCATTTGAGAACGAGGTGAGTGATGGACACTGCAAACATTAGCGAGTCTGGCCGGCAGTGCTGGCCATCTGCTGTGTAAGAGTGTGACGGCTTTACCTGCGCCTCGGGCTGACGGCTGGTTTCAAAGCAGACAGCTCATCAGTGTGATCGACAGGTTGTGGGGTGGGACTTCACCAACCGAGGAAATGACAGATCACAGCTTTAGGAAGTGATTTCAAAGATGGAGGTTTTGCAGCAGTTTCTATCAGTGCACTGCTGCAGGCCTGAAGATGATATGTGTGCTAATGCGCTGTGGCCGCTCTGTGTGTGTGTGGCTGGCAGCTGTGGGCTCCTGGACTGTGGGGTTTGTGAAGAGGAGATGTCTCTGGAAATACAGCTGCTCACTGCACACTAGGTCTAAATATATTTCAGACTAAAATAAAAATAGCTTTTTGGCTATCTCAGTCATATAACACTGCACAAATGCACACACCATGCACAACAACAGTTTTGCACTACTGTCTGCATTCCATGTACCATATATATATAGTATATAGTGTATTGTAATTCTTGTATTTAAGTCTGTGTTTAAAAATTGTAATGTATCTAGTACCAGAAAGACAACAGCTGCCGGAACCACCTTGTATGTGCTACATACTAAAGGCCAATAAAGCTGATTCTGATCTGTACCTGACCTGTAATGCACAAGATTGTTGTGTGCTCTGTTACAGCAAATGTAAAGTATATTCATTCAACACATCAATAATATGTTCATTCAAAATCACTTACCATCTCTTTTAACTACAGCCTGGAGCTTCTGTTTCTATCTTTTGGTTCCATTCTTAAAATCCCACAATGTGGTTTCTGTTCAAGTAAGAGCCACACAATACGGCAATAAACAGTAGAAGACAACTGTTTCAGAATATTTCCAATTTCAAAAGTTTGAATTCAGAGAGCTGTACCGTGTGTAGCCTTGCTCACACAGCAGGAAAATGATTATCTGCCTTGTTATGAGGGTCACAGATTCAGGGCCTCTTCTTGGCCCCGACCAAAGGTGACTTGTTTGTGATTCACAGTTGGTTTGCCATGTTCATCCCGGCGCAGGTGTTTTCTAACTTAATGCCAGTTGTGGAGGTGCCTGGCATCTTTTCTAATTTGAAAAAAAAAAAAAGAAAGTGTATTTTTATTTATATCAGGGTTAAGGTGCATAATCTTCTAGATGCATTAGGCCATAACCAAAACACAATGGAAACAATAAGTATTTGCTCCGTAGCCGCTGTTTGTCGGTGCCACAATAAAGCACATATTTTTTGGCATCTTAGTAACACATCCCCATTGAGTTCAAAGGAAGATGAGGCAATAAAAAATATGTTGAGAACATACATCATGTCTGCACTAAGCTTTCGCAGCCACAATAAGATCAGACCAGCCAAATGATAGGTTCAGCCTTTTTGTGCCATGTCCAGCCTGCGCCACACTGCAACCCAGCCTTTGGGCCGTTCCATAAAACTCACTCAGAAAAGCGTGGCTCACAGCCTGAATTCTTGCTGCATTAGTGTAAACATAGGAGTCGATGCTTAGCCTGTTCCATAAAGACCACTCTGGGCTCACACAGCCAGACTAACTCCAGTCTTACTTGATCAGAAACAATTACACTGTGCGTCGGCAGAACATTGAAGTCGAGCTGTCCAGAAGGCAGCCAGAACAGATGATTCAGATGTGGTTAGTAAAGTTAATAAATACTGTATGATTAAACATTAAAGACAGATGTAAAATGAGGGCTTTTACACTTACTGTGTGATAAAAGCTCTCTGTTCATCAAATGTTTGGGATAAGCCCGAGGTTAAACCTGCTCCGGACCAGGATAAGCTGTCTGCAGACGTTTCCAGTGACACAGTGTGACTTAGGATAAGCCTGTTTTATGGAACCAAAATAACAACAACATGACCCAGACATATCCAAATAAGCCTAGCTTATTAAGTTATGAAACAGCCCTCTTCCACGGTAGATAATGAAGAAATGTGTACGAACGCATTTTACGCAGTTATTTATTTTTTTTATATCACTTTATTTTTGGGCGCCAGCCCAATTAATTGATGGTGGGGGACACCAGAGTATCCTGAGGAAACCCACCCAAGCACGTGGAGAAAATTCAAACTCCATCTGGCCCGGAGTCTAACCCTGGACCTTCTTGCTGTGAGGCGACCGGGACCTGACAAGACCTTCCTTGTGCTACAGAAACTTAATAAAACTATTGACTAATGTCAAATTTACAAGTGACTTAATAAAGTTAATTCAATCATTTAATACTGATCATTAGGTGACTTCCTCTTTCATGTCAAAAGTTCTGATCCTGTTTATGCAATGTAGACAGAGAATGGAATGTTAGTGATCCATTAAATAGGAAACAGCTGCTAATAAACGCTAGCTTCATCATTCTTTCTCCATGGAATGTGACTGTATATCACCAGAACAAGTCAGGCTCAATCTGAACACATTAAATTGTTTTGGAAACTTCTTTACTACTTGAAGAATTCACCCAGACATACTTCAATGACATTGAGTAGATGTCCCAAGCATGAATTGCTATTGGTACGGTGTACTTATTTTGAACAATTTGTAGCGCTTTTGACAATGGAATAGTAAAAATGTTGTACTCTAGTACGACACAGATTGTAATCTTTAAGGAAAAGTGGGACAAGTTGCTCAGCTCAGCCTGAAATTAAGTCAGATATTTACACATTAAATCTGCCCAGAGAGGGGTGGGATAAACCAGCAGCAAAGCCAAAAACAGCAAAGTCACACTATCAATTCCCTTCTGACCAATTCGTCCCATCATTAATAATGATATGTATTTGTAGAACAACACTGTCCTTTCAAACCTGATTTATTCCCCAGGCCATACCGTTGAGCGAGGCTAAAATAACATGCCTTGTTCTCGGTGCGTGTTTCTAGTAAGAGCTCATGGGTTTGTCTCTGAGCCCAGATGTTTAAACTGGACTGTGCTCAACGCCGTGACCCAGCCTTCGCAGCAGGTTGCACTGCTATAGCCTCTCTGCTGTTTCTGCTGCCAGCAAGTCTTGCCAGACCCATGTGTTATCCTCCTCATCCTCCTCTAAACTTGGGTGAGATTTATAGTTCTAGAGTCGACAGTTGCATAACTCTTTGTGCGCTTTCCCACCAGTTCAGCAGCAAAGTATGTCAGAGAGAAGGCCTTCCATGTAAAGCATAGTGCTTCAGTGTATCCAAGGTGAGCCAGGCGGGTTAGAGTCTTATCTGCTCATAAATACTTGACGAGAT
The DNA here is from genome assembly GCA_024416835.2 of Perccottus glenii. Lineage (NCBI taxonomy): Eukaryota > Metazoa > Chordata > Actinopteri > Gobiiformes > Odontobutidae > Perccottus > Perccottus glenii. The sequence goes on from CM044551.2 coordinate 29,867,221, forward strand.
AATCAGTGCAAACGTGCCCATGCAACATCTGTTCTGCAGACGTCAGTAGTAAGTAGTTGTTTACTTCACTGCATTAAAGTAACACTGCGTAGCATTTTGCTAGTAGCATTGCGTAATTTTCAATTCCAAAAACATACATTCTCGTATTGATTTAAGAATTACACCCCGCTACAGGACGGCAGTAAACGCAGCGTTAATGAAGCTGTCTGAACGCAGCTACTGCATGCTACTGTGTATTTGTCAGACCTCTCCTGAGTCGGCATGCCTAGCAGCTTAAACACAGGGAGCAGAAATAGGCCGATAGACTGGACCCTAGCAAAGTTGTATTTGTACAAAATGCACTAAAATGACATTTTACATTTAGTCACTTACAGTGGGGATCGAAAGTTTGGGCACTCCAGGTAAAATTTTTATTAAAATGTGCATAAAGACGCCAAGAAAAGATGGAAAAATCTCCAAAAGGCATCAAATGACAGATTAGACATCCTTATAATAAGTCAAAAAAAGTTTTTTTTTTTTATTCCATCATTTACACTTTCAAAATAACAGAAAACAAAAAAATGGTGTCTGCAAAAGTTTGGGCACCCTGCAGAGTTAATATCTTGTACTGCCCCCTTTGGCAAGTATCACAACTTAAAAGTAAACGCTTTTTGTAACTAGCCAAGAGTCTTTCAATTCTTGTTTGAGGTATCTTTGCCCATTCTTCCTTACAAAAGTCTTCCAGTTCTTTGAGATTTCGGGGCTGTGTGTCACGTACTGCTCTTTTAAGGTCTATCCATAGATTTTCAATTATGTTGAGGTCAGGAGATTGTGAAGGCCATGGCCAAACCTTTAGTTTATGCCTCTTGATGTAATCCACCGTGGATTTTGAGGTGTGTTTAGGATCATTATCCATTTGTAGAAGCCATCCTCTCTTTAACTTCAGCTTTTTCACAGATGGCATCAAGTTAGCATCCAAAATTTGCTGAAATTTTATTGAATCCATTTTTCCTTCTACTCGTGAAATGTTCCCTGTGCCACTGGCTGCAATACAACCCCAAAACATGATCGACCCCCATACTTAACAGATGGACAGAGGTTCTTTTCATTAAATTCTGTGCCCTTTCTTCTCCAAACATACCTTCGCTCATTCCGGCCAAAAAGTTCTATTTTAACCTCATCGGTCCACAGAACTTGTTTCCAAAATGCATCAGGCTTGGCTATATGTTCATTTGCAAACTTCAAACGCTGATTTTTGTGTTGAGGACGTAGAAGAGGTCTTCCTCTGATGACTCTTCCATGAAGTCCATATTTGTACAAGTTCCCTGTCAAAAGCTACACTCGATGCTGCGTAGCATTACGCTATGGGGAACATTCTTTGTGTGACCGGTTGTGAAGCACGTGTGTCAAACACGCCAAGAATTGGCTTATAATACCTCTGTTGGTGACGCAGCTCATCAGTGGCAGCTGTGTGATTGCGCGCACCTGAACAGAGGGTATAATAACAGGTGAAGTAACAGGTGTGAAGTGTGAGCAAACCTTTCTCTGTGCCAGTACGAATATATATAAAATAATAAATACAAAAGTATCATGGCTGGGTTCAGAAAGAAATGTGTTCCTCCTTGCCAGAGGCACATTGCTGACGATGATCAGCATGAATTTTGTTTTGAGTGTTTGGGGGAAGAACACGCGGCCCTCGGACTTTCTGGGGAGTGTGAGCACTGTGATCTTTTGCCTGCCAAGATCCTACGTGCCCGGCTCGCTTTCTTTGCAGAGGAGCGAGCCGCCTCCCACTCCGGTCGTGGGGTTCGCGTATTGATCTGGCTGAGGCGCAGGGATCAGATAGTCTTATGCCCCTCGCGCTCTCACCAGATGAGGCAGACACCGGCTCTGTGCGGGCGGGCGCTATGGCGCTTCCGTGAGCACGTCGATGAAGCCTCATCCCTGGCTTCTGGGGCGCCGCAGCCTCGAGCGCTCTTCCCGCTCTGACACGGCGTTTGAGGAGCTGCTCGAGGTGGTTACAAGAGCAGTGGCGAGGCTGAATATTGAGTGGCCTCAGGAGCAGGGCCCCCCTAAATACTCTAAACTGGATGACAGGTTTCTGTCAGGTGGCCAGGGGGAGGGATCACAGCGGCGGTCTCTCCTTCTTTGGGGACTTCCATGAGGAGCTGGCACGCTCATGGAATAAGCCCTATTCGTCCCGTGTTTTGTGCCTTCGACGTCGATTTATTCGACTATCGTGGGCGCACAGGTGCGGGGCTATGGGTCGATGCCCCAGGTGGAAGAGACGCGGGCTATCTCTCCCCCGGGACATCGTCCTCCCTAAGAAAACCTACACTCCCCAACAAGCCATGCCGGTTCACGTCATCACTGGTGGGGAAGGCTTTCCAGGCGGCGGGTCAGGCTGGTGCAGCACTGCACACCATGGCGGTTTTGCAGGCATACCAGGCTGAGCTGCTCAAAGATTTGAGCACAGGGGGTTCTGTGGACGAGCACGCGTTTTCTGAGCTACGCCGTGCCACAGACCTCTCTCTCCGTGCAACTAAGCAGACGGCCCGCGCTATTGGCCGCTCCATGTCTGCTTTGGTTGCGACGGAAAGACATCTGTGGCTTAACCTCACGGGCATCAAAGAGAAGGACCGCGCCTTCCTCCTGGATGCACCCATCTCGCCTTCCGGTCTTTTTGGCAACGCGTGGACTCCGTCGCCACTAAGTTCCGCGAGGCTAAGCGCTACGAGGAGGCGTTTGTGAGGTTCCTTCCTCGTGCTCAGCAGCCGGGACCGTCGGCCACCATGTCGGCCAGGTCCAGCCCCTTCCAGAGAAAGCGGGCTGCCCAGAAGGAGAGTGTGGCGAATCGTGCCCCCTCGTAAGGACTGGAGGCGGATTCTCTCGCTGCTCAAAGAGAACAGACCTGCGGAATGTTATCTCCGCCAGGAAGCAGAGGCCCTGAAATTGGCGCGCCCATGGCCGCGGGGTGTTCTCCCACCGGGTGGGGCAACAAAATCCAAGAGAGTCTAAAGACTCCATGTCGACACCCTCAGGAGTCCGCTGTTTTTCTCCGCCGCCACTGGCGTTCGGGAGCAGCAGTCTCCAGCGCAATTGTAAGTGTCCGGCCGTCTCCTGCCTTGGCTCAGGACGGCGGATGTCTTACATCCCCCCCAAGAACCGAGGTGACAAAACTACTGCCCCTTTCAGAGAAATTGGCAGCATGGATGCTCCTGCCAAATATCTCCCCGTGGGTAATAAGGACTGTGGCCAAAGGCTACAGACTCCAGTTTGCCAATCGTCCTCCGGCGTTTCAACGGCGTGGTCTCCACTTCCGTGAAACCGAACGCCCATGTATTGACACAGGAACTGCAGGTTCTGCTGGACAAAGGGGCCATAGAACGTGTTCCCCACCAGACAGACAATCCGGGTTTTACAGCCGATATTTTCTAGTTCGAAAAAGATGGGGGCTGCGCCCGATTTTAGACCTTCGGGTTAAACCGCTACCTCAAAGCATTAAAATTCAAAATGCTCACAATAAAAATGATTGTGTCCCAGATCCGATTAGGCGACTGGTTTGTCACCATCGATCTAAAGGACGCGTATTTTCACATACAAATCCTGCCACAGCACAGAAAGTTCCTGAGGTTCGTTTTGGAGGCGTACCAGTATCGGGTTCTTCCGTTCGGCCTGGCCTTGTCACCCGGACATATACAAAATGCATGGATGCAGCCTTGGCTCCTTTGCGACTCCAGGGCATCCGCATTTTGAATTACATAGACGACTGGCTGATATTAGCTCAGTCTCAGGAGCTAGTGCTTCGACATCGGGACGTCGTCCTAGCTCATCTCGACTCTCTAGGCTTGAGACTCAACGCCGAGAGCGTTCTCTCGGCCGCCCAAAGGACAACATATCTAGGGGTTGTTTGGGACTCAACCGAGATGCAGGCACATCTGTCTCCTGCACGTGTCGGGTCCATTCTAACTACCCTGAAAGCTATCAGGCTAGGCCAGGAAGTGGCTGTGCACTTCATTCAAAGAATATTGGGTCTCATGGCATCTGCATCCACGGTAATTCCTTTGGGCCTTCTGCACATGAGACCGTTTCAGCTGTGGCTCAGAGCCAGGGGGTTTCATCCAAGGGCCAACCCCCTGAAGCAAATAAGGGTTACGCGCCGAGGGCTTCGTGCCCTATCTATGTGGTTCAGACCCCAGTTTCTCACTTTGGGTCCCACCCTAGGTCCATGTTGTCGTTGCATGATGCTAACGACAGATGCATCCCTCACGGGCTGGGCGCGGTCTTAGATGGCCGTCCAGCCCAAGGGATATGGAGAGGCCATCTTCTCGCATGGCACATCAATTGCCTCGAGATGAAGGCTGTATTTCTGGCCCTGAAATACTTCCTCCAGCAGCTAAGGGGCTACCATGTCCTAGTACAAGTAGACAGCACAGCGGTGGTCTCTTACATAAATCGTCAGGGCGGACTGCGTTCGTGCCGCTTGAACAAGCTAGCGCAGCAGGTGCTGCTTTGGGCTCAGGACAAGTTCCTGTCCCTCAGGGCGATTTATATCCCGGCGCATGAATGTGGGAGCAGATTTATTGTCCAGACAGGCTGTGACACATGGGGAGTGGAAACTCCACCCGAGGTAGTGAGCCAAATCTGAGAAAGATTTTACGAAGCAGAGGTGGACCTCTTTGCTTCACAGCAGACAGCACAATGTCCCTCTACTTCTCTCTGACTCCTCCAGCTCCCTGGGTCTGGACGCAATGGCCCATGTGTGGCCCAGACTGCGCCTTTATGCATTTCCCGGTGGCTCTGCTCCCGGGAGTCCTGGCGAAGGTCCGTCCAACGCGGGTTGCGCCTCTTACTAGTAGCGCCCGTTGGCCAACCAGAGTGTGGTTCTCAGACCTAATATCTCTCCTCGACGGCTCGCCATGGGCGATTCCGACCAGGAGGGATCTCCTTTCTCAGGCACAGGGGACAGTGTTTCATCCCGGCCCGAGCTCTGGAACCTTTACGTCTGGCCCCTGAGGGGACCACTTAAGAGATGTCGGGCTCCCAGCCCCTGTTGTAGAGACTATTCTGAGCGCTAGGTCTCCCTCTACTAGGAGAGCCTATGCCTGCAGATGGCGTGTCTTTTATGCCTGGTGTGCTACACATCATGCAGACCCAGTCCACTGCCAGATTGTTTCAGTGCTGGAGTTTCTGCAGGACAAACTGTCCTCGGGCACTAATCCTAGCACACTCAGGGTTTTCGTGGCCGCCATTTCGGCTTGCCACGCCCTGATTGACGGGGTCTCGATAGGGAGACATCCTCTAGTTGCCCGCTTCATTCGAGGTGCCAAGCGGTTGAGACCCCAAACTAGAGCTAGAGTTCCTTCCTGGGACCTAGCTATAGTGCTGGAGGGCTTAGTAAGCACTCCTTTTGAACCACTGGAGTCAGCGTCTGTTAAATTTCTGACTCTAAAAATGGTTCTTCTGGCGGCCATTACCACTCTCAAGAGGGTTGGAGATTTGCAGGCTCTGTCAGTTTCGCCCTCCTGCCTAGACTTTGCTCCCGGGCTGGTCAAAGCCATTTTGCATCCTCACCCTAACTATCTTCCAAAAGTTCCATTCTCGACCTTAAATCCGGTCGTTCTTGAAGCCTTCTGTCCTCTGCCATTTACAACACCGGAGCAGGAGAGACTTCACTTACTGTGTCCAGTACGTGCCCTCCAGACTTATGTCCACCGCACTAGCCAGTGGCGTAAGTCCGAACAGCTGTTTATATGTTACGGGGCTGCAAGCTGGGGTTGCAGCTACCAGACAAACTATATCACTTTGGGTGAGGGATGCCATTGCCCTGGCCTATGACGTGCGCGGTCAAACTTCGCCCATAGGTGTGAGGGCTCATTCTACTAGAGGGGTTGCAGCTTCAACAGCTCTAGCAAAAGGTGCCCCTCTGCAGCAAGTTTGTGATGCGGCAGGCTGGTCCTCTCCGCACACATTCATCAGATTCTATAGCTTGGATGTTCATGCTACTGTGGGCTCGCATGTCCTTGAGTCATCATCCCAAAATTGTGTTTGAGACCTCTTTTGTGTTTGTGCACACTTCACAACCCGAGGGCGGCGGCGTTGGTATTCTCGTTCCCCATAGCGTAATGCTACGCAGCATCGAGTGTAGCTTTTGACGAGGAGCGTCTCGGGTTACTTGACTGTAACCCTGTTCCTTAAAAGCGGGAACGAGATGCTGCGCTGCAATGCCGCACTGGGCGTGTCCGGGCGCTCTTCAGACAAAGTTGACCTGAAGACGCTCCCGCGTCACCTGTTATTATACCCTCTGTTCAGGTGCGCGCAATCACACAGCTGCCACTGATGAGCTGCGTCACCAACAGAGGTATTATAAGCCAATTCTTGGCGTGTTTGACACACGTGCTTCACAACCGGTCACACAAAGAATGTTCCCCATAGCGTAATGCTACGCAGCATCTCGTTCCCGCTTTTTAAGGGAACAGGGTTACAGTCAAGTAACCCGAGACGTATCTCTTTATAGTGGAATAGTGTATTACAACTCCAGTGTCTGCCAGATCTTTCTGGAGGGATCGTGCAGTCAAACGTGGGTTTTGACTTACTTTTCTCACAATCCTGCGAGCCGTTCTGTCTGATATTTTTCTTGGTCTTCCAGATCTTGCTTTAACTTCCACTGTTCCTGATGACTGCCATTTCTTAATTACATTCTGAACAGAGGATATTGGCATCTGAAAATGCTTTGCTATCTTTTTATAGCCTTCTCCTGCTTTGTGAGCGTCAACTATTTTCAGTTTCAGTTTTCTAGACAACTGCTTAGAAGAACCCATGGTGCTGATTGTTGGGGCAAGGTCAGATGAGTCTGGGCATTTAAAACCTTTGAGATTGACATCACCTGGTCTATCCAGACAATGATTGAGAACAATCCATGACACTGTCAGGTCCTAGCTTGCCAAAGGGGGCAGTACAAGGTATTAACTCTGCAGGGTGCCCAAACTTTTGCAGACACTATTTTTTTGTTTTCTGTTATTTTGAAAGTGTAAATGATGGAACTTTTTTTGACTTATTATAAGGATGTCTAATCTGTCATTTGATGCCTTTTGGAGATTTTAACATCTTTTCTTGTCGTCTTTATGCACATTAATGAAAATTTTTACCTGGGGTGCCCAAACTTTCGATCCCCACTGTAGTAGAATCTTTCGAAGCAACTTACAAGTGAGGAAAACAATGGAAGCAATTTTAATTAATCAATCAAAATTTATTTATATAGCGCCTTCCAACAACCATAGATTGAACCACGGTGCTTAACAACATTAATAAAAAATAAACATATTTACAAATAGGTTTAAAAACACATTTACACAATAATAACAGAGCAGTGTCACAGAGCCATTAAGTGCAAAAAGCCATTTTAAATAAATAGGTTTTAAGTTTGGCTTTAAACAGAGGCTGGTCAGTGATGGAACGTAACTCAATGGGCAAAGAGTTCCAGAGTTTAGGACCGACCACTGCAAAAGAACGATCGCCCCACTGTTTGAAACGGGACCGGGGCACCTTCAACAGATGTTGCCCAGCATACGTAGAGCTCTGCTGGGTTGGTGAGAGTTGAGAATCTCACACAAATAAGAAGGTGCAAGGCCTGTGAGTGCATTTAAAAACAAACATTAAGTTAGCAAAAAGCATAAGTGCACCAAAAACTAGTCAGTTAAAACCCAGCACAGTATACAAAGCTAAGGATAAGAAATAATTTTATTTATTTATTTTTTTAAGAAAAAGAATCGTTAGAAAGGAAGTAGAACTCAGTGTTTGTCAGTCAGGTGTTGACGGAAGAGATGTGTTTTCAAGCGTTTTTTAAAGATGGCTACAGAATCTGCTGATCTTGTAGCAGCAGGTAGATCATTCCACCAATGTGCAACAGAGCCAGAGAAGGTACGTGAGAGTGATTTTTTTCCTTTTTTGGTTGGTACCATCAGACGTTGTTTATTTGCAGAGCGCAGGGATCTGGTAGGAACGTAGGTCTGTATTAGTGAGTGAAGATATGAGGGTGCAGAACCAGTGGTGGTCTTGTAGGCCAAGAGCATAGCTTTGAACTTGATGCGGGCGTCAACCGGGAGCCAGTGTAACCTAATGAAGAGAGGAGTTATGTGCGCTCTTTTCGGTTCTTTAAAGACCACTCTTATTATTATTATTATTATTATTTATTTTTATTATTATCCTTTATTTAACCAGGTAAAAAACTCATTGAGATTAAATATCTCTTTTCCAAGAGTGACCTGGCCAAGACGACAGCATATACAGTTTAAAGAAATAAATACAAGACATCAACAAAACAAATAATATTTACAATCAATGTGTGCAAGTTTAGAAACATTTACATTTTCCAATATCATGTTCACGCCTCTCTAGAATAGATTTAAATTCTCCCAAAGTTACAAGTTCAGATAGATTTATGTCCTTTTGCAGTTCATTCCATGCACAGGGGGCAGCGTACTGAAATGCTGCCTTACTCAACTCTGTTCTGACTCTGGGAACCACCATCAGTATGTTCTTTTGAGAACGCAGAGCATACTTTTGTTGGTTTTTATGCATGTTTGCAGAGGTAAGATGGGAGGAGCCCAAGAATACATTTATAAATGAAAGTCAACAAGTGAGACCACCTGCGAACACACAGGGATGGAAACTCAGCTGTAGCATATAATGTACAATGGTGAACACGATTTCCACAACCAGTCATAAAACGTAAAGCACAATGACAAACAGTGTCCAACTTTTTTAAAAGATGATCAGATGCATTCATAAAAAGGAGATCTCCGTAATCCAATAAAGGTAAAAAAGTTGCAGAAATTAAACGTTTCCTTGTATAAACAGAGAAACATGATTTGTTTCTAAAAATAAAACTGAGCTTTAGCTTCAGTTTACGTACAAGATGCTCAATATGTTGCTTAAAGGTCAGATTTTCATCAATAACAAAGCCTAAATACTTATAAGAAGAGACCATTTGGATTTCTTTTCCATCAGCTGTTTTTATTTTAGGGAGCTGAGAGGGTAGCTGTTTTCTATTTGAGAAAACCATAACTTTAGTTTTGTCTGCATTTAACACTAGCCTCAGCTGATTTAGAAATCAAAGGCTTGTTCAATTGAAGGAGAGGAACAATAGATAACTGTGTCATCAGCATAAAAGTGAAAAAAAGCATTTGACACATTTTTACAAAGATCATTCACATAAATAGAAAACAGTAATGGCCCCAGAACAGAACCCTGGGGTACTCCTTTAGTTACTGAAAGAAAGGAGGAGGACATGCCAGCTAGGTGTACACACTGAGTTCTACCTGATAGATAGTTAGAAAACCAGCCAATAGCAGTGTCAGACAGACCAATTTTATGGAGCCGATTTAACAAGGTGTCATGATCGACGGTGTCAAAGGCCTTTGACAAGTCAATAAACAACACTGTACAGAACTTTTTACAATCAAGAGCCTCAATGATATCATTAACTACTTTAACTGTAGCAGTTATTGTACTGTGTAATTTTCTAAAACCAGATTGGTTGTTTGATAAAATTTCATGAACCTCAATAATTTTTTTAAGCTGTTCAGCAACAATTTTCTCAAAGACCTTTGCCAGGATATATAACTTTGATATCGGCCTGTAGTTATTAAGATCAGCCGAGTCCCCTCCTTTCAACAAGGGAAGAACAAAAGCAGACTTCCAGACCATAGGGATGACATTGTTTAAAAGGCTAAAGTTAAAAAGATATGTCAAGGGCTCAGTTATAAAATCTTTTGACATTTTAAGAAAAAAAGGATCAAGATTGTCTGGACCTGCAGATTTGCCTGTTTCTAGCTCTTTGAGAGCTCTGTAGACCTCTGCCTCAGTCACTGGTCTGATGGGATGCAATGTCTCATATAGACAGCCAGATGAAACAAAATGTTTGTTAAAACAATTTAGTATTTCAGATTTATCCGTGAGAATAAGTGAATTTTTTATAATGCATGTTGGGAGTTCATTGGTCTGTATGTTTCCGTAAGAAGATTTTATAACTTTCCAAAATTTCTTTGGATCATTGAGATTACTTGTGGTTTTAGACAAGTAATATTCAGATTTACTCTTCTTAATAAGGGAAGTGCAGCAATTTCTAAGTTGTCTAAAACTCAGCCAGTCAACCTGAGACTTTGTTTTTCTTGCCTTAGCCCAAGCATGATCTCTTTCTTTCAAAAGTTCAGACAGCTCACAGGAGAACCAGGGATTGTTGCGACCTTTTACTCTAAATTTGCGAAAAGGTGAATGTTTGTTGATAATTTCAGACAAAGCATCATAAAAATATTTCCAAGCTAGTTCTACATCATTAATAAGAAAAATCTTTTTCCAGTCATAGATCCACAAATCATGATAAAAAGCTTGTTCACAAAAATGTTTAAAATCCCGTTTAAACACAATTTGAGGTCTTCTTTTAATAATTTTTGTTTGTCTGACAGTGGTGATAACACAATGGTCACTTAAATCATTGGCAAATATTCCAACAGCAGTATATTTATGTGGAACATTTGTAAAAATTAGATCAAGGATGGAAGATTTTTTTGGTTGTTTAAGATTTGGTCGTGTTGGATTACTGATCAGCTGTGTGAGATTAAAAGAATCACAAATTACTTTAAAATGATCCGAAACAGATGTCAGCCAATCCAGATTAAAATCACCGACAAGAAGAATCTCACTAAAGTTTAACATTGCTAGCTGTTCAGTTAATAAGGACAAAGCATCATTTGTTGCTGAAGGAGGTCTGTAACAGCCTACGACTGTAATAGAATGGCCCTCATAAAGTTCTAATTCCAAAGCAAGACATTCAAACTTTTTACTAATAGATAACGATGACAGAACAGTTACAAAAAATCTGTTCCTTACATAAAGAGCGACACCACCGCCTTTTCTGGGACGGTCACAGCGAAAAAACATTGTAACCTCTGATAGCAATGTCATTATCTGTGATTGATTTTGTCAGCCATGTTTCAGACAAAACCAGAATATTGGTGTTCAATCTGTCAACCCAGATTTTTATCAAATCTAATTTAGGGAGAATACTTCTGACATTAAGATGAGCAATTCCAAGGCCACACTTAGCTTTAAAATCATCAGGAGTGCTCAAACATGAAGGTTCTGGACCAGGGACCATTCAACATTCCCTGACAGTAAAAGCAGCAATAAAATAACACACTTTTTCTTTACAGAATTGTATACCGGCATAAAATTGATTTTCTTGTGCCTCGTCCAGAAGGAGGACCTACTGTAAAAAGTCAGCAACCAGTTGTATGGCTCATACAAGACACAAGAGTGCACAGTCCAAATATTTTCTGTAACCAGTAAAAGCCAGTTTGCAGGACTCCTATTTCAAAACCGTACAGACCTCAGTCAATACAAGGCCCAGAATAGCGCAGCAGACTCCAGCAGCAGCACGGGCTCGGCGTGGTCTGGCCGGCCCAAGTGGCAGCACAGGCTTGGTGCGACGCAGCAGGTGCAAGCGGCAGCTCAGGCTCAAGCGGTGTAGCAGGTCCAAGCGGCAGCTCAGACTCGTTGCGATGTAGCAGGCCTAAGCAGCAGCACAGGCCTGAGCCTGATATGCCGTTACAGGCTCAGCGATAGCACAGGCTCGGTGCAAGTGGCAGTACAGGCTTGGTGTGGTGTGTCAGGCCCAAGCCAGTAATACAGGGCCCAGCAAGAGAAAAAAGCCCACAAAGAACAGGGTATAGAATCCCCACTCATCAAGATTACAAAAATGTATGTATCAGATTGCAGCTACTTCAATAAAATATAATCTAAAACCATTTTAATTAAGTTACAAACAAATACACATTGAACAGACACAAGACATGTTGCCATCATGCTGCCATCTTGGTTTGGCAATGTGCCGCTGCATTCTGGATCAGCTGCAGAGGTTTGGTCTAATTTTCCTGATGTTGTAGAGGATGAATCTACAGGACCGGGTGGTGCTGGCAACATGACTTGTGAAAGTATATCTGATCATCAATTACCACTCCCAGATTTCTGGCAGTGCTGGACGGTGTAATGGTTGATGGGCCTAGTTGAATGGAGAGGTTATGGTGGGTCCCTGGGTTGGCCGGAATCACAAGCAGTTCTGTTTTTGCAAGGTTCAACTGCAGGTGATGGTCCTTCATCCAAAGTGAGATGTCACTCAGACATGCCGAGACGCGAGCAGAGACCGTCGGATCGTCAGGTTGAAATGACAGGTGGAGTTGAGTGTCATCTGCAGCAGTGATAGGAAAAACCATGCATTCTGAATGACAGAGCCAAGTATAGCCACTGTATATGGAAAAGAGTAGTGGTCCAAGCACTGAGCCCTGTGGCACCCCTGTATTGAGATGTTGGGACTCAGAGACCTCATTTCTCCAGGATACTGTAAATGATCTATCTGAGTGGTAAGACTTGAACCAATGCAACGCCATTCCAGAGACACCCATCGCCCTGAGAGAAGACAGGAGGATGTGGTGATTAACAGTGTCAAAAGCAGCAGACAGATCCAGTAAGATGAGTACAGATGACTTGGATGTTGTCTTTGCCAGTCTCAGAGCTTCGATGACTGAGAGCAGGGCAGTTTTGGTGAAATGTCCGCTCTTGAACCCATACTGGTTCTGGTCCAGGAGGTTGTTCCGTGTGAGAAAGGAGGTGGTCTGAGAATAAAATAAGAAAAAGGGTGCACGTGGCAGAGTTGTTAGCACTCCTGCCTCACAGCAAGAAGGTCGTGAGTTCTAAACCCGGCCGACTCAAACATTCTCGGCCGACTCCGGTCTTTCTGTGAGGAGTCTGCATGTCCTCCATGTGTTACCGTGGGCCGGCTTCCTCCCACCGTCCAAAGACATGCATGTACAGGTTAATTGGCAAATCTAAAGTGTCCCCAGTGAATGAATGTGAGAGTGAATGGATGTCTGTCACTGTCTGTCTCTAAATGTCAGCCCTGTGACTAACTGGCCACTGTCCAGGGTGTACCCCGCCTCAGGCCCAAAGCTGCTGGGATAGGCTCCATTCACCCGCGACCCCTAATGGGACAAAGCGGTAGAAAATGAATGCATGAATAGAAAGAAAAAAAAAAAAACATATAATAAAATAATGTAGGAGCAAGAAACATATTTTTTTAATATGGATCCTTGAGATAATGTTTGTGAGACATTGTTCTAAATCAAGCGCAGACCACATGATTTGAAAACAACTGCACAGACTACAGAAACCTTTTTAGGTGTTGACCAGACTGACTCCCTCTTGCCTGTTTCAGCAGCAGCATAGAAGCATTAGTTTTGCTTGTTTATTATTTGATTTTCACAAAATAAGGGGATTCATTTCTCTTACAATATTTCAAAATGTGAACTATATTAGTTTATGTGAATGCAACTACTGACCTGGAAACTGTGTTGGTCTGGTGAGCACTGCAGATGTGTCTATGGAGAGGAGGTCCCCCAGGCTATTCATTCTGAGTCTGAGCATGGACATGACCCTCCTCACAGGAAATGAACCCTGCGGGAGGAGTTGGACAAAAACCCAAAGGACTGGCTGAGGTCAGACTGAAAGAACTAAGTGGAGCCCATGTAGACAGAACCAAACAGGACTTGGTGTGTACCATAAGCAGGGTAGAGTCGCCCAAAACTGCACTTTAATAAAATAGTGGTTACTTTAAAATGATTTAAAGCGGTAGAGTGTGTGTGATCCCTGAGTGGAGTATGAATGTTGTCCTGGTGCTACAGCTTCCTCCCAGCGTCAAGACATGCAAGACTACTGTCTGTCACTTTTTCTCTTGTGATTAACTGCCTTTGTCCAAAGTGGTGGGATAGTCCCCAGCTCCCTGTGACCTTTAACAGGATAGGCAGTAGAATATCAATACATTTGACGTTCTGTGTAAAAGTGTAATAGATATAGTTGTAGTAGTGAAATTGCATGGACTAAATTGAGGCATTTATATTCTTATGGTAAGTCCTTTTAACTGTTCATAAATTAATAATAAATAGATAGTTCAGCTTTCTCTTCCTAAAAATAAACCATTTTTTTACCAATAGTCTTGCAGTCACTGGGCAGTTATTGAAAAGCAAGGCCCAACACAAGTTTTTGGACTCTCTAATTCCAAGTTGGTGAGTGTGTAGTGAACATTAGTGGTTTGATATTGCACAAAAAGATAAAACAATATTGTACACATTCTTAAAAAATGTATTGTTTACATGAATTTCCATGGTTTCAAATGGGTAAAAAAGGTGTATGTCTGGCTTGGAAACACCCGCAACATTCTGCAAAAACGGCAGAAAAACTGGTTGGAATTGGTTCTTGGTGTCTCCAATGAAACTATGTCTTACATAGATCAGTCTGCTGCTTTTGATAATAACACTGACAGGTCATTTCAGTGAAGACTTGAACAGACCTTAAATATCATCTTTGTTTTGAAAATTAAAATTTGGCTTTTTGGTTGTGTGTCCCAACCATCACACCAGTGTTTTATTTGTGTCAGCAGTTTTCATGTTCAAGTCACTTTCATGTTCTCTGTGCTCAGGTAGTAGAAGTAAAAAAAAAGTAAGAAGTAGAAGTCTGAGTCACTAAAGAAAGATCTGGATCAGTCCAAATCAAATTGAGCAGAGGCTAGTTCACCAAAGTTAGTTACAAATGTTTGCTTTGGCTCTCACTTAAATCTTGGCCTATTATGTAGTGCTACTAATTAAGACTGTATAGGCCTATTTATTTGTATTTATTTTTTCAAACCCACTCACAAAAATGTTTAATTTAAAGTGAGCCACTACACTATGCTATCCCTGAGCTTCGCTAATAAGGATTTACCTAAATAAGATGTTCAGTCAAATCTATGGCTTTAAATAAGAGGAGCTCCTATTATCTCCAGCAGAGACATTATATCCTCAGTAAAACCACTTATTCTTTTGCAGAGTTGTTAATGTTTTAGTTCGAGAAGCAAGCCGAGCAATGTAGTGTGTCATGTTACCGCGGCTTCTCTCAGCTTCCCCCCGGTGTTGTAACTGAGCAAGACTCGCCCCAACTTTCAGAGACCGAGTTAAGTCTGAGTCATCAGTTCACAAATCACTTGACACATGACACGCCTCATGTACTCCATCCCTCCATCTCTGCACCACCCCAATGTGCCTCCAAACTATTCAGAAAAACAAAGAAATAATAAATAATAATAATTCATGAATTGAAAATATGCCATCTCATGCATTTATAAATACTTTGAGCTAGAAAATTAAAAGTCACATATAAATAAAAAATCTCCTAGACTTGTGTCCATAATACAAAGCAGACCGTCTGTCAGTGTTAGCCACTGTGCAGAAGATAGAAGCACAGGTGGATTCTGAACCACAGGGCCTTTTAGACTCTTTAAATTGTGCCTTTCTCTTTGTCTTTGTGTCTGTGTCTGTGCAGATGGACCCGGTACAGAAGGCCGTACTACACCACACTCTGGGTCTTCATCCCAGCACCAAGAGGAAACATGTCTCCTGTACCATCTGCCAGCTCAGGTTCAACTCTCAGGTCAGACATGCACCTTTATTTCAGCAGTTTGTTCACCGTAGTCTCATGAAGTTTTCATTGTTTTTTCTTACACTCTGAATCTGACTGTTTAGTGGAGCTTTAGAATGACACTATAGGTAGGTTTGGGGAATGCGGCCTCACATATTTCTGTTTCTTTTTATCATTTCATTTTTTATTTAGAAAAATGGATGCGCTTGCAAAATGCATATTTTTCAAAACATGGTATTCTTTATTTATACATTCATTTTATTTAATCTGTTCAATGTACTAGTAAACATCTTTAAGTTTTCAGACCAAAGCTTTATTTTTATCTGAAAGTGATTTGTTTAATTTCATTTTTTTAGCTGCTGCATCTAAAAATAATACCAACAATCAGAAAACTAATGACAATTACGACTTTTGTGTTTTTAAAATTCAGATTTTTTTTCTAAAACCTCAGATTTTATTATTATTATTATGACTTCTTAGAATTTCATTTCTGACATTTTGTGTTTTCTTTAAAAAATTTTATCTGACTTTGTTCTCAGAATTCTTACTTGTTCCTAATATTCTTCCAAAATTTACAATTGGACAACTCATTGACTTAAACAAACAAATAACAAACAAACAAAAACAACAACACAAAAAAAAAACATCTAATTAATTTATTGTCAAGCATTATTTTTGCTGCTTTGTTTTGATAAGCAGTGACTATCTTGTCAAATGCAATAGAATAAAAGCCATATTTATGATATTGTACAATTTGGCAAGATGCACTAATCAGTGATCTGACATTTATCTCCTTTCAGTAGCACTAAACATAATCATAATCACACAACATATGCAGCTGAGGACAAATGTGTCTCTGCCTGTACATTGGTTCATAGACTGGTTGAAAGGAATTAAAAAAAGAACTTAATAAATTCTGCTAACTCCACAGATGTAGGAGTTTAATGTGCAGCAGATGTTTTGTGACTTTTTTTTTTTTATTGCAAAGTTTATCATTGATCGCAAAATAATAACATGCTTTAGTGGTGGAAGACACAATTAACACCCATTCTAACCCAACAGTTGCAACTGTTACATAACCAAAAGTAGCTATATAATTCACAACATAAAAATATTTTATTCTAACAGTTCTAGTGTTAAGCAAGTACAATGAATGAAAATGTATTTAATGCAAATAAGAACTTTTTTTTTGACTGAGTCTCATAATGTACTGTTGTAATGAACTCCATATTTGAAAAATGTGTAAAAAATGTATAATTACCATTGCTTCTGAATTCCAGTCTTTATGAGTCAGGATATCAGTTTGAATTTTTTTTTTTTAAATTATTGTCTTTGTTATCATGCATATGCATATTGAAGCAAAAACCTTTTTATTCTTTGATGAGACGTTGCTAAAGCCGTGCAAATCTTCAAGTGTACATGTTTGAGGTGTAAGTGGGATGTCTATAATAGAGTTCAGAAGGGCTTCGTCAGTGGTAGTAGTTCAGTTTAGTAGTTAGTCTGTAGGGTTCTCTTAACCCTCGTACTCGTTTTAAAAAGTTACACTATTTGGGGACAAAAGTGTCCTCTTCCAAAACACCATAAAAATAGCATACTGTATGTATATATTTTTTCTACTTTTCTTTGCATAAATCACGTAATCCACTTTAGTCCTAATTATAATATTTAAATATGTAATATGTCAAATATTTGAATATTTTCTGAATTTTAATCCTGTGCCCATATAGTGTCATATACACTGCCCTAAAAACTGTTAAAATTCTGATAATATTCAAATATTTGACATTTATGATTAGGACTGAAGTGGATTAAGAGATTTATGCAAAAAAAATAAAATAGAAAAAAATAATTAACATATACTATTTTTATGGCGTTTTGGAAGAGGACACTTTTGTCCCCAAATGGTAACAGTGTAATAATTTAGGTTACAGAGTGCAACATTTTTTAAAGAGGACACTTTTGTCCCCATCAGGGCACAAGGGTTAAATGTCTGTTGTAATATTATTTCTGCAGTGCACTGTTTTTTCCTGAACTTGGCTCAGCTACATTCAGACACAAATGCTTTTTTTTTTTTATTTAAACATAAGATACACAAGATATGTAAATACATGGATCAGGCAGAGACAGACTGTAATTAAACATTAAATCAGTTCCTGCAAAAGAGAAACCCAGACCCATGTGATACAAATGATTCAGACTGAGATTGTTAGGTTTGGTTTATCCGGTTATAAAAGAGACATATCTGAAAAATGATCTGTATGATACAAATTGAGGCTGTTGTGTGCTGTTCTGGCTGTTTCTACTAAACTCTTGGTATCATACCACAACAACAGGCCTATGCTGGACTGGTTTGCGTTTCTGTCTGTACTTTTATTGAATCACGGTGCATTAAGCATAGCCTTTTTAGATTATGTTCCATTTCCCTGTGGCTAATTTCCATATCAAGTCTAATCAAATCATTTTGGAGGAAAACGGTGGCAGTGGCTCTTGTTGCAAATAGCAGTGTCATCATACTTTCATTAAATTACTAATTTCAATTCGTTTGAACCTTGTGCGCGGCTGTGATTACTGCAGATGGGGTTATTATGTCATACACAGAGTTGTATATACAGTACATCCTGTCTATCAGTGCTAATGTGAAGACTTTATTAGCAGGCTGCTGCTGAGCTGTCAATCATCAGAGAGTGCTCTGGAGTGATTCAGGCACCCTTTTTTCTATTTCTGTGTAAGCTTAGACAGAGAGCGAGTGTGTCGTCATTTGCTCTGGTGGCAGTCCATCAAAATGTGAGACTCAAAGTGGAGTTGGAGAATAAGATGAAGAGCAGAAATCTATTGTATTTTATGTGGATATTTTAAGGCATTATGTGTTTTTATGTGGAACACATTGTAGTTAAATTTCAACACAATGAAAGGGTTAGAAAACCATCTTAAACAAAGATGAGTGGGTCTGAGAGCACGAGTGACAGTCACAGAGACAGACAGACATGTACTCTGTATTTGAGTCATTTTTACTGGAGACTCAGACAGAGTCTACTCTTGAGACTCTGTCATGACCTGTAGGAGTAGTCTCTGGATCTTTTCAGAGAAGTAAAACTAATGAGCGAGTGTTGAAAGTAAGAAGTAAGTTGTAGTTTAAAGTAATTATTAGTTTAGTTGAACAAAAAACAATTAATGGTTTGTCTCATGTCATTCAACAAACAAAATGCTTTAAAGCTACAGCTATAAATAATCGTATTGCCTCATCACAAATGTTCACACTCAACACTTGCTCATTAGCTTTTCTTCACTGGTACTATCCACAGAGACTCAGACTGAACTCAGGTCATGACAGTGTCTCAAGAGTCTTCAGTAAAAATGACTGAAATCTAGAGAACCTGTCTGTCTGGTCTCTGTGACTGTCACTCAGGCTCTCACTCAATTTTGTTTAAGACTGTTTTCTTACACTTTCATAGTGTTGACATTTTACTCTGGAAAGTATTTTATGAGTACCAGATACAATCCAAGGACACTTTCTGGACAAAGAGGTCTCAGATATTGTTCCGAAGATTCCCTGCCCCAAAAGATCCTACTACAAATGGATTTTAGTAATGGCCTTTGTCACGTATATTACAGAGGGGCCAGAAATCTTAGTATCGACATTTTGGCCCATGGAAAATTACTAGGAATAAAAATTTGGACTTAATAGAGAAAGCAGAGGTCAGGCCTGTAATTTTGGCAGGTCAGTAAAGTATGCTGTTGTGTTTCCACACTGACACAAACCATCTGGATGCTTACTAATCACTGTTAGGTGGGCTCCAAATCAACAATGTTCCAATCTTAGCCAGGTTATTGTTCCTTTGTCTTTTTCCAAATAAAGTTTAGTTAAAGTCCGTTGTACTTGACTGTGGGATGAAAAGTAAAATAATGACTGCCCCTCAGCTCTTTCCCTCACTCTCTTTGCCACTGTGTGTGCCCTGCAGATACTGAGGCATTGCAGGCCGTTAATAACAGACGTTATTATCTTCTCGTGTTCTTTCCTCCTGATGTTTTCAGCACTGGGGGTTGATACATCTAACACAAAGGTCTCCTGCTGCTCGTTGTCCACCACCAGTATGTCCAAGCGGTTCTTCTAGCACATACTCTATGCTAATGTTTCTGTGGAGTATGAAAGCTACTATATCTAAACTGAGCCTCCGAGTATCTTACACCCTACTGTTATGTGCTGCACTGCTGCGGCCTCCTTGCTGTCTTTCAGTCACGCTTTTTTAGCCATTAGAAGGATTTCTCTATCAGCCACTTTTATCTGTCAGTGATATACTTGGTTTAATAAAGCATTTTGAAGTTAAAGAAAATGTTGTACATTTTTGTCATGTTGCCTTGCTGTATGCCAAATTCTCTTGAAGTAACACAAAAGGAAAGTTGCAAAACCTTAGTTGTGGTCACACTGTGCAGCAGGCAAAAATGGAATCGTAAAATCAGAAGAGCATTTTGATTAAGATATTTGAGGATGTTTGTGCTTTTTTTTATTAGACACAGTTGTTTATGAGTTAAAGCCATAAACTGAATCCAGCTTGTCATTTGTGACTCATTCCCACTGCAGTGGCCTTTATGACCTGTTTACATCTTAACCTGGGCCCAGCTGGATATTATTAGTGGAATGTGCTCTGGGGTCAAATGTTTTGTCAGAGTATTTGGGTTTTAATTGAAACAGGCTTTAAACTGAAAAATACACCAAGAAATAGGTCAAATGATAGACTATATGGTCCACATCTCAAAAATCAGGTTCCTGGTTCTGTACTGGAATTATAATGGCAGTGGTTATTTGGACAGTATAACCCCTGTCTCACTGCAGAAAAGATGTTGAACTAAATGTTAAATGTGTACTGGCCACTCTGTTCCTGCTTCATCAGCCATCACTTCACCAGAACTCTCAAATTTAAACTGAAATGACTTTCAGGGGTATGATCCCGTCTTTATCCCTCAACAGAAGGACAGATAAAAAAAGCTCAAGCACAAATGGGACAGCTCAGACACGGATTAAATTATCTCTGCAAGCTACTGGATAGTCAACCAATCAGAATCCAGGGGGCAGTGCCAACACACACATAAAAACTGTCTGTTAATATTGTCTTTTAAATGATCTGTACATGCAGCGTTGCAGTCACAAAAACATTTGTGTTTAGTTCTGCAAATTTGCCTTGAGCATTTTTGTTATAATTTAATGTGTTGGTAACATTATATTGTTATTGTTATATTGTTGAGAGAAATGCATCTGCATTTATGGCCATGTCCATATCCAATAAACAATGGAAACAATGGCACAAATAGCTTGTACATAAAACAAAACAATTAGCATTAAAGAGGCACTGTGTAACTTTTGTCCAGCAGAGGGCGCAGATCCCTCTACAGCAGCGCCATATTCACAATCGTCATTTGTTTATCTGTAGAGACTACCCAAGCAGCACGTTTGTCATTTGTCATTTTAGTGTATTTTGTACAAATATGACTTTGCTAGGGTCCTGCGTGTCAATCACATTATCTTGCTCAATAAGTCCTCATTTTTTAAAAATAGACAAAAACAAAGTTTTGGCATTTGACTAAAGAAAGCAAATTGCCAAATCATGTTTGAGTTTGTTTGAGTCCTAAGAAAATCTCAATTAGCAAGTTGGATGTTTTTTGATGGGTGGTTTTAACACATAGATGTGCAAAGCCTTTAGACTAGACCTTTTCAACAGTTGCTGATGTATTGTGTGCATGTGTCTCTGCACAAATTCACACAACTTTAAATGTTTTGTCAAGTAACAGAAACTTGCTGTTTTATTTCTGTGTTTGCATTTGGCCTAAAGAAAGAGAAAAAGTTTTCATGAGCAGACATTTTTAAGCGTCCAGTTCGAACCGCTCTTCTCCCATTTGGCATTTTCCTTGTGTGCTCCTAAATCTGCATGTATCTTATATCTTTTTCCATTTTCATTTACAAAACGTTATCTGAGGACAGCAACATTATTCTGATGAGCCTCAGTGAACTCTCTCTTAAACCACTGTCATTTCTCTGCTCTACCTGCGACACAAATAAATATTTAAGTCCTGAATGTGGGGCATGAAGATTTATGAGCAGCTAAAAATGGAGCCTAAACTCAGCAGGTCACAGAAAAGTGGGACCAACTTTTTCTGCAGCCTGCACACAGTGCTCATTTGATCTCTAATGTAATAATGATAAACAGTTGCATGAGCCATGCTTACAGGATTTCATTCATCTGAACCGAGCTAATCCTCCACAGCTGCTGCAAATGTTGAGCCCCCAGCCTGTTTGGAATAATACTAACTGTCTGAAACAATGGTTGTATTTGCTACACTTTGAAAGATTTAATGTCAATGAAAAACAGCGTGTTTTGAAAGCACCTAAAGTCACTTGATTGTTAAAACACATTCTAGACAGGTTGTACTTATTTGTTCTGAGACAGACTAGTGTAAATTTCACATTATACATAATTCTACAATTATCACTTTACATACTAACATTTGTTACACTAAGATGCTGTTTTTTGCATTGCTACCAGTGGCAGCGGGTCCATTGTTGCATCCTTGGTCAATCAGCAAATTGAAAAAGATCTGGACGTTCTTTATGGTTGCCATGTTAAGACCTATCCAAGTTCTTAGTTTAGCAAGAAAAGGAGTCAAGACAGGAGCTTTAAATGAGCTTTACCTCTTTTATCATTTATGTATTTGAGCCACTTCCTCAAATACATAACTTTTTAATGATTCATTACTTCAACATGCTTTGGCTGAAATACAAAAAATCCAACCCCTGACTCAATACTGGCAACTATGAAATGAAAAAAAGGGATGTGGCTTTAGTGGATTATTGGCCCAGACCAATGGTTGTATTATTTCTCTAACTTGTTCTGTTTTTGAGCTTTGTTGAACTCTGTTCTCAGTGGAGGATAAGGTGCTTGTTGTACTCAATTGTTCGAATGTGTAGTTTTATCAAGACACTGTGCGGCAATATACAGTACCTTCCCGTTTATCCTGCAGAGGTTAGTGCAGTCGGATTGTCCAAACACTGCTGACACTCGGAGTCAATACGGAACCTCCTAACATCGTACTGTTGGCCCTATGACGTTGCACTCAAAGCTTAAGGAAGTAAGGGAAAGGATTTAGGAGCTATTTTTTTGAGATAAGTATTCAGATTAACTCAAAACAACAGCAGACATTGCAAGGTTGGAAGATAGAAGCACAAGTTAAACTCTGGCAATTCAAGTCAAGTCGGTTAGGCAATTTATTTTATTTTTGTGAGGCTTTTACTTCCAGAAAAGAGGGTAATGGAAGTTGGACCAAACCAAGCTGAATTACACATCTAACAGGAGTAGTTACTGAAGAAGTTACGATCCAGCCACAAGGGCTTACAAGCCAGTTTATCTTTGTGCTGGTCCCAAGCCCGAACAAATGTAGAGGGTTGTGTCAGGAAGGGCATCTGGTGTAAAAACTAAAAACAAATACAATTGGCAAGTTCCTGAAAGGAAAGTACTTTTCTCTAGACACTGCAGAAGTAGGTCTGTACAGAAATCAGTTACTCCAACCTCCCTCGGGATCTGGTCGAAGCTCTGCCGGAGGTGGGAGTTAAAGGTCTTTCTGACAGGGGGCTCTGCCAAACGTTCCCAACAGACCCTCACAGTACGTTTGGGTCTGCCAAGTCTGTCCAGCTTTCTCCCCCGCCATCGGATCCAACTCACCACCAGGTGGTGATCAGTTGACAGCTCCGCCCCTCTCTTCACCCGAGTGTCCAAAACATACGGCCGGAGGTCAGATGAAACAACTACAAGGTCAATCACACCCTAGTCCGGCCTAGGGTGTCCTGGTGACACGTGCACTGGTGGAAACATTTATAGACCCTAATATTAAAATATATATATTTTTAAAGAATTTTATTTATTTTATGTATTAGTATTAATGCCTTATCTATTTATTGTAGAGCACGTTGATCAACCTGATCACGTGTCACATTAAGGCAATAACTGTAATGTTCCTAGTGTCCTCAATAATAACAAAACTATGAAACAGTACTATAGCATTTTTTTAAACTACAGACCAAGTGCTACCGCAAAGACACAGCAGTACCGGGCTGACCTTTGAATATGGTCCTGCGGCAGGTGGAAGTATGGCATTGGAAGAGGACTAGAACACAGCACAGGGAGCAGGAATGCACAGCTGATTTTAGAGCTCCCACGGAGGGTTTTACATATCAGCGAAAACAACAGAGGAGTCAGGCAGTAAGGATCAATCTAAAGCTTGATAGGGCAAAATGAGTCAGGATTGCAGAGCACAGGGCAGTGGCGCAAAAAGGGAGTATGCGCTATATGCAGCGCATAGGGGCGCAGCACCTTGGGGCGCCAAAGTGATGGTATAAAATATATATATATATATATATATATATATATATATATATATATATATATATATATATATATATAGCTGCTGTTGTGTGTTTCTAAATCATTTCAGTACTTCCTCAATACTATTTTAGAGGACTAACAAGCTACAGTAGGCGCCCTCATTAGATTCCATAAATAGTATTAATGGAATATCGCTGAGCAAGCAGGTAACGTATTTACAGTTGTCACAGTATGCACACTATTGTCTTTGAAAGATGAATAAAGCAAAAATAAAGCGCCAAAATTGTTGCTGCATACCACTCTAGCACTGGGTTGTTGTGCCCCTGGCACAGGGGCATGACATAAAAGTGACTTAATGCTTTTCAATGTGTGTTGGCACTTAGGAGCTCCTCAGCTTTTTACATCTGTAGTTCTGGAAATCTCTACTCTGAGACTCAGCAGGTTTTAAACTGTAAAACCAAGAATCGAAAAATTGCAATTGGTCCTATCCTGCTTCTCGGCTTAACTAATTGACGCTGGCCTCTCCAAATTCACAGCCATAATGTGTGTGAGGGTTTCCATGTGGTTCTTACAGGTGAGAGAATGTTCAATTAAGTCACCTAAATAAGCGTCACAGTCAGTTAGCCTTTTAATTTAGTTAATTAAATTAATCAACTAACTGTAAAAAAAATAGTCTATAACAGGAACAGGAATAAAAGTGGATTGTGCCTGCACTGATTTAATATACCAGCACGTATATATATATATATATGCACGTGTGTCATTTTTCCAGGCCAAACAAATTGTTTATGAAAAAGCTGGAGGATTTGTAACACATCAGTGTTTTGTTTATTTCTTTAGGACAGCGTACAGTCTACATTAAGCTGGAGCAGAGATGCTTGTACCAGATTATAGCTTAACAGCTAATTTCCATCTGTAGTCCTATATTGTACATGTTTTTAGTGGTAGGGGAAACCGGAGTACCCGGAGGAAACCTACGCAGACACAGGGAGAACATGCAAACTCCACACAGAAAGGTCCTGCCCTGGATGGGAATCGAACCCAGGACCTTCTTGCTGTGAGGCAGGCGTGCTAACCACTTTGCCACTGTGCCCTGACCAAGGAAATATACTGTTGCTAAATTGCTCAGAACTCACTACACTGGTAAACAACTCGCACAGTATTGGATCAGCCCTCTGCTCAGCGCTCTGATGGTTGCAGTCTCTGCTGTTGTTCTCTATTCTCGTCTCCTTTATTCGCCCATAGCTCTCACTACTCTTTCATTGCATAGCTCCTCTGATTTCTACATCTGTAATTCTGGAAAACCAGCACCAGTACATTTCTGCTCCATTCACCCTCTCACTCTCCAAGATCTGGTTAAATAACCCAATTTAAAACTCTACTGCCATCTCCAGACCCCTACTGGTATGTCATCAGGACCAACTGCCTTTTCACTCTTCATCTTTAGAGCAATCCTCACTTTATCCTTGCTGTTATTTTATACCTCCTCCACAATATTCACATCTACTCTTCTTTCCTTTCTCATTTTCCTAGTTCATAGGTCCCTTAAAATACTCCTTCCATCATCCAATCATTATCAATAACAGTGCGGCTTTTGGGTTTTCACACACACTTGACTACAAATGATGGGTTTGTGGTGTTGCAGTTTGCTGCGGTTCACATCTCAGAGCTGGGTTTTTCTCAAGGATGCGGTGCAGTTGATGGATTCCCTGAAATATGCAGCATGACCTTTCCGAACGCTCTCCCCAATCCTCGCTCAGACCTGCGACTCCGGGCTGTGATGTGCTGAGCCTTTCCTCTCACGACGCAGCTGGAAAAATTATTTTTCTGCGCCGTTTAATCATGCATCTGTCACACTCAGACTTGAGGCAATTCTTCCACTTCATTGCTGTAATGAAAGATGAGTTATTGCCACAGTTGTGTTTAATGCTCGTCTACATCACGTGAGTTCCCACACGGAGCTAATGTGGTGATGACTGAACAGCTCAAGAATGAATATTTAGAGCTTTATACCAAACAGATAGAGAAGACATTTTACTTTGCTAACAAAATTGCTCAAAAAGAGGCCTTTATGTTCATATTAAAAGATAAGTATGTATGATTGTAATGTAGGCATGTACAGCCGGATGTATTTGGATCTGTTTCTGAAAGTTTTGGCTCACCTTAGGCTCATTTCTTCTGAGTGGCGCAGTACAGGTCGGCTCAGTACAGCACAGTTTGTTTGGTAACCCCTAAAGAGCCTCGCATTTCCACTGAGCTGTGACCAGAGAGAGACGTCTGCTACAGAACTGCAACAAAAACTGTGTTTTTATTTGACATATAAATCATATTTGAAGTGGATTTTCAAATCATGGATGCATGGCCAATATCGAATATAAAAAAGTTCATAAATCCTGGTGTGTAGTGATGTGAGAGACTGGAGGGACCGCTGTATACTGCTGGAGTAAACAGACTGTTTCTGTTTTTTCTCCTAGTTTTCTGAACATTATGCTGTGTCAATTACCCATTTTACTCACTTTTTAATGTATTGTGTACACAATGCAATCTTTGAATGCACTAAGCCAGAGCTGCATGATCTATCTAAAACTAGAAAGAACTGTTTCTTACCATTTAATAGATGCTGGCTTGCTTAAAAAATAAATAAAAATAAAAATAATTAAATAAAAATATTCTTGTATAAATTTTTTAGCCACAGTTTGAGAGTGTGTTTATTTATTGATTGTAAAGAAGCCTGAAGCCGTCTTGACTCCTGAGCTTTTGGTGATCAAAACTAGCTTGTAATGACTTCCCACAAACAGTTCTGCTCTGCCCCCCTTGTACCATGCCAAACCTATCCCATGTGCGTTTGCAGTGCAGGCCTACTCAGGTTTCTTTGAATTTGTGTGCAGTTCTCTTGTTATTATGCTTTAATGTTGTGCTGGTGTGAAATCTGTCAGTTCAACTCAACTACCGCTTATCAGTCTAAACAGAAACCAGCCAGACTTCCTTCCCAGACACTTCCACCATCTCTTCAGGGAAAATACCGAGGCCTTCCCAGGCCGGCCAAGAGACATAATCCCTCCAGAGTGTCATAGAGAGGCGTCCAGCAGGCATCCTGAACAGATGCTCGAGCCACCTCAGCTGGCTTCTCTTAATGTGGAGGAGCAGCGGCCCCAACCTGTAGAGTAAACTCATTTTGGCTGCCTGTTTCCGGGATCTTGTCTTTTTTTGGTCTTTTTCTGAAATTTAATTATTAATAACAGTAACTTGTAAAAGCCACATTACCAAAATAAACAATAACTACAACTTCTAATATACCATAATTAGTCAAATGTATGAAAATAGATATGAGAAATAAACACATGTACTGTAGGTGTTTGGTTGCAGTTGCTTTATCTGTTTCTTATCCATCCATGTGGCATAGTTAGTAGTTTTTTAGAGTGTGGGACCTCTCATAAAGCACAGCACACAGCCATCACTTTTATTACGATCGCTGCTTTGATTAGCGCATTCTCGCTGACTATGTTTAACCCTGCCTCTCCCCCTCTAACCCTCTGGGTAAAGTGTCAGGATGAACAACATGTATTTCTCCCACACGGCTATCCCTGGAAGCCAAATTATTCCCAACCTCCCTGTCACTACCGCGGGCACAGCGAGTACACCCGCCAGGGCTTCTATCACCTCTGCTGGGTGCTTTCATCCCGTTTCTTTCACTGATGTTGGGAAAAGTGTGGGAAAAACGGTGTGTGCTTTATGTACAGAGAGAGGCACCAGCAAGTCCAAGTCCAAGTGCACGCTGCCAAGTTACACACGCACTCTCACTCTCGCTCATTCTCACATTCACTCACCTGAAAAGACTCTAAAGGTAGATGTTGTCCCTCAGAATCAGAGTCAGCCATTACTAATGCCAAAGCTTCATCACAGCTGTATTTTTTATTTGTCATTTTCGTGTTTACCAGCTTGCATGTAGAGAATGAGGCTTCTACTGAGCTGGTCGAAAATTTTTAATGGCAACACATGGTAATAGTGGGCTAGAAACGAGAAAGAAAAGTATAGGGTGTCTGACATCTGGTGGAAGGGAGTGGAAACATAATTTAGCAATTTTTGCCCAGACCTGTCAGTGGTGCCACATCCTTGGTTACACCGGGAAAGTTTGGCCAGAGTTTGGATGCAAATACATTGCTTGGAGCAGTTCAAGATTTTCAGGATCTTTATGAGTTTGTAAACTCCCGAATCTCACCACAATTCAGCTGCAACGCTAGAACAAGAAAACTAAAAAGTTTTAGGATTCATATATTTAGCCCTCAGGCCTACTGCGCCACCATCTAATATTTTGGTTAATATAGTTTAGGGATTTTAATGGTGTGTTCTAATCTCTGTAGCAGTCGAGTTTAACAGTTTTAACAATTTATTTTTGTGGAAGCATGTCCTAAAACAATCTAGTTAACTTAACTCTTACCTTGTTTAGATTTTTAATTTTTGGTGGCTAACACTCTTTTGTCTATTAAAATGTATTCGGTATCTGGTTTGCAGAATTGTTTTTTAACAGGGAGCTTTGAAATCTCGTTTTTGCTGATTATTTCAAAACTAAATTATACCAAAATCCACCCAAATCCATAGGTTTGCAATTTCTGATTTGCATTTTCAGGTAGTGGCTAACCCCATTTTATCTTGCACTGGCTTGTTAGCATAGGCATTGAGCATTGTTGAGACCGGGCTTTTAGTCGGCAGCTCCAACTGATTTGGTTTAAGCTTGGTGACTCTTCTGACTGTCGGAGGTTTAGCATGAAACATGTCATGGTACAATTCTCACAAACACTGGTCTGTTAATAGGAAACATTCAACTTTTGTGGAAGACTAAATGCTCATCTTTGGTCTAATAAAAGAGCTTTAGCATATACTGCACACTACACATCTGTTTTGTGGAAATACATAAATGCTTACTGGATGTCAGGTGACACAGGGCATTCCATTTGTCATGTTGGTGGCAAAAAGAGAGTGAGACATGAATTGCATTAGGAAATTGATAATTAAATTTTTGTATTTAAAAACACTGTTGACAGCTACAACACCCTGGAGTGGAGTGGAGCAAATTCAAGCTGTTAGCAGGAACTGCTAACAGCTTGAATTTGGGGTTTGCGTGACTTTAAGTCACAGAGCTTTACACAGTGTTGGAATACTTAAACAATACCACGTATGAGTTTTTTGTCTCACTTTTAGAACACAGGGGAACAAATGTAGTGTTCCTGCCTTGTACTTTTGTACTTTGGATTCTTTGTCCCAGCTGTCTTTAGTGAACAGCCCCAGTGGAGCCCATAAATAAAGATGCTTACTCATGTTGTTTGCTGCAGTACTATTTACTCTAGAGGCTCGGCTCGTGACACTCTCCTCGTGGCACAGACTGGAAGTGTACGGCGGTAAACAAGGACAGCTCAACGTTTGTTCCACTTCATTGAGTGTGATTTGTGAATGTGAGAGGCTTACGTGTGCCAACTTTTAACAACAAATCCAAGACTTAGTGTAATCAATGGGATATGTGACTTTATTCATAAAGTCTTATATCTCTTTTAAAACTTGGTGTCTGTTAAAATAACCTTTCAACATATAAGATTTATGCTGATGTTTTTGCCAGTACTTCTATTAATAACCTCCCTCTAGACAGTAATAGAACTTATGAGTCATACTTTATGATGAAAAGGGCAAGGCTTACAATATGTTATTTGGAATAAATGAGTTTCAAACAGATACCGTCAGAAAAAACTAAGTTTAAAAGGACATAATCTAGGGTTGCAAGTGTTAGGTTAGTGTGTTGTGTTTATTTATGCAAATTAGCCATGTGTTTTTAGTGCTTGTTTGATTATTGATTGCATTGATTATTGTTACATTTGTTACTGTGGCTAATGTTTGTGTTATATCACAATAAAGCTAAGCCTGCTGCTTAAAAACTTTTGGAATTTGCAAAACGTATGTTATGTAATGTTTTTTTTTCTGATTTGCAAGACTTAAGCACAAAGAAGTAAACCTTTTTACACAAGTTTGGACACCCCTGCACGTTCAGAAAAAAATATATTAACATGTTTGTTTTTTTTCTTAACATGCAGGGGTGTCCAAAATGTTGTATGTTTGTAACTTCCTCTTTTCGGGTCATTTAGTTTAAGGATGTTTTAAAAAGTTTTAATTGACAAGAATATAATGAAACATTCAGTGAGAGAACCATTTATGGACTGTCCAGTGTTCAATGCTGCAACAGACATAACCTTGTATATACTTCACGGTATTTGACGCACAATTATCCACAGCCTGTTGTTGATTAGAGCTGTTTAAGTCACTGTGAACAGTAAATAGTCAGTAAATCAGTGCAGTGAGGGACACCAAGGCTGTTCAGAGCAGAAAATGGCTAAACCTTCAGGGTGACATGAGGTGAGGTGAGTTTGTACTTTTGGACTGATTCATAACCTCTTCTGTTGAATGTTTATTGCCTCTAAAAGCAGACGGTTCAAACCTGTTTTCTTGAGTGACTCTTGTGTTCTCCTGCCCAAGCTGCTGGGCCTGTGCTGTGTCTGTCCTGATGTAAACCCTGTTCTTGGTTCTTGCAGACCCAGGCCTT
This sequence comes from Perccottus glenii, assembly GCA_024416835.2. Classification (NCBI taxonomy): domain Eukaryota; kingdom Metazoa; phylum Chordata; class Actinopteri; order Gobiiformes; family Odontobutidae; genus Perccottus; species Perccottus glenii. Next base: position 29,897,659 of record CM044551.2, read on the forward strand.
GGCCCACTACAAGGGGACCAAACATGCCAAGAAGCTAAAAACCCTTGACTCTCCGAAGACTAAGCTCAAAGGCACAGTGGTCACCAAGGAAACGGCCAATCTAGAGACCTCCATCAAGAGCGTCACCAGGTCACCGCTCCCCAACGGCATGCACAAGAGAGGTCAGGGTCACAAAAAATATGTATATTATTATATATTATATATATAAATATATATAAAGTATTTTATGTTTGTTTTGGTGTGTTTTTGCAAAGTTGAAAACCAAGATATATTTGTGATGTTGATTAAAACCAGTGTAGCACATGTGGTACAGCATTGTGGGTATGGCTTGTGTATCTATTCCGGAACACCTACATTTTTGCTTTAAAAACACTGCTTCCCACTGACCCAGTCCCAGATAAGTGATGGAAGATGACATTGTCTGTTCAAACTTGCAGTTCTCTTATTTTAATAAATACCAAAACAGAAAATGCCTATAAAGTTCCTAGTACTACATTCCTGGTCCAGATTACATTCACAGTGGAATTTTTAACCAAACAACACAAGACACTAGAGTGTGTGTGGGTAAGGGTTTAAGCGTACCGTGTACAATATTCATAGAGAAAGGAGAAGAAAACTGAAACAGGGATAAATATTGGCAATCCATTCATGCAGTAATTAGCATGCATGACAGAGATAATTGTTCTAACGTTATAGTTTAAAGTGAGGTTACATGGATTTGATGTAATGTCTTTGTATTTTTCCAGTATCAAATTATTGCATGTTTTGTCTAGGAACCTCCACATAGGTATACTAATGGACTGAATATTGATTTTCCTCAGCTAGTTGTTCACTGGGGCATACATGAAGGTTTTATTTTTCATGTTTGAGTCCAGATTATTTTGAAGTAACTTGGTTGAGTGGAGTGTTGTCACAGAACCAAATTTTTTAGTAGTCGGTACCAATACCAGTGAAAATCCATGGTCTCTGTACCAATTATGGTACCAAAGAAACATGTTAATAAGTTAAACAAAAATAAAATGTATTAAAAAAAATGCATACTTTACATTTATTACTTATTTAAATTTGTGTTTCAAGTTTTCCCACAAATAATAGAAATATGAGAAGTAAAAAACAGACAACAAACAAAAGTCATGTTGATAAATGGTTTCTAAATTATACAGGAGATAAAATGTGTTTATACTTTTATTTAATACAAACTGTGTTCATATCTAATTTTAAAGAACGTTTAATTCTGCTAAAGTTATTAGACCTCATCATAGGAAGGGGGTAGCTCAAAGTGAACTAGCACTAAGACCTGGCCGAGCTGCTCAGCTGCTCAGACCTCACTTACGTTGCTCTCTGTGCCGGACAGTAAAAAACAAAAATAGATGCACAAGCAGCTTGTTAGCGCTGTAGTCTGTGCTACTCAGACTCAGCTCCACTGCAAACTCCACTTCAGCTCACTAATAACAACCAGCTACTTTCTGAACAACAGTAAAACATGCTGACCAAGTTACGTATTGTGCTTAATACCAGCAGCAATTTTAATGTGATAAAATTAAATTTGTGCTATACTATACACCTTTCTGTTCGTTGAGAGACTTAATGCTTGGTTCCACCAGTACTTATGAAAACCTGGTTCCGTGATGTTTTTTTTTTTCCCTGATTTTATTAGTACGACTTGGTACTGAGGTACAAGGACTTTTGACAACACTAGTAGAGTGAAGTCAACTTCCTATTTGATACACGTCTTAGCCTGTTTTCTGTCTACCAATTGTCTCTCAATTATCTGGCCTTTTTTGTCATTTAATTTGTGGATTTGTGGATGTCTTTGTTCCATGTGGTGTTCACATTTCCACTGAACTCAACCAGCTCTTTGAGCCCCCACACACACACACACACACACACACACACACACACACACACACACACACACACACAAAAATAACAAACAAAGTTCTGCACAAACAGTTATATTTTATTATAAACATACACGATATGCACACCTGAAAGCGCATACTGGGGAGAAGTAGAGGCAAAGAGGTCTTCATCCTCAATATCAGATATTTGTGGAGACATGTGTAGCGGAGGAGGTGGTTGGCTCATTCTGAAGGGTCGAGACCATTCCAGAAGAGGCCTGTGTAGCGGGGGAGGTGGTTGGCTCACCCTGACCAGTGGCAGAGGATGCTCCAAAATATTTTAGAAGTGCTCCTGAAATTGTAATTGAATTGCATTTGAAATCAAAAGACCATAGGATAATGTTTTATAAAGCTAAAACAGCCTGGGGTCAAATTGACTCAAAACATAATAGAAGGGTTACATAAACATGCTCTTACACACTAAATGTATGTCATTACACGCTATATCCTCCCAAACCCGGAAAAAAACATTTATTTATTTATCATTTTTTTCCTTTCATGTCATCACATTGTTTAGAGCATAGAAACAAATGGTAAAATATATATATATATTGAAAAATTATATTTTATTCATGTTATGCTATGGTGACTGGGACTCAGTTGTTTAAAAAATAAAATTACTTTAAATTATATGTATAGGCAAAAACAATGGGATTTTATTTTTTTAATCAGCAAAAACTTTTTGGGTTTCAGGATATTTTAATTTGTATATTAATCTAACTTTCATGGAGGAACCATTAGCTCTTTGGTTACTGCCTCAAATTCTATGCATGACACACTTTTAGTTATGACTTGTAAAACTATACTTAGGAAACTATACTTAGCACACTGTGTAGCAAATAGCTACATAGCAAATGTTCGTCTTTAACCTAAAGATTTGAAAATGCCGTTGGTTATTTACAGAGCCTAACGTTAAACCAACAGATGGAAATGATAACTGAACTTTTAACAGTTTTATTGCAAAGCACAATATTAAATTAGATCTCATTAGTGAGTTGAAACCAAATTATTGTTGTATAAGCATAGCAAGCATCATTAGCAAAAAGGCTAACAAAGAGTTATACCCACCACCAATTAACATTAGCTCTTCATTCATGAAATGGATACTGTAATCATACAGAGAGAGAGAACATAGTTGCATACCTTAATCTTTTGCTTGTTTCTCCTCTTCTTCTTTTCTTTTTTTTCCAAATTGGGCACATTTGGCTTTGACCTTTTCTTCTCCAGCTCTGTTTATTTGGCACTCGACAATCAACAGATTTCCCATCCCCCCGCAACTGTCACTCACGACCAGAAGTGAAGACTAAACCAATTCACCTTGATGACCGCATAATTGTTTTGTATTAACGTTACCTAGTTTCATTTGCAGGAACTATAGGCTGTCCGTTCCATTTGAGAGAGACCCAGAGGTGAAATGTCACCCGCGCCTCTCGCCCCACCCCCTTTTACACTTCTCTCACAACACACAGCTTCTGTGCATGGTACATTTTCAGCAAGCAGGGGCGCCGGCAGCTGCAGGGAGCGCCAATTAGCCAATTCCACACACAATGAAATGATATAATGATGAAAACCGCTTTGCGACGCAGAGGAATTTTTTATTTTATTTTATTTTTTTATTAATCTGCTCGTGCCCAATGTGTCACGAAAAAATGACGCCCCAGGCGGCTGCCCGGTTCGCCCGTGCCTAAAACCGCTACTGATCACAAATACGCCAGACTCTTCTTGTGAAAGGGGTGACTGACGTTTTCTGCTCAGGTGGAGAGTTCCACAAACCTTATTGTGCTGCTGTGCTATTTGCTGCCCTCTACACGCAATCACTTCAGGATTTGGAGCTGCTCACCTTTGATTTGATCAGGCCTGTGTTGTTTTTATATTTGAGTATTTATACAGAGACAACAGTGAGGCATGGCCATAATAACCATGCTGGAATTATTCCAGGACTTTATGTGCCAGAGTTATATTCACATTTCACAGGTTTTGATGTTTTTTTTTAGTGTAACTTTGGACTGCATTGGCACAAACAATTGGAAATTACAAGACTTCCTACCTTTTATAGCAAGGGCAATCAGGCAAAGTTAGCTAATACTTCCATCAGACTTGATTTTATATGTCAAATGTGATGCGCTTTAACACAACAATCTTAAAGGAAAATGAATAAAACCTGTACAAATGATGTGCCTTATACAAGATATCAATCAGTCAATTGGATAGAGATTGACTGAAATATACATGTATCCATCTGTGTATTTAGTAGGAGTGTAATGATAAATAGTTATAGACTGATTGTACATATTTACTGCTACTTAACTGTCCGGTCTCATAATGCCTCTCAACAACTCGGTAAGAGTCAGTGCTGAGGCTCATGTCTGAGGCCTGTGAGAGGCCTTTTGTGAGAGTTAGCTGGACCTGACCTCATAAGAGCCATCATAACATCCCGCTCTCGCCCACATACTGTCGTTGTGTCCTTGGGCAAGACACTTAACCTACATTGCCTCCAGTGGTGTTTCAGCTGTAACTCTGGCAAAAAGCTTAATGTATGTAAAGCGCTTTGAGTGCCTACTACAGTAGGTGGAAAAGCGCTATCTAAAAAAAATAAAAAAATAGATAAAAGAGCAATCATGACTTTAAATTAAAACTTGATAAAAAGGAATAAGTCTTATTTACTTTGTCTCCACCATAAGGCCTACTGCACTATTCTCTAAACTGTCAGATGTTTTGTCATATTCTGACCCAATAAGACTGCTCTCTTTAAGAGTAACAATACAGGTTTAAAAAAACCCAAAAACATTGCACCTGGGATTTATTTTAACTCTACCTATGACTGCAGTGTCCCAGGAGTCCATTTGAAACAAAAATGTGTCCTTATCACAGACAAAAAATGGAGTGTAACAGTAGCTCTGAGCCAAGTGTGGCCTTTCTATTCAGTCAGAAGCGCTATGAATAATGAGTTTTAATGTGGGTAATGAGGGTCTTTGTGTTATTTTAAAAGAACATTTGAGGTGGATTATTTTCTGTCCAAGACAAGATGCACAAATGTCAAGCCCTTAAACAGAGCAGTATGTACTCTGAGTTTATAAAGGATGCAGCAAAGAAAAATCCCAGATGTAGACTCATATTAGTGCAGCTGATTCAATTTACTCATTTACCGCTTGGAAAGAAAGACATCTGTTAGATTTGCTGAAGCAAACAGATTCAAACATAATCATTTAAGAAGAGCAGAAGACCAACCAGTCTGAGTTCTCAAGATAATAGAATGTAATATATCAATGTTTGTCACTGGCACATAGTTTGTGCCTTAGTGGCTTTGTGGTACGATTTGGAAAAAGTGTAGTTATATACTGCAGTCAGCTGATTAACAAACATACAACTACAACATCCAAGAATGCTACTACCCTAGTAACCCTAGTGAGGGGGGTTACATGCGGAGAATGTGGGAAACATGGTTACTTTGAAAACCACAATCAACACTAACAGCAAAAATTGATATAGCTTATAAATCAAAACTAAAACTTATAATAATAATAATAATAATAATAATAATAATAATAATAATAATAATAATAATAATAATAATAATAACAATAACAACAACAATTAAATTAGATTAGATTTTTACTGAAAATGACAGGGAGCCTAGCCCGTTGATACCAGCCGTCGCTGCTCATTAGAGCTGTTATAAAGACTGTTGTTTGAGTATCTAGAATTAAACTTTAATTTTTTTTCTGATTTGACTTATTTAGGTGTAAATCTGTGTGATGTCTCAGAAATGTACACAATAGAAGAACAGTGGGCTTGTTCTACTGCTTTTCTTTTTATAAAATGCACACTACTGTGCAGGAAAACAAAAGGTTTCAAGGTTTGAATGGCTACTAAAGGCAACCATCCTCACCTGTGATCTGTTTGTGTGTAATCAGTGTGTGTATAAAAGGTCAGTGAGTTTCTGCGCTCCTGACAGACCCTTGCATCTTTCACCCAGTGCTGCACTGATGTTTCTGTATTCTGGGGAAAGCAAAAGATCTGCGGGAAAAGGTACTTGAAGTTTATAAAACAGGAAAGGGATATACAACGATATCCAAGGAATTGAGAATGCCAATCAGCAGTGTTCAAACTCTAATAAAGAAGTGGAAAATGAAAAGGTCAGGTACACCAACAACAATATTTCAACCACAACTGCTAGGAAAAAGACACCATTCCTACTGTGAAACATGTAGGTGGATTACTAATGTTTTAAGAATGTGTGAGCTACAAAGAAACAGGATACTTGGTCAAAATTGATAACAAGATGAATGCAGCATGTTATCAGAAAATACTGGAGGAAAATTTGCAGTCATCAGCCAGGAAGCTGTGCATGGGATGTACTTGGATGTTCTGGAATGGCCATCTCAGTCTCAATTTACAGTAACTGGAGGCTTTTTGCCAAAAAGAATGGCCAGCTTTACCATCTGAGAAAATAAAGAGCCTCATCTACAACGACCACAAAAGACTTCAAGCTGTCATTGATGTTAAAGGTGGCAATACAGAGTATTAAGAACTGGGGTATGTAAACTTTTGATCATGGTCATTTGGTTAGTTTCAGTTGTCATTATGATTTAAAAAGAGTAAACACAGTTGTTTGACAATTAATGGCTTCACCCAACCACTAACTATGAGTGAATATGAATGTGATATCATTCATATTCACTGAAAAATGGCCAAAAGAATCCCACATTCTGGGGACAGTTGTTACTTTCAAATGCATTTTCAGCTCTTATGTTCTAGTATATATAAGGGTCTATATACAACAATTCTCGGGTTTCTTTGAGGTGTTTACAACAAAAACCCCAGCTGGTTAGTGTAGAACAATATTACTTCAGTTTATTAAATATATGGGTTTACTGAATGCATCAGAGGCAATAGATACAAATGAAATTAGTGCAGATGAGTAGAACGATGGATGTAATATTCCTACATATTTAATGCCCAGTGTCGGAGCATTCCCCGCTGTTGCTGCTAAGTCCTTGCAGTAATGTGTATATAAAACGCTGTATTCACATTTTTTTTTCACTCATCTGCCATATTACAGATCATATGGGTATGGTTTATTTCATTTTATCTGAAACATCTGCTGCTTGCGGCGCCAGTTGTGCAGTTGACGTGCTCTTACACTGTAGCAACAGGACGTTTAATCAAAGACTTGCTGCATATATTAGTTTTTGAAGAAGTACTTACATCAGCAAAATGTATTTCATGTTTAATATTCCTACAACTCTTGGATGTTTGGTAAGCAACTTTTGAGGCTAGGTTAAAAAAAAAAGTGTTACATTTTTAGTAGACGTAGGTTGAAATTTGAGGATTTTTAATTTAAAACATATTTATATTCTTATTTTATAAGGCTTATATAACCTCTGTTGGTGACGCAGCTCATCAGCAGCTGAGCGGCTGCTGCACATGCACAGAAGGTATAAGTAACACATGACGCAGGTCAACTTTGTCTGAAGAGCGCCAGACACGCCCAGTACAGCATTGCAGCACAGCATCTCGTTCCCACTTTTTAAGGGAACAGGGTTACAGCCAAGTAACCCAAGACGTTCCCTATCAAAAGCTATAACTTTTGGAAGATAATTTAGGGTGAGGATTCAAAATGGCTTTGACCAGCCCAGGGGTAAAGTATAGGCAGGAGGGCAAAACTAACAGAGCCTGCAAATCTCCAATCCTCTTAAGAGTGGTAATGGCTGCCAGAAAAAAATGTCTTTAGAGTCAGACACTTGACAGACGCTGACTCTAGCGGTTCAAAAGGAGTGCTTACTAAGCCCTCCAGCACTATAGCTAGGTCCCAGGAAGGAACTCTAGCTCTAGTGGGTGGCCTCAACCGCTTGGCCCCTCGAATGAAGCGGGCAACTAGAGGGTGTCTCCCTATCGAGACCCCGTCAATCAGGGCATGGCAAGTCAAAATGGCGGCCACAAAGACCCTGAGCAAGGATTATTGCCCGAGGACAGGTCCTGCAGAAACTCCAACACTGAAACAATCTGGCAGTGAACTGGGTTTGTATGATGCGTAGCACACCGGGCTTCAAAGACACGCCATTTAGGATCTCCTAGTAGAGGGAGACCTAGCACTCAAAATAGTCTCTACAATAGGGGCCCAACGTCTCTTAATTGGTCCCCCTCAGGGGCCAGACGTGAAGGTTCCAGTGCTCGGGCCGGGGATGAAACAGTGTCCCCTGTGCCTGAGAAAGGAGATCCCTCCATGTCAGAATCACCCATGGCGAGCCGTCGAGGACGATATTAGGTCTAAGAACCATACTTTGTTCGGCCAATTAGTAATAGAGACGAAACCCTTGTTGACGTTCGCCAGGACTCCTGGGAGCAGAGCCACCGGGGTGGCTAGTTGTACTAGTACATGGTAGTCCCTTAGCTGCTGGAGGAAGTATTTCAGGGCCAGAAATGGAGCCTTCATATCAAGGCAATTGATGTGCCATGCGAGAAGATGGCCGCCCCAGCCCGTGAAGGAAGCATCTGTCATTAGCATCATGCGATGACAACATGGACCTAGAGTGGGACCCAAAGTGAGAAACTGGGGTTTGAACCACATAGATAGGGTACGGAGCCTTCGGTGCGTAACCCTTATTTGCTTCAGGGGGTTGGCCCAAAAATGACAACAAGAGTTCAGCACAGAATACTCAGAGAGGTAAATAAAAACCCTAGAGGGTCTGCTAAAGACCAGTCCAATATCTCTGTGCATACATCGACTATTTGTAAAACACTGGCCAAGAATGGTGTTCATGGGAGGACTCCACGGAGGAAGCCACTGCTGTCTAAAAAAAACATTGCTGCACGTTGAATGTTTGCAAAAAGACACTTGGACAGTCCACAGAACTTCTGGGAAAAATATTTTGTGGACTGATAAAACGAAAGTTGAACTGTTTGGGAGGAACACACAACATCATGTGTAGAGAAAAATGGAACAGCTCACCGACATCAACACCTCATCTCCACCGTGAAGCAGGTGGAGGGAGCATCATGGGTTGGAGCTGTTTTGCTGCATCAGGGCCTGGACAACTTGCAATCATTAAATAAAAAAAATATTCAAAGGTTTATTAGGATGTTTTGCAGGAAAAGCTGAGGCCGTCTGTCAGACAGTTGAAGCTAAAAAGAGGATGGATGCTGCAACAGGACAACTTCAGAATGGTTTCAGAAGAACAAAATACACCTTCTGGAGTGGCCAAGTCAAAGTCCTGACTTAAACCCCCTTGAGATGGTGTGGCATGACCTCAAGACAGCGATTCATGCCAGACATCCCAGGAATCTGACTGAACTGCAGCAGTTTTGTAAAGAGGAATGGTCCAAGATTGATCCTGATCGATGTGCCAGGCTGATCTGAAACTACAGGAAACGTCTGGTTGAAGTTATTGCTGCCAAAGGGGAGCAACCAGATATTAAATGTGATGGTTCAGTTACTTATTCCTCCCCTTTCTGTCATTGTTTGCATGTTATCCTCATTAAAAATATGAAAACCTATAAATGTTTGGGTAGTTTTAGTTAAATCAGACACTGTTTTTTCATTTGTGTCATTTTGACAAAGATCAGATCACATTTGATGGCGATTTTATGTAGAAATGTGAGAAATTCCAAAGGCTTCAGATACTTTTTCATGCCACTGTATATATATATGTATGGCATTTATTGAGAAAGTGGTTGACTTGTTTACTTTTCTCTTACTGGCACAGAGAGTAGGTTTGCTCACACTTCACACAAGGCAATCTAAAGACAAAAAAACCTGAGGATGCTTGTTACTTATACCCTTTGTATCACTCGCATTCAGGTGCGCTTAATCAGACAGCTGCCGCTGATGAGCTGCGTCACCAACAGAGGTTATATAAGCCATTTCTTGGCGTGTTTGACACACGTGCTTCCCAACCGGTCACACAAAGAATGTTCCTCTTTGTGTTCCTCATAGCATATATATATATATATATATATATATATATATATATATATATATATATATTGTCTCTTTGTCTCTCATCATTTATTCTTATCCAGGCTTACATCGAAGCAACTAGTAGCTCAGTGAAAGTCTCTCAAAACAAACTTTTTTAAACAATGCAGCTGGAAACTTTTCTACTTGGACTTTACATTCGTCCCAGGTTTTGTAGACTCCAGGCTTAAATCCTTTCCTCACGACGTAATAAAACGTCCCTTCGGCATTACTTCAGTGCCCCTGCAAACCGTTTTCCGAACTGCTCTGTGATGCTCCCACACAAGATGCTCTCGATGGTGCAGGTGTAAAGGTTCATGAGCACCTTGAGAGAGAGCTTCAAGTCTCTGAGGAGTCTGAGGAGGTAGAGACGCTGTCTGGCCCTCTTCCGATGGTGTGTATGTGATGAGTCCAGGACAGGTCCTGTGAGATGGTCACTCCCGGGTATTTGAAAGTGTCCACTATTTACACCTCAGAGCCGCAGATGTGCAGTGGATGGAAGTCCCTTGGCTGTTTCCTGCTGAAGTCCACTATCAGTTCATTAGTTTTGCTGACGTTCAGCAGGAGACGGTTCTCCTGACACCAGTCCTTAAAGAGGGAGACCCCCCTCTTGAAATTGCGGTCAGTGAGTTATGTAGAACGTTCTGTGTTCTGTGTGTTGTAATTGACGTGTTTACTCTGATCTAAGTTCTAAATGATGGTTTTAGAGCCTGTAGTGTAGGTGTTGTGTTTGTCGTTGATTTTAGGGACATTTCTGCTGCTGAGGTCAGTGAAGTTTAGACAAAACAATACCCACGCCCATTTTATGACTCATTAAAAAACTTTTTATCTTTCATTTAATTTTCTGTTCACGATGCACTCAAAGGTCAAGGAACAGTGATTAGGAAAGTACGTACTTAAGAGCCAGCTTTGTTTGGATTGAGATTGAACAAACCAATTCCTCTTTATTTTTCTGTGAATCTGCTCAATATTATAAACCAGAACACACGACCGAGACAAAAACAAATGGCTTTCTCTTCAGATAATCCATCTCTTAGTTCAACACATTTTTATTTAAAAATAAAAAAAACAAATCAAAAGCACAACAACACTAATATTCCCTCCAGTAAAACTTGTCTTGTTCTTGTCGTAATCCAAGAAGAAAAAGGGTTCATTAGCAGCTGTTTGCAATTTTTAGTTGGTGATTCTTTCTTTCTGAATTAATTAAACTGATAGCATATGAGTCCCGAACAGTCCAGAATTCCGTTTATGGTAGGAGCAAACGACTAAAGCTTTGTCAACAAAGTGTGGTTTTGTGATGCCATCGACCAACTCCTCAGGGTAGCTCCAGTTTTTCATTTGAGGCCTCCTTTCGTTTTGCTCAAATAGTCTACCAGGCCATTTTCTCTCATTCTCTAAATCTGATTGTTCCAATAATTCTTTCTAAAGGCAGCAAAGAAAATTGAGTAAACTTTTCTCTTCCTCCGCCTCAAACTACCTTGTGTTTTATGATTGTTCTGTTTGTATTTGTGAGTGGAATAGTCCTGTTCTGCTGCAAAGAGATGATTTGTCTGTTTCTGATCACCATTCCTAAGAGCTGTATTGATTTCCCAGCACTGAGACCAATGTGGGAGTCGACAGTCGGAGAAGCTTTTCTTTGGTAAATAATGCAAAGCAATTAATCAGAGCAGAGAACGGTCATGCTCACAATAATGGAGAAGTAAATCACTTAGGTTTCTATTGACGGCTAAGGCTTGTAATAGCAGATTAATGTGTCTTGAGAGAAGTGGGGTTGAGAAAATCAACTTAAGATTTGAGGAAAAAATCAAAAGTAGTTTTGAGATTTTGTGCCACTTTGTCAGTGTTAAGATAATGCAGCTGAAGGCTATTGCTATTAATAATTTATTCATTAATCAATAAACGTGTTCTAAATTTATCAATAAACGTGTTTTAAATATTATACACTGCTGTTATTAATTAACTGAATATATATATATATATATATATATATATATATATATATATATATATATATATATATATATATATATATATATATATATATATATATATATATATATATATATATATATATATATATATATATATATATATATATATATATATATATATATATAAGTGCACGTGGCAGAGTTGTTAGCACTCCTGCCTCACAGCAAGAAGGTCGTGAGTTCAAAACCCGGCCGACTCAAACATTCTCGCCTGACTCTGGTCTTTCTGTGAGGAGTCTGCATGTTCTCCACGTGTTACTGTGGGTTCTCTCTGGGTACTCTGGCTTCCTCCCACCGTCCAAAGACATGTATGTACAGGTTAGTCAGCGTGAATGAATGTGAGAGTGAATGGTTGTCTGTCACTGTCTATGTCTAAATGACCCCTAACGGGACAAAGCGGTAGAAAATGCATGCATGAATGAATGAATGAATATATATTTAGTTTGTAGATTGGGGGTTTCAATGGAAATAAATTAAATTATACAATATAAAACTTTAAAGGCAGTTTTCTCAAAATTATTTTTTTTTTAGTCTAAAATCTCCACTTAAGTAGCACCTACAAGCACCACCTTTTCCAGTCTTAAACGTAACTATTTTCTGAAAGTTTTTTTCACGGAGGAATTTGTCGATATATCATTCCTATCGTTATACGTCATTTTACTCCCAAAAAAACTGAAAATTGATTTAGCCGATTTAGTTTGTAATCTTAAATTTACTAAAGCAAAAAATAAAATATCCTGAATCCCTTCTGTAAAAAACCTTTCATCTAATATGTCAACAAAATGAACCGAGGATTTTAAACCTAGTCCTTCCCAATTTCCAGATTTTGTTTTTGGAAATGTCTGCAAATTAGCGTAGGCCTCATTTGCATATTGAAACATTAATTGACACTAAACTTGTAATAGATTTCTTTCTTATGTATGCCAGTAACAAACTGGAGAAGTTACACAGTGATATCTACTAATTTAAAAAATGTCCCTTTTCACCTGTAGTGTCTTGCCTAAAACCCCGGCCTACCACAGTCTACAGTGAGACAGTCTACCACAGGAGCAGATCAATAGTAATGCAGGGGAATATCAGAGCATTAACTGTTGATGTGGCGTTATCTCCCAGTGTGGAGTATTCGATTTGCAGATCAGCAACGTCAGTGCCAGCTCGAGTTAAAGAGAAGCTGAGGAGGAGTAATGAGAGCAGTGCATATTAATGAACATTAAAACAAATGTAAATATGCCAGATTATAGTCTTAGTCTTAGAATGATCTAATTTTTTTATTTTTTAAAAAAAGGGGAAGCTGTATTATTGCTTCCTTTATGGCTACACAAGACAAATAACTAGACATTTCATGTATCCTCTCCAGTGCCACAAATGCAATTTTCTCTTTAGAGTAGTACAACAGAATGACTCATACTTCACTTTAGCAAATAACTGTTCTCTTATAACAAGAGATTTCAGAAAGAGTACACATAATAACATCAATTGGAAAATGTACCTCTTCATTAGCCCATCTGCTCAGCGCTCCAAACAGAAGCACATCTCAGAGAATAATGTCTTTGTGTGACAGTGTGTAATCAGAGGCTGCTTTCAGAGACGCAGCATCATCCATGTTGATCTGAGAGCGGCGTGCAGATTAGTCCCAAGACTCAGCAGTGCATGGCTGTGTGGAGGTGTATGTGTGTGTCCTTGTGGCGCTGTAGGAGCTGAGTACAGAGGAAAGGGGGTAGAGCTGCCCCCATCACTGGCCGCCGTCTCTCGGTTCCACTCCAATACCTGAGGAAATGTAGCCTGATATTAGCTATTAAAGAGCAGATTGTCATGGGAGCCAAGCTAGTACTGACAGCAGCTGAGCAACAAAGCAGGCTGTGGCTGGCCTGGCCTCATCAGCACTATCCCCCACCCCAACCTCTGCCTCTGTGCCCTTCAGACAGTTGGGTTGTGACTAAACCCACTGCCAAGTCACAAGTAATGGTGTGATAGGAGCTGGGTCTCAAAGCCCTTATTTTGACTCTATACGTCATCTGCACTTCCCTCCTCTCCTCGCGTCTGAGGCTCAATCGAAATACTTTAAAACATTATGAGGTCAACAGTAAGAAGTTTGGGGGTTCCTTATTGATGAAGGAAAAGGAGCTTCTGCTGTGTTTTCGCAATCCAACTTCTCTAACCTTTCAGAGGATACACTGAGAGAACAGCAACATTGCCTCAAACAGCTCTGTAATAGTCCTCGTCTGGTCGTAGTTCAATAATTCACAAAAGCCATTCCTCATTCATTCATTTTCTACCGCTTAGTCCCGGTTCTCGAGACTAAGGAGGAGGACATGCAGACTCCTCATGGAAAGGACTTGTGTCTGCCAGCCCAGGCAGAAAACCAAGCCAAGCTTCTTGCTATCAGACAGGACCACTCTGCCAGCATGCACGCCAAAGGAAAACATGTCACGTTTATTTGCTTCTCATATTTCAGCTAATACAGTATGGTGTACCACTCTCAAAAACTGTGCATGATCGTGTGTGGGCAGGCCTTATTGGGATAGTTAATATAGTATATATATATATATGTAATTGTTTCCTCTACTGTGAGACTCTGAGATAACACTGCCTTTTAGATCACAAGCTTTAACGCACACTTTATTGACAAATGCTAATTCTACACCTTATCTGTCTTTGACCCACTCCACAGGTCAAAGACAGCTGGGCGAAGACCACAGGATATCTTTGTCCTTTAAGTGCTGACAGAACATTATGGGCCAGTTCTGTGAATAAAAGAGTGTGATTGAGGAGAGTAATCAGATCTGTGCAGAAGAACAGGATAGGTTTGTTGTCTCTTTGCAGATCTCAGGGAACACTCAGAGAATAACAGGACCTGTCCTGTTCTAGCTTTAGGTTGATCCACTCCCACTCACTGTCTGATTACTCCATAATCCTGTCTCATCTGTTCATACTCCTTTGGATTTTATTGTTAACCAGACTCTGAGTCATAACGTTATCATGATATTCAAGGAATAACATGTAATACTAACTATTCCAGCACAAAATCTTTAAAAACCTTTAAACATATGCTCTGTTAGTTTTTTAGACCTTTTTTTTTATAATTGTAAAGAGTTATGTGCACATTTTTGAAAGGAAAGTAAAATGACGACAATACATTTTGTTTTTTTAATGGAAAAGTCTGCATGACAAGATGTGTTTTCTTTCTCAAATGGCAGCAAAGTGACTACGTATGAGTGCTGTCAGTGAGTCGCCATCAGCGAGTGGCTGCATATTCAGCTGCTCTACTGACACAAGCATTCAGGCTACGCCCGCAAAAGTCTAAAACATCAATTGTGATCATTTTTTTTTCTCATCACAATGCCATTTGGACATATTTGTTAAACAAATAATAATCCTGTTCTAAAGATCATTCATCAGCTGGCTCCACATTAACCTTGTCTGCTTGCTCGGGGCAGTCTTTAGTTTTCTCTAAGCGTCCCATTTATCAAGTGCCTACTGACAAAGCTGAAGTCTGTCCAAAGCGATCACATTGGTGATTTAAGAAAAACCTATCCAAATGTTGTTTTTTGCTTTCTCTTTTAACTTCATCGCTCTGGGCCGGTTTGTTCTATGACTGAAGAGCGAAGGTTTCACTAAACTCTCGCTGAAATGGAACTTTAGTCTGTGTCCAGCGGAGAACAGGGCTGTAAATAATAGTGAGCAGAGCAGCTTTATTTGTCTCGAGGCTGTGTTGCAGGATAATTGTGACCCAGAATTCTAATATCGTCCCATGCCTAATAGGCTATATAAGTAGTTTATAATACAAATATTATATTTGTATTATAAACTATGTAATTATACAATTATACAATATAATTTTAATGGATAACATAATATTACTATAAGGTCTAATAATACATCTTTGGGTAGACATCATCATCATTATACAGTGTACTTCATTTTGAGTATTTTGACTTGAGTGTGATGCTTTGAACAGCATCAGCTGCTATTTCCTCACTCCCTGTCACAGACACAAGACACTGAAGGATGTTACTACAACCACAAAACTGACGGCATATCAATTTATACAGATAGCAGCATTATGCATTAGATAATAAAAAGTTCAAAAAGTTCTGCAGATACGAGACTTTGAACTGTCAATGTAACGCTAACGATAGCTGACAGACATTTTTCAGAAACTTTCTGATAAGAAAACAGATCAATGTAAACATACAAGGATCAACACTGTTATCTTTATTTTTGGCCAAATAAGTTACATTTTGCACGTCTCGCTGTGGTGTCAGTGAATGCACTGCAATATGGAAAATTATCTTACCCCTTCGTGTCAAGTGTGGTCCTCCAAAATCTCTGTGTAAAGCCCTTCTCCTTAATGCAAATAATTATTAGGACTCCACTTTGTTTCTCGTGAACGCGCAAACAAGGGCTAAGGGCTAGAGTGTAGGGGTGAGGGGTAGAATTGGGATTGGGCCTTAATAGGCCTCTCCATGACACACAATCAACAATACATTTCCTTAAGAAAAATTTAGCAGCTTAATAAATCTGTCTCTGAATGTGTTGGAATATGGATATGATAGGGTACACATTATTATACAATATTTGTAGGTTGTGCCTCAGCGTTGTCATTTTTCCACCACACTGACTCTTTCACTTTGATGTAACTTTGCTCATTTTCCTCCTCCTCCTCTCTCGTCTGCCCCCAGTCTCTGTCCGCTTGCCCACACACCTCCTTTAGATTGATCACAGTCATTAGCTCCATTAATGAGACCGGATTGAGTCCTTAACTGGGCCTCGGAGCCAGGAGGTCACACTGACGGGGGATATGGATTAGAGATGGGTGTCCTACAGCAGCCAAAGTACACTTTAATCACCTGGCCTCACAACGCCGATGGCTTTATAATGACACCCACAAGGGCACATATAGACACTAAGAGGTCCAGAGTCAGAACTTTGAATGAGTCCAAGGGATTGAAACAGAGTAAAGAGATTTGCAGGTTAAAGATAAATGTAAGGACAGCCAACAGTCATTACGTGAACATAACTCTTGTCAAATGTGGTGTTTCTGCAGTGTTATTAGAATGTAAGTTTTCTCCAGTTTTGCAGTTTTCTGTAGATTTAGTTGAAAACATGACTACTCTTGTCCAATACAAGGCCAGGACCTTACAGCAGTATGGAAGAAAATGTATAATCGTCATGGAACCTTCTTAACTGGATGACTGAAAATCTGAGATTATTGCAACAACAGACACATAACAGTGCTTTACTGAACAACATAGACCATCCTCTGTATTGGGCTTTTGAACAATAGAGAGCAGCAAGCCTCACTGAAATATGACTGTACAATCAATCAGTCTGTGGCAGATGATGTCTGAATCAACTCATTTACAAAAGGGAAGGATGCAAAGTAAATCTGGACCAGGTTCCAACAAGGACCAGGTCTGAACCAAGACTGGGCCCCCGGCATATACTTCTCTAACTGAACCTTTTTTGACAATGGAAACTGACATACCACCATGCACACTGCACACACCTCACTTGCCTCATTTGTATAATGGTAACACTTATGGGTAAACAATCTCCTACCAAGCTTATATGCATTTAACCCTTTCATGCATGAATTATGAAAGCTACAGTCAAGATTTTTTTTTCTCAGTGCTTTTATTACCCTTTGGGCATAAAAAAACAAAAACTGAACTTTTTTTTTTTTTTTTGTAACTCTCAATGAGTTATTCACCTGTCCACTCAGGTGGACTGCATGAAACTAGGTTTTTAAGTTCTAACACTGCTCAATGCATTGCAAAATCACTAAACTCTTCCTTTTTGAACATATTTTATCAAAAATATTGTCAACAGTTTTCTAAACACAATTTTAAATGAAATTCAGCTGCATGGTCTGCTTTAGTGTGTTGTGCATCATTACACTATTTCTATCTTGTATGAAAATTGCCAAAGCACCCAGGGCACAAAGCCAGGCACCGCTTGCAGATGTATTTGGTCTTTCTTGTGCATGCAGCATAATGGCATCTGTTTGCATTTTTCACTTCGATGAGCTGAGGCCAGTGGTTTCCTGGGCCAAACCTGATCCTCATCCTCACCCTCAACTTCCTCAGCATCCTCAGTTTCACTGTCACTACTGGCTAATCCTTCTTTTTCTGGCACCTATTCTTCATCGGGGGTGCACGTGGCAGAGTGGTTAGCACTCCTGCCTCACAGCAAGAAGGTCGTGAGTTTAAAACCCGGCCGACTCAAACATTCTTGGCTGACTCTGGTCTTTCTGTGAGGAGTCTGCATGTCCTCCACGTGTTACTGTGGGTTCTCTCCGGGTACTCCAGCTTCCTCTCACCGTCCAAAGACATGCATGTTTAGGTCAATTGGCAAATCTAAAGTGTGAATGGTTGTCTGTCACTGTCTATGTCTAAATGTCAGCCCTGCGACTAACTGGCCACTGTCCAGGGTGTATCCCGCCTCAGGCCCAAAGCTGCTGGGATAGGCTCCAGTCACCCGCGACCCCTAACGGGACAAAGCGGTAGAAAATGAATGAATGAATATTCTTCATCGCTGCTACTAGCTTTATCCTCCCTTGATCCGGATGGGATTTGCTCCACTATCCTGTAGGTCTTTCTATCACGCTCTTAAACTTGAACTCTACAAAATATATATACATTATCTATTATTCACATAATAGAACTTATCTGCACAAAAGGTTTTTGTTACAAAAACTGCTAATTACATTGTAATAGCATACATAGATTGATTTACAGTCAAAAAGGTACTGCAACTATATCATTTACAATACAAACAAAGTTCTGATAATAAAATTAATTGTTGTTGAAATATAACCAACAATGCATGATGTCCAAATTAGTGGACAGATAAATAATCCCAATTTTCTCCCAAGATAAGATCAATACTTTGAAAATTTAACAACACTAGGTTACTTTAGGTGGTACTTGATGTTATCATATTTTTTTTACCTCCAAGGGTCTCCTACTATAAAAGGTTTGGCAAGGTATTCCTGAGGTGGTCGGCCTGTGTGGCTTTCTGTCGGCCATCTTGGTTTTAAGAATTATTTTTACACTTACAGTGGCTGACCAATGGGTGGCAGTGTAACAGATTAACGCACTAGGGTCCACAGAAGTGGATTATATGCAACATCTCAGTCAGAACCCATGCACATACAAGAAAACAGTTTTTAAATAGCTGTCCACTGTAGTGACCACTATGCATGAAAGGGTTAAAAACATGTATATATATTTTATAAAATAGCTATAACTGCTGTTTCTAAATGAAGTCAGTGAGCTATAAGAGGAGATGATCACTAACAAACATTGACAAACCACAGATACATTTTAAAGGTTAATGGATTGGATGCTTTCAACCAGCACTTAAAACTCTCTGTTTTAAGTGCTGCATTTACATGCATTTAACTGTAGTTTGAACAGAAAGGTTTAGTGAGAGCTGTGTTTCTTTCTCATCTCCACACCTCCGCTCAGTGACGGGCCACGCTAAATGCGAACCATATATAACATCTCACAAAAATAGTGTGATATAATTCAGTATTGATCTGCTCCTGTGGCTGGCTGATCTTCACTCGGCGACATTGGAGTACAGAGAACTTCGAGGCACTGGCATCGATCAGCTGGAGCCACCGAGGCAGAATTTCATTTTGGTGAGCCTGGCCTGAGTCCTCTGTATTTCACACACTGTTGTTTTAGGATCAGATATTGATTCTATGTCTTTTTTTCCAAAAAAATATGAGACATTTCTCAGAGCAGCAACTGTAGAAGTGGAATTGATGTTAATGTGAGCTCTTCACATTATGTTTTATGTTGCTGCTCTGTGTTTCCCTGCCATATGTCGTAGTGGTTGTTTTGTGATTCTCCTGTATTTCACTTTTCTGTAATAAGTATATTTAGCAATGTTATTTAGACTGACCTCTAAACAAAAATACACTAAATAAAGACTTTAACGACAACCATATAAGTTGACCCTAGTTGAAGTGTTTAGTATTGCTAGTATGTGACAAATTTTATATATAGTTTGTGTGACTTACTTGGCTTACTTATTTACTTACTAACCTGTAGAGAACAATCAAATACTGTGACATGATGTTTCCCCTGCCTTACCTAAGTGAATGAATGTGAGAGTGAATAGTTGTCTGCTACTGTCTATGTCTAAATGTCAGCCCTGCGACTAACTGGCCACTGTCCAGGGTTTAAGCCTAAAGCTTCTGGGATGGGCTCAAGTCACCCGCAAACCCTAATGGGACCAAGCGGAAGAAAATGAAAAAAATGAAAGTGCAGAAAGTCACAACTTAACCAAGACTAAAACAAAAAACAAAAGAAAAAACTAAACCTGGGCTCAGTTAAAGAAGCATTACATACCTTTCAGAAAAAAACTAACAGTTACTGACACCAGCTCTCGCTGGCGTGTGCTTGTACGTGCACGACTGGGTAACTGGAGCAACAGACAGCCAGCTACAGCTGTTCACACAGAACTTCAACATTTACAGAGAAGGTAAGAAAAGTTACACTTCTGCAACTTTATTGAGCATTAACTATATTTGACTCTCGGGTGCTGACACAACAGTAAAGAGAACTTGTGAGACATGGGAGATATGAGAGCGACTAATGTTTGACAATGGCATGTTTTATAAAGCGTTAATCAACACAATACGATAGTTAGAGCTAACGCTAACTTTCTATGATATGCTGTATTATCGACAGCATGTAACGTTTGTCTAAAATAACGTTAGCTGAGCAGCTACATCAACAACTCACGTAGCTTTCACCGAGGCCTGCTGTCTCAGCAGGATAACAGCTAAAGTTAGTGAACTTATATCAGACAGGATACTGTACTTGTTACTATTACTATTTGTTTTTTTTGCACAAATGTTGGAGCACTTCATTTTTATCTGGTCAACTAATGTCTCAACAGCTGCACTGGTCCTACACCACTTTGTGTAGCACATCAGTGACAAGCTCTTCAGTAAAACAAACTGACCTCTTTATTGTCGAGAAAATAATATGACTGAGTGAAGGAGTTTTACTTGTTTCTATGAACCATAACTGTACTAAATTAGTTTGCATTATTTTGCATTAGGTTGAGACAACATAAATGTAACCTTGCTGTATCATTTCAGCCTATCATTGTTTACTTCACAATATAGCACAATATAATGACAGATATATAATCTATTAAAATGTTTTCTTCTCAGAACTCCAACTCAGGAGAGTTTCAAGCTCCTGTGGAGGAGAGCTCTGACAGTGACTGAAGAAAGAGGAGAGCAGGAGCTGGAGCTGTCAGTGAGGATGACAGACTGTAATCTAAAAAATGCTTGTTGTTCCATTTTCAGGCACAGTTACAAAGAGGTTCTCCAGATGCTTGGAACTCGTCTGTCAGAGATTTTCTGGATGTGATGGAGAACAGACGGAGCCACACCAGGACCAGCCGAACCAAACAGGGCTCAGCCAGCGTGGTGCACCTGCCTGAACTGCAGAGTCATACAAACAGATCCAGAAAACAAATGCTGCCAACAGGGTCTCAGCCCACCACATGTTTTTTTTGTAATTGCACGATTTATGCAGATATATAGTTATAGATTCTTTCCTGCACATATTTATAATAAAGAAATGTTGCATTGATCCAAAGTCTCTTTTTTCTCCGAGTCATGTCCTAGAGAGAGAGAGAGACAGAAAGCAAGAGAAATAATTAGCATTGGTGTCATTTTGACAGTAATAACATTAATTTCATTACTTATTTATGGCATATATTACACAGACATACAGATAGTGTTTGAGAGGTAACAAACATGTCTACAGCAGTGTAGATACTGTAAGTGCACCTAGAAATTCTGGTTTAAAGCTGATAAATAACAAAGACTTTTCCACTGCTGCATGAGACCTACACATAATAGTTCCTGTGAGAGTGAGTGACACACGTGTCCTTTGTGGAGTTGTGTCTGTGCCAGTTCAGCTGTAGGTAGCAGAACAACTCCAGGAGACGATCAAGGGCCCGAGGGCCATCTGTACTCTTGGGAGGCCCCTGGAGACTTTAAACAATTCCCAAAATTCTGTTCTGCAGCCGAGGGATGTAGCTGTAGTCTTTGGCAAGCCTCTCTCATGGAACCCCTTAAAAGATCCTCACGTAATGGCGCCCCCTTTCAGCGATATACAGCAATATACCTCCGTCCACCAGAGGGCAGGCTCCAAAAGCGGAAATATAAGGAGAAACCCAATGGTGACTTTTTTGTAAATTTTTGATTAATATGTCTGTTTATGCTATCTGAAAACTATTGTTTCACTATGCAGTAAAAACCCTGGATGGAACCGCCATTTTATTGCCCTGTGGTAACGACAATATCGATGAATAGGGGAGCAAAAGGCGGAAGACGTCCATATTTTTTACAGTCATTGGTCTTTGGCCACCTTTACTGTGTGGACACGATAGAGCTGTAATAGTAACAAAACATTATAATTAGTTTTATTATGTTGTTGTTTTATTGTGTTGATAATGTTGCATAAATATTCCTTATTCACACATTCAGCTCTGGCATATACTAACATCTAAAATCTTTCTCATCGAAAGAGAAGACACTTGTCCACATCCTTCAGACACGTCTGTTGAGTACCCTCTGTGACAGGGCCTCGTGCTGCAGAACCAGATGTTATGAACTCTTTGTCAGAGCTTCCCACATCCAGAGGAGGGTGCTGGCATCTGCAGAGGTCTCACTCGTGCTCGCTGCTGATGTGGTGAGGTACACCTCACCTCCATACCCTGAAATGTATTGAATTTAGTGCTATTGTATGTCGTACTTTGGATCACAACTGAGAAACAAACGGATGTGATTTTTGTTGGGCAGTGATAACAATTACATCCTATATTGCATCCTGACTACATTTATAAAGATGTCATGACTCGTGTTATCTCTGGTGAAGGTTAATAAACAAATGAGCTAATGTGTAACCCCAAAGCTGCTTTGTGACGACTTTTTTTTTTTTTTTTTTGAAAAGCCAAGACAGCAAATGTAAAAGACTCAAAAGCCTGTAAAGTCAGGGTCATAATTCACTCAGTTCTCAGAATTCACAAGACAGTAACTTATCATTAGTCATCGTTCCTGTTAGCTGCTTAGCATCCATAATTTACAAGAACGCTATCGTTAGTTAGCATTAGAAAACTGAAAACAAAACACCACAATATATTATAAATGGTCTGTAATGACGTCTTACCTTTTTCAATAAAAAAGCAAGCTCAGGGTCTGTTTTATCCCCAAAGTAGCAGCAGTACTGCAGTTCTCTCCACTCTGCCCATGTTCACTCCTCCCCCGACGTCCGTCACACTCCTGTTTTCTATGCGGGACTTGCTCAATAAAAAAAAAATTATTTTTTTTTTTGAGTCAGTGTCTGGGCTGTGCTAGAGGCCAGTCTTATTTTTGTTGCTCACAGAGTCTATCTCGATACAAATGCTCGCTGTCATGGCGGCTATACAAGGAAGTCAGAGCTGTACACGAGAGCCGCACTAGTCACATCCAGGTTAATTTCCCGGAAAAACCGGCCTGAATTCTGCACAATGAAATGAGCCTACCGAGACATAGAGACAACATTTTTTAACAATGAAGGTCTCAGTCGTCTCATCTAATTATGTTCAGCTCATATTTGGGAAAATAAAAACGTTATTTGAGCTTAAACAGTTACATATAGTCACTTTAAGACTCTCTGGCTAAATAGGGACTAAGGTAGGACTACACATGGCCTACATTCACAACTAAATCAAGAGCATTTGACTTTTTTGTCAAGGAATATATATTTATATCTGTGCGCTTTATATGAGTCTTATTTATGTTGAAGGTTTATCTGCTTTAAACTTTGAACCAAAACCTTTAAAACCTCATTAGTTAAACGTCCATCACACACACACAACTCTGTCCATATGAACGGTCCGTCAGCAATAACTTACCCTTGTGTTGTGTTTTCAGATGCACCTCCAGTGTCAGGCCCCTCATGTCTGACCCCCGTATCTGTGCCCCCAGACTCTGAGCCCACCCTGGCCCCAAAGCCTACCTCAGAGCCTAGAGCCAACCCGGAGGCAGACCCTGAGGCAGAGATGGAGACAGAGGAGAAGAAGGCTCGGAGGCTCCTCTATTGCTCTCTTTGTAAAGTGGCTGTTAACTCCACGTCCCAGCTCGATGCACACAACAGTGGTGAGACATTTCAATGTGCAAATGAATTAAAAGCTGTGGCTTTAAAAGTGTTTTGTTTCTAAAAGTTTTAGAAATTAATAAAAAAAAACTTAAAGACTGTATGCCATGCCACTTCCCGTTGAGAAAATTGGAAATGAAAGAGCCTAGGAACCTTTTCAAAAACTATCCCAGTCCACTTTATTTTCAGCCTGTAGTACACACGGTGTATAGTGTATAGTGTTGAGTCTAAATACTGTTGTTTACAACAATTGATGCACCTGGGATTGTTTCAGAATTACAATTAGTCCTTGGTTGAACTCCCATCTCAGGCCAGTTACATCCATGTCAATTCTCTTACTCTTAAACTCTGTTTCCTAAATATACAGTGCCTTGCAAAAGTATTCGGCCCCCTTTAACTTTGCGACCCTTTGCCACATTTAAGGCTTCAAACATAAATATATGAAACTGTAATTTTTTGTGAAGAATCAACAAGTGGGACACAATCATGAAGTGGAATGAAATTTATTGGATATTTCAAACTTTTTTAACAAAACTGAAAAATTGGGCGTGCAAAATTATTCAGCCCCTTTACTTTCAGTGCAGCAAACTCTCTCCAGAAGTTCTCTGAATGATCCAATGTTGACCTAAATGACTAATGATGTTAAATGGAATCCACCTGTGTGTAATCAAGTCTCCATATAAATGCACCTGCACTGTGATAGTCTCAGAGGTCCGTTTAAAGCGCAGAGAGCATCATGAAGAACAAGGAACACACCAGGCAGGTCCGAGATACTGTTGTGGAGAAGTTTAAAGCTGGATTTGGATACAAAAAGATTTCCCAAGCTTTAAACATCCCAAGGAGCACTGTGCAAGTGATAATATTGAAATGGAAGGAGTATCAGACCACTGCAAATCTACCAAGACCTGGGCGTTCCTCTAAACTTTCAGCTCATACAAGGAGAAGACTGATCAGAGATGCAGCCAAGAGGCCCATGATCACTCTGGATGAACTGCAGAGATCTACAGCTGAGGTGGGAGACTCTGTCCATAGGACAACAATCAGTCGTATACTGCACAAATCTGGCCTTTATGGAAGAGTGGCAAGAAGAAAGCCATTTCTTAAAGATATCCATAAAAAGTGTTTAAAGTTTGCCACAAGCCACCTGGGAGACACACCAAACATGTGGAAGAAGGTGCTCTGGTCAGATGAAACCAAAATCGAACTTTTTGGCAACAATGCAATCGTTATGTTTGGCGTAAAAGCAACACAGCTCATCACCCTGAACACACCATCCCCACTGTCAAACATGGTGGTGGCAGCATCATGGTTTGGGCCTGCTTTTCTTCAGCAGGGACAGGGAAGATGGTTAAAATTGATGGGAAGATGGATGGAGCCAAATACAGGACCATTCTGGAAGAAAACCTGATGGAGTCTGCAAAAGACCTGAGACTGGGACGGAGATTAGTTTCCAACAAGACAATGATCCAAAACATAAAGCAATCTACAATGGAATAGTTCACAAATAAACATATCCAGGTGTTAGAATGGCCAAGTCAAAGTCCAGACCTGAATCCAATCGAGAATCTGTGGAAAGAACTGAAAACTGCTGTTCACAAATGCTCTCCATCCAACCTCACTGAGCTCGAGCTGTTTTGCAGGAGGAATGGGCCAAAATTTCAGTCTCTCGATGTGCAAAACTGATAGAGACATACCCCAAGCAACTTACAGCTGTAATAAAAGGTGGCGCTACAAAGTATTAAGTTAAGGGGGTTGAACAATTTTGCACGCCCAATTTTTCAGTTTTTTATTTGTTAAAAAAGTTTTAAATATCCAATAAATTTTGTCCCACTTGTTGTTGATTCTTCACAAAAAATTACAGTTTCATATCTTTTTGTTTGAAGCCTGAAATGTGGCAAAAGGTCGCAAAGTTCAAGGGGGCCGAATACTTTTGCAAGGCACTGTATCTTAGGATGTTTGAATCTTCTATCTTGAATTCAATCCAGAATCAAACTTGTTTAACCAAGGGCACTCTTTTATCAACTTGCAATCATTCGAATGCACAAATGGACAAGAGGACTGAACAGTAAAAGCACAGATTTCTTGTGTGTGGCAAATATTTCTCAAAGGAGTTCAGATGTCTCTCATACAAAGCTCTCAGAAAGTGTTTTTCCAGGGCTCTATCACAAATGTCTTTGACTAAGTAAAGACTAGTCTTAATTTGACTCATGATTAAGTTAACTGGGTGCAGTTCAAACAGACTCGATTAGTTAGTCCAGATTGTTTGGATAAGTGTGAATGCTCCATATGCTCCAGTGTGCACCAAATTGGTGCCGAGACCCCTTCAAAACAGATGTCTTAGAGCTCTTCAGACTGGACTCTGGTACGATTTGATTAAAATCCCTATATGAGCCCGAATAAGAGGAACCCTTGATTTACTTTTTGTTGGGGACTGATTATTTAGATGTTTTGAAGACACCCTTATTTTTTCTGTTAAAGAGCAACTCAGAAGTATGTTAGTACTTAACATAGAAACCAATCCCCACAGTAGGTCTGTGTGTGAGCAAATCGAGGCCAGGGCTGTTCATTCTTTTCACTTTCAACACTGGAGACAGTAGCCTCTGACATTTTTGATGTTTTTATTGCGTCTGCTACGTGTGAAGAGCAGTGTTGGGCAAGCTATTGGGAAAGTATAGAGAGCTAAGCTACCAGTTACTCTACGTTAAATGAAACCTTACTACGCTAAAGCTACCCCCCAGAGAAATGTAGCAAGCTAAGTTACAGCATCAGGACAAAAGTAGTTTACTACTGACTAAACTTACCTATGTGTTTATTCAAAAAATATACTATATTGAACCAACTACATTCCAAGTCAGTGCTATCAATGTTCAGTTAAACTGTTTATTACACATGTTCAAAGCAAAGTTAGCATTTATTTTCTTTTCATCTGTCAGCATTAGTTCCATCTGTAGAACCTTTTTTTGAGTAAGTGTGTGCATGTAGCCTTTTCAATAGCCTACATAAAAGACTCACCAGTAGTGACATCTTCAACAGCTGTAATCCACTCATAGTCTTGACCTGGTCCTGGTCTGGTCACGGCCTGGTCAAATAATCCACCAAAGCCACTCCTTTCCATTTTTTAATTAGCATTAACAACTGGTGAATGCCATTGTAGACTTATGCAAATGCCACACAACTTAAGTTTTGTTTCTCACAAAGAAAAAAAAGCGGTGTTTTACTGCAGCAGCATCAACAGAGAACCCCCCCCCCAGAGTTGTCATGAAAACTTAGCTCTAGAGACCAGAGCCATTTTTTGTCTTTTGTACCAGGCTGTAAACATGATTTTTACACCTGTAAAGTCGTCATTGGGTTTCTACTTATATTTTTGCTTTTGGAGCCTGGCCTCTGGTGAACGGAGGTATATCGCTGTATATTGCTGTATATCGCTGTATGGTGGAGCCCTTACTCCAGGACTTTTTAAGCGGTTCAAGGAGTAAGGCTTGGTTACTACCCACCTCTGGTGTTATGTGATAATATGTGATGTCTTTAACTAGTAGTAGTTTTACAATTATGAAAAAAACTATTATAAAATGATTACAATTATTCAAAAGATGAATCAGTTGAATCAAAATATTTAAATTTCATTAATAAATAAAAACTTTTAATTGGTAATAAAAACTTTTAATTGGTAATAGCTATAGAATGTGGCACAGTGAGGGCGAGCAGGCTCACAGTCAAAGAACAAAGACTGTCTGCGACAAATATGACAGATTTAGCTATAAATTAGACTACATAAATTCAGAAAACATTTGAATGGAAGTCAAGGGAGCAGCGAACAATTTCTTAATGCCATTAATATTATGGTTATTTTCTTATCTGTTTATGAAAATAACATTTTATATAAAGAAAAAGAAAGCTTTTGGTTTGACAAAGGGCAGCGCTGCCACGGTGCAGGACAAAAAACGCAAACGATTCTCCTAACCTTGTACTGCAGCTGGATTCTGCCAAGATTAGTGAGTTTACAAACTCCCGCAAATACATTAAACTTCTTTAAGCAAAGTATTTACAGTCTGAACCCTGGCCTTACCACCTTGGTGTGACCAATGATGCGGCAGCACTTACAGGTCTGGGCATGTTTAGCTCTGATTGGATAAAACTGCGGTTGATAAACCAAAAAACCCACAACCAGGTATCCATTGAAAGTACCTGCCCTTTCAACAGGAGCCCTCCAGATGGTACTGTAGAACAGACTATGTTTTGTGGAGCAGTTCTATCTGGCAGCGTTAGGTTAGGATTATCCTCTCCAGTACCCTAGCATAGACTTTCCTAGGGAGGCTGAGGAGTGTGATCCCCCTGTAGTTGGAACACACCCTCTGGTCCCCCTTCATAAAAAGAGCAATCACCCTGGGTCTGCCAGTCCAGAGGTACTGTCTCCAACCTCTATGCAATGTTGCAGAGACGTGTCAGCCAAGATAGCCCCACAACATTCTGAGACTTGAGGTACTCAGGGTGGATCTCATTCACCCCCGCAGTGACTTCAGCTTGGGTAATGGACAAGTCCGTCTATGAGCCCACAGCCTCTGCTTCCTTTCCGGATGCTGTGTTGTTGGGAACTATAACCAACCCAACACCAGTGCACCACCTTTCACAATGGGCAACTCCAGAGTACTCCAGAGTCTGGAGTACTAGGTCTTCCCCAGGGTCCTGGAGGCCCTGGGGAAGACCTAGGACATGATTGAGGGACTATGTCTCTCGAGTGGCCTGGGAATGCCCCGGGATTCTGCTCTACCACTGATCCATATATAAGTTGAGTCTAATAAGAATTTAGCTTTTTAGAAAACTGAGTCAAGCTGTGTTTTCATACTACTTTAAAAAGTAGTTTAAACTATCCACAAAATGTTTTATTGTAGTAGACAGCATGCACTCTTCCAAACACTGATATTAGAAGACAGAAGAGATTAGTTTTTTAAAACTTGCTTGTCTGTGGTGTTTGATGTGAACCCAGGCACAAAGCACAAGACCATGCTGGAGGCCCGCAGTGGAGTGGGTTCCATCAAGTCCTTCCCCAGACCGGGCGTCAAGAGCAAATTGGCCCCAGCTTTGGTATCAACCA
Source organism: Perccottus glenii (assembly GCA_024416835.2). Lineage (NCBI taxonomy): Eukaryota > Metazoa > Chordata > Actinopteri > Gobiiformes > Odontobutidae > Perccottus > Perccottus glenii. The sequence continues at coordinate 29,926,776 of CM044551.2, forward strand.
CAGGTCTGCAGAACAAGACGTTCTTCTGCGAGATCTGCGATGTGCACGTCAACTCAGAGACACAGCTCAAACAGGTGAGAGGACATTTTAATATCTGTGGAAATAATATGCTCATATACAAGCTCATCCATTGCATATTCATTCATTGTTCAACATTGTTCCCAGCCCAGTCTCATCAAAAGTATCAAGCATTCCACGTAAAAATTTAGCATAGTAAAATTTTTTGGTTTAAATGTTACCTGTTAAGCACTTATTATTATATTTTTATGCACATAATTTATATTATTTTCATTATTTACATTGATTAAAACTTGTTCCATCAGTTTTCTTTTTTTTCTATGGGTTTACGTGGACCAGTGATGACATGTCGTTTGTGACATTATAGAATCTGTTAATTGGAGCTTTAATTATTAAATTTATGAGGAAATTACAACCTTTTGAATAAGAATTAGTTACTAAATGAAGAAAATGTAAAAAAAAAGATAGAATAGAAAATAGATAGTTTTTGGATGGTTTTGGATCTGATCAAAGTGTCAACGTCCTGGGTTATCTGTACCATCACCTGCCCCAACCTGACGCAGATCAGACAAAATCTATTGCCTTAAACTGGTCCACTCTAAAGACAAGATCCCCTCGCACAAACAAAGTAATGTAGTGTATGAAGTTCAGTGAAGTGTGCAGTGACAGTTAAGTTGGAGAAACAAAACAACAGCTTCACAAGAGGATGAACAGCACAGAAGAGCCAATCCTGGAGGACCTGAGTCTGCAGTCCACCTCCACCTCAAAGAGAGAGCATTCCTTCAAGGACATTATGAATTTTGGTCAGATAGGCCAGAAGGTTTGAGAGGGGTCTCTCTTTGAACAGAGGAGGTGGCCTCAGATTCATGTTGCCTACTATTTGTAACAGTGTTTTGAAACCTAAAACAGAACTGTTTTATTCTAGAACAACAACCACACCTGATTGGAACAGTGACACTAACGACTCTCCTGAGCCTTTAACGACTATCAGGAGTCACACTGTCCTTTCATAGCTAACGACTATGAGACTAGAACAGCTCTGACTTCCTAGTATAGCCGCCGTGACAATGGGCCAGATTAGCAAGCGTATGTGTCGAGATGGACCTAGCGAGTAACAAACAATGACCGGCCTACAGCACAGCCCAGACACTGACTCCTCTGAAAAATAAAAAAAACAAACAATGCTTTATCGAGCGAGGCCTGCAGAGGAAAACAGAAGTGTGACCAACGTCAGGGGAGGAGTGAACATGGGTAGAGTGGAGAGAACTGCAGTATTGCTGCTACTTTGGGGATAAAACAGACCCTGAGCTTGCTTTTTTATTGAAAAGGTAAGAATTCATTACAGATCGTTTATAATATATTGTGGTGTTTTGTTTTCAGGTGTCTAATGCTAACTAACGATAACGTGCTTGTAAAACATGGATGCTAAGCAGCTAACCGGAAGAACAACTCAAAAAAACTGTCTTGTGAATTCTGAGAAATTTGAGTGAATTATGACTACAGAAGCTTATGAGTCTTCAAGTGTCTTTACAAAGCAGCTAACAGCACTAACTCTTTGGCATTTTGGGGTTGGCTCATTTGCTCAATAACCAATAACCTTTATAAATGTAGCCAGGATGTAATATAGGATGTAATTGCTCTTACAGCCCATCTCACTGTATCTCTGTCACATGTCTCTGTCATGGTTGTCTCGTTATATTCACTTTATGCTAATTTACTGGTCTGTTTATAGTAACAAAAATCACATCCGTTTTTCTCTAAGTTGTGATCCAAAGTATGACATACAATAGGACTTTCGATAGACTAAATTTAATATATTTCAGGGTATGGTGGTGAGGTGTACTGCCTCAGCTGCGAGCACGAGTGGGACTCCTGCAGATGCTAGCATGCTCCTCTGGAAATGGGAAGCTCTGACAAAGAGGTCATACCATCAGGTTCTGCAGCACGAGGCCCTGTCACAGACTGTACTCAACAGACTGTGTGTCAAGTTGACTCTGTCAAGGATGTGGACAAGTGTCTTCTCTTTTGGTAAATGAATAATTGTAAATGTAAGTCAAATGTGGTCAAACAATAAACTTGCAGAAGTGTCATTTTTCTTACCTTCTCTGTAAATGTTGAATCAGCTGTAGCTGGCTGTCTGTTGCTCTGATACCCAGTCGTGCACGCCCGAGCGCACGCCAGCAAGAGCGAGCAGGACACTGACTGCAGTTCTCCTAACAGCCACTGGTGTCAGTAACTGTTAGGTTTTTCTGAAAGTTACGCATAGTACCTTTAAACATTGTGCATTTGCGTGTGCTGCAGTCCCTGCCGATTGTTAGTGTGCGTGTACGAGCTTGCGCAACAAGAATGCGTATGCAGGCTGCAACTGCCACTAACAACCTGAAGTGTCGCTTGCGTTTAAGAAATTTCTTAAACCTCTCAAATGCACCTTTAAACATTTTAACTTTCTGCCCTGGAAATGAGCATGCATATTTCATAATACTGAAATTAATTCAGGACTGGGCATTTCAAAAACACAGAAAAGATAAAGGCATCAAAAATATCCAGCCCACCCGGCAACAAAAGCAGCATTTCCAATTTATTTACATGAGCATACAAATTAACTACTCACTGACAGCACATACACTGTTGTTTGCCACTTGCTTTAACCATTTTGTTTTGGTGGCTAATGCCTTTTTGGCTGCTGAAAATGCATGTCAGTCTATACACTCACGGAGCTGTCACATTATTCTGTGGTTTTCAGAAAGTTTAAGTTTTGAGAGTTTGAAAGTGAGAGCTTTTTTTTGTGACGCATTTGATCATCTATTGTGCGCTGCTTCAAACCTCTGGCTTTAGTCAACTCTAACCCAGGGATTTCACTCTGAAAATAGGTCGCTGAGTCATGTTTTGGGGTCTTTCACTGAGCACTTATGAAACAGCGGCCATTCTCTGTGAACAAAATCCGCTGTGACCAATTTTACTTCCAGCTGAAAGTTAGAAGAAATGTGTTAGTGTAGAATCCATTGCAGGAAGGACACAGATTTGTCCTTCTCTCAGCATGTGCTCAGCTCAGTTATTTATGGTCGAGGTTAAGACCCACTACTGTAATAGAGTGAGTTTATTTATTCATGGCTCTTAAATGGATCTTGTTTTCTCATCAGCTTTACTGCCTTAAAGCCAGAGATATACAGGTTTTGAACAACAAGATTCTTTTCTCTTTGGGCTTGTACTTGTGCAGACGCACAGACAGCTTTTAAATTTTAAATTGATTATGTCATTCTGTTGATGAGCGCTCTTTTTCTAAAAAAAAGTGGTTTTAGCAGTCAAAATAATGATTTGTAAAAAAAACAAAAAAAAAAATTAAAGCAGAGCTAAGTAAGATTTGCGATGCCCCCCTGCTTCCTTCAGTGAATCACACTGTTGTAAATACTCCTAGTGCAGGTCTGGACTACAACACATTCTATCTTCAGACAAAGGTTTTCTCTGTCTTTTTGATAGTTCCACCATGACTGATGAAGAAATAAAGTGTATGCCTTTTTACATTTACATTTACATTTAGTAGGTTTTATCTAAAGCAACTTGTAAATGTACAATGGAAACAATTTTACACAAGGTAGCAAAAAGCATAAGTGCACCAAAAACGAGTCAGTTAAAACCCAGCACAGTATACAAAGCTAAGGATAGGAAATCAATTTTGGAAAAAAAGTAATAGATAGAAAGGATATGGAATTCAGTGTTTGTCAGTTAGGTGTTGACAGAACAGATGTGTTTTCAAGCATTTTTTTTAAAGATGGCTACATAATCTGCCAATCTTGTAGGAGCAGGTAGATCATTCCACCAATGAGGATCAGGTCCAGAGAAGGTATGTGAGAGTGATTTTTTATTTATTTTTTCCTTTTTGGGATAATACTACTAGACGTTGTTCAGAGCGCAAGGATCTGGCAAAAACATAGGTCTGTAATAGCGAGTTAAGATATGAGGGTGCAGAACCATAGCTTTGAACTTGATGCGGGCGTCAACAGTGAGCCATTGTAACCTAATGAAGAGAGGAGTTACGTGTGATCTCTTGGCGCTGCATTCTGGATCATCTGCAGAGGTTGTTGTTGTGCAGGAAGGGAGTCCAGCCAGTAGAGCATTGCAATAATCCAGTTTGGACAAGACAAAAACCTGGACTGGAATTTGTGTAGAGTGCTCAGATAGGAAAGTTCTAATTTTCCTGATGTTGTAGAGAATGAATCTACAGGACCGAGTGGTGCTGGCGACATGACTTGTGAAGTTTAGCTGATCATCAATTACCACTACCAGATTTCTGGCAGTGCTGGACGGTGTAATGGTTGATAAGCCTAGTTGAATGGAGAGGTTATGGTGGGTCCCTGGGTTGGCCGGAATCACAAGCAGTTCTGTCTTTGCAAGGTTCAGCTGCAGGTGATGGTCCTTCATCCAAAGTGAGATGTCACTCAGGCATGCCCAGATGTGAGCAGAGACCGTCGGGTCGTCAGGTTGAAATGACAAGTGGAGTTGTGCGTCATCCATGAAGCAGTGATAGGAAAAGCCAGGCTTCTGAATGACTGAGCCAAGGGATGTCATCTATATGGAAAAGAGTAGCGGTTCAAGCACTGAGCCCTGTGGCACCCTTGTATTGAGATGTTGGGAGTCAGAGACCCCTACCTTTCCGATAAGTAAGACTTGAACCATTGCAACGCCATTCGAGAGACACCCATTGCACTGAGAGGAAACAGGAGGATGTGGTGATTAACAGTGTCAAAAGCAGCAGACAGATCCAGTAAGATGAGTACAGATGACTTGGATGTTGCCTTTGCCAGTCTCAGGGCTTCAATGACTGAGAGCAGTGCAGTTTCGGTGGAATAGCCGATCTTGAACTTAGAGTGGTTCTGGTCCAGGAGGTTGTTCTGTGTGAGAAAGGAGGAGAGCTGTTTAAACGCAACTCGCTCCAGAGCTTTGGCAATGAAGGGAAGGAGGGAAACCGGTCTGTAGTTTTCTAACAGTGTAGGGCGTGTTGCGGGCCTCTTTGAAAGCTGTGGGGAATGACCCAGTGGCTCAACAGAGAGATGTCTGAAGGAGATGTGTGGGGATGGGATCCAGTGGGCAAGTGGTAGGGTGGTTAGAACTGATGACCTTGGAAATGTCTGCTTCAGTTAGAGGAGAGAAAGCAAACATATATCAGAGGTGTGGATGAGTTTGACAAATGGTGGCGCAGAGAGCTGACTGCCGATGGCGATCGTTTTCTTTACAAATAAAGACACAAAATCAGTTAAATCCGATGATGGTGGGGGAGCAGGGGGACAAAGGAGGGCAGAGAAGTTGTTAAAGATATTGCTTGAGTCAGGTGAGTTGATGATCTGAGAGTGGTAGTAGTAAGTTTTTGCAGAGGTGACATCAGCGAAGAAGGTAGAGAGGAGAGACAGGTAGATACAGAGGTTAGTAGGATCTTTTGACTTGCGCCTTTTTCTCTCAGCTGACCAGAGGTCTGGCGCGGTGCTTGCGTAGAACAACGGATAACCAGGGGGCAGACGAGGATGTACGGGCTGGTTTAGATGTAAGAGGGCATAAGTTGTCCAAGCAGGATGTAAGCATGGAGCACAGAGTGTTGGTGGCGCTGTTGGTGTTCAAAAGAGAGCGCTCCTCAGAGGGGGGAGCGCAGAAGAGACAGCAGAAGAAAAGCGGGAGAGACTGAATGTACGCAGGTTGCGTCGGAAAGTGACCAGCGGTAAAACAATTGCAGTGTCTGGAGAAGTTAGGTCGAGGTCAAAAGTTACGAAGAAATGATCAGACGTGTGCAGTGGTGTGACCTGAGTGTGCTGAGTGGAGCAATAGCTTATTTTGATAAGATCTAGTTGGTTACCAGACTTGTGGGTTGCTGATGTGGATTCCCACTTGAGGTCAAATAATGCAGTCAGGTTAGCAGCCTGTGGCTTTTCAAGGTAGATGTTGAAGTCTCCTAGTACCACCAGAGGAGTACCATCCACAGGAAAGGATGAAAGAAGCGCATCCAACTCCTCCAAGAAATGTCCAAGCTAACCTGGAGGGCGATAGATAACTACAAAAGAACTTTTAACAGGGTGGGTGATGGTAACAGCATGAAACTCGAAGGAGCTGTTGTCACACAAGGATGCTACCCGTTGAACTTCCAGTCATTAGGGATAAGTAGTAACTCCACTCCTTCCTGTGACGCAGAGTGGCAGAGTCCTCTGGTTTGATCCATGTTTCTGTAAGTGCTACAACTAAAAGACCAGAATGTTTAACAAAAGCTGTAATGAAATCAGCTTTGTTCACAGCAGACTGGCAGTTCCACTAGCCTATTGGGAAAGTTAAGGGGCAGTTACGTATGGACAGTGATATAACTTGCAGATTATTATGGTTTTGTGTGAAACAAATGATGATTTCCATGTTGAAATGACAACATTTCCCTGCTCAGTGGAGTTGCGTGCAAGTAGAATTGATGGTCTTTACGCTCTTTACGTGATGAGGGCTACCACGACCACTGCCGCCAGTGCACCACATGACAGAGTCGTAGTAAACACAGCGCAGTTTCTCAGCAATAACACAGCACTAAGCTCAAAAAGACAAGAATCACATACACTTACACAGTTCTGTAGGCTTCTGTTGCTTAGTTGCTTCTCCAGTTTTGGTATATTCTTAGTGAAAGCACCAATTCGAAAGGCTATGTGTATATTCAAATACTGTAAAGCAATCTGTCACTCTCATGTGAACGTGAACATGACTCACATGACTCATGGGTCATGGTGGTTTCAGGTTGGTGTAAGCTCAACTTGCAAGATGTGCCAGAGGAGTATAGTGTGCATAAGGACTTAGAAAACTATTTATGAAGGTAAAAATGGTACTTAGTTCTGCTTTAAAGAAATAAAGCAATACATGGGCCTGTATTACACTCTTATTTATGCAGGGTTTTTTGTTGCTAACACATCTTGTTTTTGTTCACAGTAAAAATTAGGCAATAAATTTAATAAAAAATATATATATTTTTTTGATTGACAGTTCAAGTTGCGTTTACCAGATGTGAAAGCACAGTTTGTATTTGGTCATTTTAGATATATTTTACTAATATCAGTTATTAATATACATTATTTTACACAAGTCACTGATGTGTGTCATGTCTGAACAATGAACTAAAAGTAAACCCAACTTAAATAGAATTTAAATGGAAGAGATGGAGAATCAGGCAGAGACACCATCAGACTCTCAATAATATTTATAGAAACTCACTCTTCACAGGGACTTGTCACACTTGTGTTTTACTGAGATAAATGAAAAGCAGTAGCGGTGTATAGGAGTAAAACAGGGTATAACCTTCCATAAAGCAGCACATGGATGAATAGATAATAAATTACAAGACAAACCAAAAAAAACTTGCAGATTTATGGCAGGATGTAGTCGGGGCAAGGAGCAAGTGTGTAAAGCCGAGCATGTCCTAGATTTAGGCAAGGCATGGCAAGGCAATTTTATTTGAGTGCTTTGTGGTAGAGAATTTTATATGGCTATGAGGCCTTTAACACACACAATCTACTCTATGCTATATACTATTGTCTTTGGGTAAAAACAGCCCTTTTATGTCCTTTATTTCTTTCACGTGGTTAAAGTTTCTCCGCTCCATCCTATGATAAGTCAGTCCACAGTAGACTAAATACAAGGACAACGGATTAGCAGTACTTACTTTACTGAGGAGGATTAAAGCCGCTGTGACCCCCATCTCTATCCAGGGGGTCAGTGTGGACGTGTTAGAGGAGTACAAGTACTTTGGTGTGGACTCTCAGACTGTCGCGTCGGAGAGGAGGATGTTGTCCAAAATCAGGACTATTCTGGACTTTCCCTTTCACCCGCTCCACAAAGTACTGGTCAGCTGCAAGAGCTCATTTAGCAATAGACTGTTACTGCCACGCTGCCAAAAGAAACACAGGAAATCATTCGTGCCAGTTGCCATCAAACTTCTGAACTCTGTAGTGTAAATCCTCTGTAGAGTCACTGTGCAATTTTCTGCCTGCTGTACAATATTAAGTCCACTTGTAAACTTGTAAACTGTACATCATGTGAATATGTAATATGTGAATATGTATCATGTAAAAAGAATATGTAAATAATTTGTTAGGGATATCATAGTTTATAGTTAAGTTATATTTACTTTAAAAAATACACTTCTATTGTCTTGCACTGGTTGATTGCATGTTTGTAACAAAAAGAATTTCCCTTGGGGATGAATAAAAGTAATTCTGATTTTGATTCTGATAATGTTGTAAAAACAATGGTGGTTGGCTCTTTCCTCCTCTCCTAGGTTTTAACTCTGTACAAAAACGGTTCAGGGTTGTGTTCTCATATTTTTGTCCATTTGTTGTTGGTACATCCCGATTAACCTGTCTGCTCCATACACTGACCGGCGGTGGAGGACAGCAGTTTTTTTTTTCCTCTAGAGCACTTCATTGAGAAAATTATGAAACTATTGAAATACATTTTTTTAACACGTCAGCACAATGATAAAGCAGATGATCTACACATTCCTCGGGGAACACAGCCCGCTCGCTCTTCACCTTATGTTGCTATATATACAGCCTACTTCACAGGCTACAGTCAGGAAGGACTTTTACTGGAACGAGGACAAGGTCGTGGGGTATTTTTAGTCCTACCCTTTCTGTTCTGTTGTTCAGATTTTTACCTCTACACATGGTAAGCATCTACATTCAAGAGGCACCTCACCTGCAAAGGTAACAGCCATCAAAGAAACTTCACAGCTCTCTCTCATAGAAACAGAAAAAAAAATGAAACTACTACTAGAGCTTTTCTTTCAGCTTAAGGTCTACAGTAGTATCGGTGAAAAAAAAGCTTGGTTTGAACTTAATGTCTCGGTAAAGCCTTATGCACAATGGGCCTTATTCATGAATGTCTTTATTGCAAAGCTTCATAAAAATTCTACCAAAGAGAATCTCTAAGAAGGGTCTACGTGGGATTCATGAAGCGCTCTATGACAAGTGTGTAGACAGAAAGAGAAGAGGGGTCTATTCTATATATTTTTTTATTAATTCACTTTCTTCTGCTTGTTCTTGTTAGGGGTCACGGATGACTGGAGCCTATCCCAGCAGCTCTGGGCCTTAGGCAGGGTACACCCTGGACAGTGGCCAGTTAGTCGCAGGGCTGACATTTAGAGACAGACACTTTACAGAGACAAAACTTTACAGTAGAGGTGCCAATTGACCTATACATGCATGTGTTTGAACGACCATCTTGCTATTAAGCAGAAGCGCTAACCATTCTGCCACGTGCACCCCTCTTTTTATTGTTATGTGTTATTTAAAAGAAAAAAATAAATAACTTGGAAAAATGTGTACTTTACATTATTGGTTTACATTACATATGTTGTAGTAATGTGAGTCTGATAATATTATAAAACACAGTTCTTTTTAAGGAGTGAGGGGTGTGTCAGCGTGCTTCACCCTGTTCTTGTGAAATTTTTTCAGTAAAACAAAAACATTGGAGAATGCCAAAAATTTCCCACAGGCTCAAACTTCATGTGTTCATGTTGCTCTGGTAAATGAATGTGTGAGAATGTTGCTCTGGTGTATGAATGTGTGAGAATGTTGCTCTGGTGTATGAATGTGTGAGAATGTTGCTCTGGTGTATGAATGTGTGAGAATGTTGCTCTGGTGTATGAATGTGTGAGAATGTTGCTCTGGTGTATGAATATGTGAGAATGTTGCTCTGGTGTACGAATGTGTGAATGTTGCTCTGGTGTATGAATGTGTAAGAATGTTGCTCTGTTGTTTCAATGTGTGAAAATGTTGCTCTGGTGTATGAATGTGTGAGAATGTTGCCCTGGTGTATGAATGTGTGAGAATGTTGCGCTGTTGTTTCAATGTGTCAGAATGTTGCTCTAGTGTATGAATGTGTGAGAATGTTGCTCTGGTGTATGTAAGTGTGAGAATGTTGCTCTGTTGTTTCAATGTGTGAGAATGTTGCTCTGGTGTATGAATGTGTGAGAATGTTGCTCTGTTGTTTAAATGTGTAAGAATGTTGCTCTGGTGTATGAATGTGTGTGAATGTTGCTCTGGTGTATGAATGTGTGAATGTCGCTCTGGTGTATAAATGTGTGATAATGTTTCTCTGGTGTATGAATGTGTGTGAATGTCGCTCTGATGTATGAACGTGTGAGAATGTTGCTCTGGTGTATAAATGTGTGTGGATGTTGCTCTGTTGTTTCAATATGTGAGAATGTTGCTCTGGTGTATGAATGTTGCTCTGGTGTATGAATGTGTGAATGTTGCTCTGGTGTATGAATGTGTGAATGTTGCTCTGGTGAATGAATGTGGGTGAATGTTGCTCTGGTGTTTGAATGTGTGAGAATGTTGCTCTGGTGTATGAATGTGTGAGAATGTTGCTCTGTTGTTTCAGTGTGTCAGAATGTTGCTCTGGTGTATGAATGTGTGAGAATGTTGCTCTGTTGTTTCAATGTGTGAGAATGTTGCTCTGGTGTATGAATGTGTGAGAATGTTGCTCTGTTGTTTCAATAGGTGAGAATGTTGCTCTGGTGTATGAATGTGTGAATGTTGCTCTGGTGTATGAATGTGTGAATGTTGCTCTGGTGAATGAATGTTTAAGAATGTTGCTCTGTTGTTTCAATGTGTGAAAATGTTGCTCTGGTGTATGAATGTGTGAGAATGTTGCCCTGGTGTATGAATGTGTGTGAATGTTGCTCTGGTGTATGAATGTGTGAGAATGTTGTTCTGTTGTTTAAATGTGTAAGAATGTTGCTCTGGTGTATGAATGTGTGTGAATGTTGCTCTGGTGTATGAATGTGTGAATGTCGATCTGGTGTATGAATGTGAATGTCGCTCTGGTGTATAAATGTGTGATAATGTTTCTCTGGTGTATGAATGTGTGTGAATGTCGCTCTGATGTATGAACGTGTGAGAATGTTGCTCTGGTGTATAAATGTGTGTGAATGTTGCTCTGTTGTTTCAATATGTGAGAATGTTGCTCTGGTGTATGAATGTTGCTCTGGTGTATGAATGTGTGAATGTTGCTCTGGTGAATGAATGTGGGTGAATGTTGCTCTGGTGTTTGAATGTGTGAGAATGTTGCTCTGGTGTATGAATGTGTGAGAATGTTGCTCTGTTGTTTCAAGGTGTGAGAATGTTGCTCTGTTGTTTCAATAGGTGAGAATGTTGCTCTGGTGTATGAATGTGTGAATGTCGCACTGGTGTATAAATGTGTGATAATGTTGCTCTGGTGTATGAATGTGTGAGAATGTTGCTCTGGTGTATGAATGTGTGAGAATGTTGCTCTGTTGTTTCAATGTGTGAGAATGTTGCTCTGGTGTATGAATGTGTGAGAATGTTGCTCTGTTGTTTCAATGTGTGAGAATGTTGCTCTGGTGTATGAATGAGTGAGATTGTTGCTCTGGTGTATGAATGTGTGAATGTTGCTCTGGTGTATAAATGTGTGAATGTTGCTCTGGTGAATGAATGTGTGAGAATGTTGCTCTGGTATATGAATGTGTGAGAATGTTGCTCTGTTGTTTCAATGTGTGAGAATGTTGCTCTGGTGTATGAATGTGTGAGAATGTTGCTCTGTTGTTTCAATGTGTGAGAATGTTGCTCTGGTGTATGAATGAGTGAGATTGTTGCTCTGGTGTATGAATGTGTGAGAATGTTGCTCTGTTGTTTCAATGTGTGAGAATGTTGCTCTGGTGTATGAATGTGTGAGAATGTTGCTCTGGTGTATGAATGTGTGTGAATGTTGCTCTGGTGTATGAATGTGTGAGAATGTTGCTCTGTTGTTTAAATGTGTGAAAATGTTGCTCTGGTGTATGAATGTGTGTGAATGTTGCTCTGGTGTATGAATGTGTGAGATTGTTGCTCTGTTGTTTAAATGTGTGAGCATGTTGCTCTGCTGTATGAATGTGTGTGAATGTTGTTCTGGTGTATGCATGTGTGTGAATGTTGCTCTGTTGTTTCAATGTGTGATAATGTTGTTCTGGTATATGAATGTGTTAATGTTGCTCTGGTGTATGGATGTGTAAATGTTGCTCTGGTGAATGAATGTGTGTGTGAATGTTGCTCTGTTGTTTCAATGTGTGAATGTTGCTCTGGTGTATGAATGTGTGAATGTTTCTCTGGTGTATGAATGTGTGAATGTTGCTCTGGTGTATGAATGTGTGTGAATGTTGCTCTGGTGTATGAATGTGTGTGAATGTTGTTCTGGTGTATAAATGTGTGATAATGTTTCTCTGGTGTATGAATGTGTGAGAATGTTGCTCTGGTGAATGAATGTGGGTGAATGTTGCTCTGGTGTTTGAATGTGTGAGAATGTTGCTCTGGTGTAGGAATGTGTGAATGTCGCTCTGGTGTATAAATGTGTGATAATGTTTCTCTGGTGTATGAATGTGTGAGAATGTTGCTCTGGTGAATGTATGTGGGTGAATGTTGCTCTGGTGTTTGAATGTGTGAGAATGTTGCTCTGGTGTATGAATGTGTGAGAATGTTGCTCTGTTGTTTCAATGTGTGAGAATGTTGCTCTGGTGTATGAGTGTGTGAGAATGTTGCTCTGTTGTTTCAATGTGTCAGAATGTTGCTCTGGTGTATGAATGTGTGAAAATGTTGCTCTGGTGTATGAATGTGTGAGAATGTTGCTCTGTTGTTTCAATGTGTGAGAATGTTGCTCTGGTGTATGAATGAGTGAGATTGTTGCTCTGGTGTATGAATGTGTGAATGTTGCTCTGGTGTATAAATGTGTGAATGTTGCTCTGGTGAATGAATGTGTGAGAATGTTGCTCTGGTATATGAATGTGTGAGAATGTTGCTCTGTTGTTTCAATGTGTGAGAATGTTGCTCTGGTGTATGAATGTGTGAGAATGTTGCTCTGTTGTTTCAATGTGTCAGAATGTTGCTCTGGTGTATGAATGTGTGAAAATGTTGCTCTGGTGTATGAATGTGTGAGAATGTTGCTCTGTTGTTTCAATGTGTGAGAATGTTGCTCTGGTGTATGAATGAGTGAGATTGTTGCTCTGGTGTATGAATGTGTGAATGTTGCTCTGGTGTATAAATGTGTGAATGTTGCTCTGGTGAATGAATGTGAGAATGTTGCTCTGGTATATGAATGTGTGAATGTTGCTCTGGTGTATAAATGTGTGAATGTTGCTCTGGTGAATGAATGTGTGAGAATGTTGCTCTGGTATATGAATGTGTGAGAATGTTGCTCTGTTGTTTCAATGTGTGAGAATGTTGCTCTGGTGTATGAATGTGTGAGAATGTTGCTCTGTTGTTTCAATGTGTCAGAATGTTGCTCTGGTGTATGAATGTGTAGAATGTTGCTCTGGTGTATGAATGTGTGAGAATGTTGCTCTGTTGTTTCAATGTGTGAGAATGTTGCTCTGGTGTATGAATGAGTGAGATTGTTGCTCTGGTGTATGAATGTGAATGTTGCTCTGGTGTATAAATGTGTGAATGTTGCTCTGGTGAATGAATGTGTGAGAATGTTGCTCTGGTATATGAATGTGTGAGAATGTTGCTCTGTTGTTTCAATGTGTGAGAATGTTGCTCTGGTGTATGAATGTGTAGAATGTTGCTCTGTTGTTTCAATGTGAGAATGTTGCTCTGGTGTATGAATGAGTGAGATTGTTGCTCTGGTGTATGAATGTGTGAGAATGTTGCTCTGTTGTTTCAATGTGTGAGAATGTTGCACTGGTGTATGAATGTGTGAGAATGTTGCTCTGGTGTATGAATGTGTGTGAATGTTGCTCTGGTGTATGAATGTGTGAGAATGTTGCTCTGTTGTTTAAATGTGTGAAAATGTTGCTCTGGTGTATGAATGTGTGTGAATGTTGCTCTGGTGTATGAATGTGTGAGATTGTTGCTCTGTTGTTTAAATGTGTGAGCATGTTGCTCTGCTGTATGAATGTGTGTGAATGTTGTTCTGGTGTATGCATGTGTGTGAATGTTGTTCTGTTGTTTCAATGTGTGATAATGTTGTTCTGGTATATGAATGTGTTAATGTTGCTCTGGTGTATGGATGTGTAAATGTTGCTCTGGTGAATGAATGTGTGTGAATGTTGCTCTGTTGTTTCAATGTGTGAATGTTGCTCTGGTGTATGAATGTGTGTGAATGTTTCTCTGGTGTATGAATGTGTGAATGTTGCTCTGGTGTATGAATGTGTGTGAATGTTGCTCTGGTGTATGAATGTGTGTGAATGTTGTTCTGGTGTATAAATGTGTGATAATGTTTCTCTGGTGTATGAATGTGTGAGAATGTTGCTCTGGTGAATGAATGTGGGTGAATGTTGCTCTGGTGTTTGAATGTGTGAGAATGTTGCTCTGGTGTAGGAATGTGTGAATGTCGCTCTGGTGTATAAATGTGTGATAATGTTTCTCTGGTGTATGAATGTGTGAGAATGTTGCTCTGGTGAATGTATGTGGGTGAATGTTGCTCTGGTGTTTGAATGTGTGAGAATGTTGCTCTGGTGTATGAATGTGTGAGAATGTTGCTCTGTTGTTTCAATGTGTGAGAATGTTGCTCTGGTGTACAAGTGTGTGAGAATGTTGCTCTGTTGTTTCAATGTGTCAGAATGTTGCTCTGGTGTATGAATGTGTGAAAATGTTGCTCTGGTGTATGAATGTGTGAGAATGTTGCTCTGTTGTTTTAATGTGTGAGAATGTTGCTCTGGTGTATGAATATGTGAGAATGTTGCTCTGGTGTATGAATGTGTGAGATTGTTGCTCTGTTGTTTACATGTGTGAGCATGTTGCTCTGCTGTATGAATGTGTGAAGGTCGCTCTGGTGTATAAATGTGTGATAATGTTTCTCTGGTGTGAATGTGTGAATGTCGCTCTGGTGTATGAACGTGTGAGAATGTTGCTCTGTTGTTTTAATGTGTGAGAATGTTGCTCTGGTGTATGAATGTGTGTGAATGTTGCTCTGGTGTATAAATGTGTGTGAATGTTGTTCTGGTGTATGAATGTGTGAGAATGTTGCTCTGGTGTATGAATGTGTGAAGGTCGCTCTGGTGTATAAATGTGTGATAATGTTTCTCTGGTGTGAATGTGTGAATGTCGCTCTGGTGTATGAACGTGTGAGAATGTTGCTCTGGTGTATGAATTTGTGAGAATGTTGTTCTGGTATATGAATGTGTGTGAATGTTGCTCTGGTGTATGAATGTGTGAATGTTGCTCTGGTGTATGAATGTGTGTGTGAATATTGCTCTGGTGTATGAATGTGAGAATGTTGCTCCGGTGTATGAAGGTGTGTGAAAGTTGCTCTGTTGTTTCAATGTGTGAGAATGTTGCTCTGGTGTATGAATGTGTGAGTATGTTGCTCTGGTGTATGAATGTGTGAATGTTGCTCTGGTGTATGAATGTGTGTGAATGTTGCTCTGGTGTAGGAATGTGTACATGTCGTTTTGGTGTATGAATGTGTGAGAATGTTTCTCTGGTAAATGAATGTGTGAGAATGTTGCTCTGGTGTAGGAATGTGTGAATGTCGCTCTGGTGTATGAATGTGTAAGAATGTTGCTCTGGTGTATGAATGTGTGAGATTGTTGCTCTGTTGTTTAAATGTGTGAGCATGTTGCTCTGTTGTTTCAATGTGTGAGAATGTTGCTCTGGTGTATGAATGTGTGAGAATGTTGCTCTGGTGTATGAATGTGTGAATGTTGCTCTGGTGTGTCAATGTGTGAGAATGTTGCTCTGGTTTATGAATGTATGAGAATGTTGCTCTGGTGTATGAATGTGTGAGAATGTTGCTCTGTTGTTTCAATGTGTGAGAATGTTGCTCTGGTGTATGAATGTGTGTGAATGTTGCTCTGGTGTATGAATGTGTGTGAATGTTGCTCTGGTGTATGAATGTGTGTGAATGTTTTTTCTGGTGTATGAATGTGTGAATGTTGCTCTGGTGTATTAATGTGTGAGAATGTTGCTCTTGTGTATGAATGTCGCTCTGGTGTATAAATGTGTGTGAATGTTGCTCTGTTGTTTCAATGTGTGAGAATGTTGCTCTGGTGTATGAATGTCTGTGAATGTTGCTCTGGTGTATGAAAGTGTGAGAATGTTTCTCTGGTGTATGAATGTGTGTGAATGTTGCTCTGGTGTATGAATGCGTGAATGTTGCTCTGCTGTATGAATGTGTGAATGTTGCTCTGGTGTATGCATGTGTGTGAATGTTGCTCTGTTGTTTCGATGTGAGAGAATGTTGCTCTGGTGTATGAATGTGTGTGAATGTTGCTCTGGTGTATGAATGCGTGAATGTTGCTCTGGCGTTTGAATGCGTGAATGTTGCTCTGGTGTGTGCATGTGTGTGAATTTTGCTCTGTTGTTTCGATGTGTGAGAATGTTGCTCTGGTGTATGAATTTGTGTGAATGTTGTTCTGGTGTATGCATGTGTGTGAATGTTGCTCTGTTGTTTCAATATGTGAGAATGTTGCTCTGGTGTATGAATGTGTGAATGTTGCTCTGGTGTACGAATGTGTGAATGTTGCTCTGGTGTATGAATGTGTAAGAATGTTGCTCTGTTGTTTCAATGTGTGAAAATGTTGCTCTGGTGTATGAATGTGTGAGAATGTTGCCCTGGTGTATGAATGTGTGAGAATGTTGCGCTGTTGTTTCAATGTGTCAGAATGTTGCTCTAGTGTATGAATGTGTGAGAATGTTGCTCTGGTGTATGTAAGTGTGAGAATGTTGCTCTGTTGTTTCAATGTGTGAGAATGTTGCTCTGGTGTATGAATGTGTGAGAATGTTGCTCTGTTGTTTAAATGTGTAAGAATGTTGCTCTGGTGTATGAATGTGTGTGAATGTCGCTCTGGTGTATAAATGTGTGATAATGTTTCTCTGGTGTATGAATGTGTGTGAATGTCGCTCTGATGTATGAAGCGTGTGAGAATGTTGCTCTGGTGTATAAATGTGTGTGGATGTTGCTCTGTTGTTTCAATATGTGAGAATGTTGCTCTGGTGTATGAATGTTGCTCTGGTGTATGAATGTGTGAATGTTGCTCTGGTGTATGAATGTGTGAATGTTGCTCTGGTGAATGAATGTGGGTGAATGTTGCTCTGGTGTTTGAATGTGTGAGAATGTTGCTCTGGTGTATGAATGTGTGAGAATGTTGCTCTGTTGTTTCAGTGTGTCAGAATGTTGCTCTGGTGTATGAATGTGTGAGAATGTTGCTCTGTTGTTTCAATGTGTGAGAATGTTGCTCTGGTGTATGAATGTGTGAGAATGTTGCTCTGTTGTTTCAATAGGTGAGAATGTTGCTCTGGTGTATGAATGTGTGAATGTTGCTCTGGTGTATGAATGTGTGAATGTTGCTCTGGTGAATGAATGTTTAAGAATGTTGCTCTGTTGTTTCAATGTGTGAAAATGTTGCTCTGGTGTATGAATGTGTGAGAATGTTGCCCTGGTGTATGAATGTGTGTGAATGTTGCTCTGGTGTATGAATGTGTGAGAATGTTGTTCTGTTGTTTAAATGTGTAAGAATGTTGCTCTGGTGTATGAATGTGTGTGAATGTTGCTCTGGTGTATGAATGTGTGAATGTCGATCTGGTGTATGAATGTGTGAATGTCGCTCTGGTGTATAAATGTGTGATAATGTTTCTCTGGTGTATGAATGTGTGTGAATGTCGCTCTGATGTATGAACGTGAGAATGTTGCTCTGGTGTATAAATGTGTGTGAATGTTGCTCTGTTGTTTCAATATGTGAGAATGTTGCTCTGGTGTATGAATGTTGCTCTGGTGTATGAATGTGTGAATGTTGCTCTGGTGTATGAATGTGTGAATGTTGCTCTGGTGAATGAATGTGGGTGAATGTTGCTCTGGTGTTTGAATGTGTGAGAATGTTGCTCTGGTGTATGAATGTGTGAGAATGTTGCTCTGTTGTTTCAAGGTGTGAGAATGTTGCTCTGTTGTTTCAATAGGTGAGAATGTTGCTCTGGTGTATGAATGTGTGAATGTCGCACTGGTGTATAAATGTGTGATAATGTTTCTCTGGTGTATGAATGTGTGTGAATGTCGCTCTGGTATATGCACGTGTGAGAATGTTGCTCTGTTGTTTCAATGTGTGAGAATGTTGCTCTGGTGTATGAATGTGTGAGAATGTTGCTCTGTTGTTTCAATGTGTGAGAATGTTGCTCTGGTGTATGAATGAGTGAGATTGTTGCTCTGGTGTATGAATGTGTGAATGTTGCTCTGGTGTATAAATGTGTGAATGTTGCTCTGGTG
Organism: Perccottus glenii; assembly: GCA_024416835.2. Lineage (NCBI taxonomy): Eukaryota > Metazoa > Chordata > Actinopteri > Gobiiformes > Odontobutidae > Perccottus > Perccottus glenii. The sequence continues at coordinate 29,944,998 of CM044551.2, forward strand.
AATGAATGTGTGAGAATGTTGCTCTGGTATATGAATGTGTGAGAATGTTGCTCTGTTGTTTCAATGTGTGAGAATGTTGCTCTGGTGTATGAATGTGTGAGAATGTTGCTCTGTTGTTTCAATGTGTGAGTGCCATGTAGGAGACACTTGGTTGGGTTAACACATTTTACACCCATTAATGACAGAACAATTGAAAAAACTGTCTCCAGCCTGAGTTCATCAACCTGCTGCCTCCATGTTTTACCCACTAAATTTTGAAAATCTGTACTAAGCAGTTTGTTACCACAACTCACTGAAATAGTCAATAATTCCATACAGTCTGGAACATTTCCAAGGTCCTTAAAAACTGACTGCTGTCATCAAGCCTCTCCTAAAGAAGAGCAGTCTTGATGCAACTATCAGCTCTTATCAAACCTGCCATTCTTAGGGAAAGTCATCAAAAAAGTTGTTCTATTACTAAACAACTGCTTTGATCCTTTTCACTCAGGATTCAGGCCTCATCACAGACTGAGACTGCACTTCAAAGTCACAAATGACATCCGTCTGAACACTGACGTGGACAAAGTCTACAAGTGTCTTAGTTCTGTTGGACTTGAGTGATGCGTTTGAAACCATTGGACCATGGAATCCTGCCACAAAGATTAAATTAGATTACTCATGCTCTCAAAACCACTCATTCATCTTTGTTTAAGGCTGGTTTCTAAAACTCAAGAGATTCAACCTGGAGGGGAAGGTCCTTGGCGGACAGCCAGACCTTCTCTCCCAGCCTGTATGGTGGGGCCCGAGACCCACGATGATTAGCTGAGGTGAAGTATCTGGCCAAAGCCCGCAGAAAAGCAGAGCGGGCCAGCATTCAGGTCAGTTTACAGTGACAGATGAATGCCTGGCCTCTCTCTCCTGGGCAGGGAACAACGGATTTGGTAGCCGGATGCTGAATTGAAATGGAGAGAGTCCGGTGCACACATTGGTGAGGGAGTTATGGGCGTACTCCACCCACAGCATCTGAGGAGACCAGGTGGACGGGGTCTGGGAGGCCATGCATCTCAGTTCCGTTTACATCTCCGGATTCAGCCTGTCCATCTGCCCATTGGATTGGGGATAGAAACCAGACGAGAGGCTCACTGTGGCCCCAAGTAGTGAGCAGAAGACAGATGTGAACTGCGGACCCCTGTCAGAATACAATGTCCACCGGAAGGCCATGCAAGCGGAAGACGTGTTTGAGCATAAGCTCCACTGTCTCCATGGCGGACGGCAGTTTGGGTAAACCAAGGAGGTGGGCCATCTTCAAAAACCAGTCTATAATTGACAGGATGACCTTGTTCCCCTCTGACTTGGGCAACCCAGTGACAAAGTCCAGGTAGATATGGAACTAGGGTTGATAAGGAGTCGGCAGTGGGTGCAGCAGTTCCGCCGGTGGTCGATGAGAGGGTTTTTGTTGAGCGCAGATTGGGCAGGCTGTCCCATACGTCCGGACATCCTCCCCCTGAGTTGGCCACCAGAATCTCTGTTGGAGGAAGTCCAGAGTTCGCTGTTTGCCCTGGTGACAGGTGAGTTGAGATGCGTTGGCCCACTGGAGAACCTTAGACCGCTGGTTGTTGGGAACGGCCATGTAACTGCTGCTACCAGGTGGGTTGGTTTCAAAATAGGGACTGGATCGACCACCGGATCCTCCCCCTGGAACTGCCTAAAAAGAGCATACGGATTCAGGTTTTGGGTACCAGGTATATAGGAGTGGGTGAAGTTGAATCTAGTAAAGAATAGTGACCTTGTGCTAGGAGAGGCACTTTGCTGACTCTATGTACTCCAGATTTCGAATGTCCATCCACACTATGAAGGGCTGTTCTGCTTCTTCCAGCCAATGGCGCCACTCCTCAAGCGCCAACTTGACTGCCAGTAGCTCTCTGTTGCCAATATTATAATTTCTCTCAGCAGGATTCAGGCGGCGAGAGAAAAACGCATAGGTACAGGTGAAGCTTCTGGTAGAGGGGGGAGCACTGGGAGAGGACTGCTCCGACATCTGATGCATCCACCTCCACAATGAACTGTTTGGGGGTGTCCGGAATAGAGAGGATGGGAGCAGAAGTGAAGCGCTTATTCAAGGCACCAAAGGCCTTCTGAGCCTTTGATGCTCAGATTGTTCGGTTACGTGTAGTAGTCCAGATTCTTATTCTGCTATTCACTACTATTCAATAAAGTTTGTTCTAAACTCTCTCTGTGTTGAGCGTTTTTGTCCTGTGCTACACGTAACATTGAACAAGTTGATAACTGTGTTCAGACAACAATTTGTCTGTGGAGGTTCTCAATCTATACAGTTGCTACTGTATAGACTGACTTCTTGGGGTCCACATATATAAATTAAAATAACAAAAAAAAATACAAAAAATACAAAATGTTTAGATGGTATCATTAACATTAGGTGACATAATCACAATTACATCAGAAAAATAAATTAAATTAAAATACGTACCATTTATAATTCATATACTCATACATACATACATACAGTCAGTCAAATGGTGAAGTAAAGGTACCATTTTAGTGCCTTTTTGAAGACACAAATACTGGTTGATTCTTTTATTTTCTTAGGTAATTTTTTTCCATTCCTGTGATGCTCTGAAAAAAACTGACTTCTGTAGAAAATTGGTATTACAACGGGTGACAATTAAGTTTTTATTTAAGGAAAATTTAGTAAAATGAGAATGTATTTGATTGGAATATTAAAGCTTTTTATAAAACAAGTGAGGTTGACCTGTTAAAATTACTTTTTTAAGAAAGTAAGTAAGTTATACAGTAATTTCATGTTTAAGAAAGGCCAAGATAAACAATGATGCTTTATGTTGTACCAACTGAAGTCTTTTAAGTTTGTTTTGTTTGTTGCTGACCATATGAGTGAGCAGAATATTCTAAATGAGACAACACTAACAAACGTAACATCTTTCATAATAATAGGAGTAACCAAAAAAGAGCATCTTCTAACAACAGCAATACACAGCAAACAACAGCAGACTGGGCGGCACAGTGGCAAAGTGGTTAGCACGCCTGCCTCACAGCAAGAAGGTCCTGGGTTCGATTCCCATCCAGGGCAGGACCTTTCTGTGTGGAGTTTGCATGTTCTCCCTGTGTCTGCGTAGGTTTCCTCCGGGTACGCCGGTTTCCCCTACCACTAAAAACATGTACAATATAGGACTACAGATGGAAATTAGCTGTTAAGCTATAATCTGGTACAAGCATCTCTGCTCCAGCTTAATGTAGACTGTACACTGTCCTAAAAAAATAAACAAATCTAATAATTTGTTAGCTGCTGCCTTGGCAGCATCTCTGTCTGCCATCAATGGTCTGATCTCTTTGTCTGTCAAAGGTGCATAGGTTGTCTTTGCTTATCTAAGAGGTCACAGAGGATTTTAATAAACATGACTAAAGCCACTTCTGGGTCAGACTCGGCACCTATGTCTTCCCAGTAAATCTTTTCAATATCACTGGTAAAATTATCCACATAAAATTTTCTAAATTACCTTATAAAAAAACTACTGTGCTGTTTTAAAAATATATAGCCTATATATTTTCCAGTTACTTCAGTTGTGATCACTGAAACATTAGTCAAAATATGATCTCTAAATGAGGATGTTTTGACACCAGCAACAATTTAACTCTTGTAGGAACTGTAATTATCTGAGTTAAATTGCATGCAGAACAGATAAAAGCTATTGTTGAAAAGGCTGCTTTCTGACCACCACGCTAGCCCTTTAAGGGGCGGAGGTTGAGGCTGCCGGTGTGCTGTGCGAGCTGTGAGCAAGAGAAAACAAGAGACGATGCGGAGAGACTCGCAGGAGAATGCAGTCGAAAGTTTAGTTTAAGTACTGGTTATGTCAAAGTTCACGGGTTGTTTTGATTACCAACATTGAAGTTGTGCGTGATAAGCAAAACCACACTGACTTCAAAGGGCAAAGAAAGATGCCACTGTAAAGGGCTCCAAACCATCTTCATTAAAGCCATTAAACACTAAACTACAGGTGTTTCTTTGTAGTTCCAACCGGACTCACCGGAGTTCTAACCGGACCAGTGTTTTGAACCAAACCAGAATAATTAGAATAATATCTTTTAGCTATTTTCTTCTTAACTGAGCATTGTGTATCAAACCAGTTAATATTCAAATCACCCAGTAAAAATATTTCCTTGTTTTCCTCAGATATCTTTTCCAACATTTCACAAATTTGCTAATAGTATACGAATTTCGTTTGTATGTTGGCATTTGGAGGTCTATAAAAACTAAACCAACTAAAACTGACTTCCCATATGTTGGCTGAAGCTAAATCCATACAATTTCTAAATCATGTGACAATATGTCCTGGCAAAATTATTTTTAATGTACAGAGCAACACCGCCTCAAATTTAGTCTTTTCTTTACAATCTATAGCCATCAATATTAAATTCACCGCTATCAAAAGTTAGGTCCAGGTGTGTCTAAGAAAGAGCAAGGAAACATAAACTGTTTGTAGTGTGCAAAGACCCAATTTGGTGGATCTTATTTCTGAGACTGCAAATATTTACATGGGCTAGTGAGAAAACTTTGCTATTATGGTATGATACGTCACAGCTGCGTATTAACTGGCCTAAAGGAAGCATGTAGAGAATTGAATAATAGGTTGTGCCAGGACGTTGGCATGATTAGCGCAGTGAGTGCTTTGATCTGTCTCAGAGGGCTGGCTGGCACCAGAGAGGTAACCACTGGCGAAGCCTGTAGGTGGGCTACGCACACACTCGTAGAACTGTAGTTACATCAGGTAATTCTAATATATAATACCTTGGTGTTTTTTTTTGTTTTTTTTTTGTTATTATTTGGTAATAACGTATAACCACAACTGGCATGACATGACTGTTTACTTTGCTAACTTTACCCACAGCCAAGCCTGTCCCATATCCACTAGAACCACTTCAACACCATTGTGACTATTCATTTATTCATTTTCTTCTGCTTAGTCCCGTTAAGGGTTGCGGCACCATTGTAACTAGCAGCACTAAACTAAATCATATCATACCATTCTGTGGAAACAGGCATCTCCATTTCTCTTCTCTACTGCAACAAAGTTCTAAACAAAAGCTGTGTTCTAAGTGTCTCAGAGCAGCAGGAATCGTTCAGGATTTATGTAGATTTAATGCGCGAGATGAAGGAGAGTAAGGATTTTCATCATAGCAAAACCTCATCCATCACAGCCACTGTTTGCAGCGAGGGCTAGCAGTATGGGGCAAATGGCTTTTCTGTAACCCATCATTGACTGAGTTAACGGAGAGGAGCTTCCGTGATGAGCGCTGTGTAAAGAATGTTTCCTGAGGGGACGCCAAGCCTGGATCAGTGAGTGATAACCCATGACTGCTGTTGCTGCTGCTGCTAGAGAGCACAGCTTTTCCATTACTGATACACTAGATTAGGCCTTGCACTTACACCGACCTTTTCACCCCAGCAGCATGAGGAGGTTGGCTGCTACTCTTCTGATTTCTTGAATTTGTTTGTCGTTGCTAAATGAAATAAAAGAAAAACTATTTCACATCTACAGTATTTTAAGAGAATACAGTAAATAACATTTTCTGCAGTTTACTTACAAGCATTGTTGGACATGTTTCCTAAAAAAATAATTTTACACTTACTAGTTACTTCTCACAAATAGTAAATGAGTTACTAACTGCATTACATCATTATAAAATTAACTAATTACTAGGGAAAGTAACTATTGTGGTAATTAAAAAGTATTAAATATGCCCATAATATTAAGATAAATGAATAGAAATGGATCCTAAAGAGAATAAATTATTATTATAAAACATTGTACACTAATCTACTTTAAATGTTGTTGTGGGACAATGTGATTAACTGTCAGATCCACTCCGTGTCTCTCAGAGATCCGCTCCACTTTCCTTCTCTCTCCTTCATCTCATCACTGCCACCTGTCCCAAGCACCTGTAACCTATTACCATCAGTGAGGTATTTAAACCTCTCCTGTCCACCTCTTCCCTGCCAGATCGTTCAGCATACTTTGTGTGAATGTTTCCAGCGTTTGTTCCAGCTCTTGTCTCAGCCCTCTCTCCAGCCTTCGCTCCAAGTCTCAGGTTTGGACTTCACTCTCAGCCCAGCTTCCCAGCTTGGTTCCAGTCACCGACTCGGCTCCAGGCTTCGGCGCAACCCCACGGCTCACTCCAACTCTCAGCCCAGCTACCCAGCTTGGCCCCACGACTCGGCCGGCCGGCGCAGCTCCACGGCTCACTCCAACTCTCAGCCCAGCTCCCCAGCTTGGCCCCAGTCACCGACTTCGGCTCCAGGCCGGCGCAGCTCCACGGCTCACTCCAACTCTCAGCCCAGCTCTCCAGCTTGGTCTTCAGTCACCGGCTCGGCTCCAGGCTTCGGCGCAGCTCCACGGCTCACTCCAACTCTCAGCCCAGCTCTCCAGCTTGGTCTCCAGTCACCGGTTCGGCACCAGGTCTCGGTTCAGCTTCACGGTTCAACTCCAACTCTCAGCCCATCTCTCCAGCTTCCTATCACTATCTGTACTTTAATAAAGTATCACTTACCTTCACTGTCTTGTGCGCACTTGAGTCCTCATTCCTGCATTACAGAACGATCTGGCCAAGATGGACTCAGCCAAAGCAGAGAAAGTAATAAATCGATTTACCCTCATTGAAGAAACTCTCCAGAATCATGAAGCCCAAATGAACACTATTTCCGCCGGGTTCCAGCGGATTGTGTCTCAACAGGAGGACGCATTCCAGGCCATGTCAAATCAGATCCATCTCCTGACTTCTCAGCTATCGAGTATTCCGAAGACTACAGAGAGTCGGGCCTCCGTTCCACCTTCAGATCCTGTTTCCCCGGTGGTTCAACCGATTCCGGTCCAGGAGCCTCGGGTCTGGATTCCAGAACGTTACTCCGGAGAGGCAGGTGGTTGTAATCCCTTTCTGGTTAACTGTTCAATTCTGTTTGCTCTGCAACCCCACACATTTGCCACAGAAAAAGCCAAGGTGGCATTTGTCATTAATCACCTTACTCATCTTTCCGGAGTTCTCTTTACCTTCCTCTTGACCCCCAGCGACCTCAGCTCTCTGTATCCACAACAGATTCCAGTTCCACAACAGATTCCAGTGAACCCATGCAAATTGGCCGCTCTCATCTCACTCCTGAGGAGAAGCTACGGCGTCGAAGGAGGAACCTTTGTATGTATTGTGGGGGCCCGGGCCATGTTGCATTGGTCTGTCCGTTAAAAGGACAGGCTCAGCAGTAGATGGAGGAGTACTGTTGAGTCTTACAGAGGGGGTCTCCTCCATCAATCGCCCGCTTGTCCATGTCCAGCTGCTGCTTCCTGGGGGCCCACAGACTTTAACTACATTCATTGACTCTGGGGCAGACGGCAGTTTTATGGACGAGACCTTGGCACTTCAGTTGGGGTTGTCACGAGTTCCCCTACCCAAACCAGTTCCTGCACAGGCTACCCCTGGTTGCGACGCCATAATCCTCACATTGATTGCCGGCCAACGTTCCCAGGGAGTACCAGGATTATAAGGAGATCTTTAATAAGGCCAAAGCCACAGCGTTACCCCCGCAACGGCCATATGACTGTGCTATTGACTTGCTTCCTGGCACCTCACCTCCTATATTCATTGTCCGCTCCTGAAAGAGAGGCCATGGATCTTTACATCAAAGATGCGTTAGCAGCCGGAATAATAAGACCTTCTTCATCACCAGCGGGGGCGGGGTTTTTCTTTGTGGGGAAGAAAGACAAGACTCTCCGACCCTGCATTGATTACTGTGGACTTAATGAGATTACCATACAGAACAGGTATCCGCTTCCCCTTCTGGCCTTTGAACTCCTGGAGGGGGCAACGGTGTTTTCCAAATTGGATCTTCGCAACGCATACCACCTGGTTCGTATCCGAGAGGGGGACGAATGGAAGACAGCATTTAACACCTCGTCAGGCCATTATGAATATCTGGTGATGCCCTTTGGACTGACTAATGCTCCCGCTGTTTTCCAGAACCTGGTTAATGATGTGTTGCGGGACATGCTCGACAAGTTCGTATTTGTCTATCTGGATGATATCCTTATCTTTTCCAAGAATCACAAGGAGCATGTTCATCATGTCCAGTCAGTCCTTCAACGCCTGCTAGAGAATTCGCTTTTTGTCAAGGCTGAGAAATGCGAATTTCACGTACCCAGCGTCTCTTTTCTGGGTTACATTGTCGCCCAGGGTAAGATTCAGATGGACCCTTCCAAGGTGTCGGCAGTATTGGATTGGCCATCTCCGTGCAGTCGAAAGCAACTGCAGCGCTTCTTGGGGTTTGCCAACTTCTATAGGCGTTTCATCCGTGGCTATAGTACCTTGGCGGCTCCTATGACAGCACTTACCTCATCTAAGGTTCCGTTCATCTGGTCCAGCGAAGCCGATTCAGCATTCCGTGACCTGAAGCCGTTTTCTTCAGCTCCAGTGCTTATCATCCCAAACTCTGGTAGCCAGTTTGTCGTAGAGGTGGATGCTTCCGACGTGGGAATAGGCGCAGTTCTGTCCCAACGTTCCACTTCAGACCAGAAATTACACCCGTGTGCCTATTTGTCTCGCCTGTCTCCGCTGAACAGAACTACGACATAGGTAATAGGGAGCTGCTGGCCAGTTAAGCTAGCCTTGGAGGAATGGCGGCACTGGCTGGAGGGAGCGAACAACCTTTTCTTGTGTGGACTGACCACAAGAATTTGGAATATATCCGGTCAGCCAAACGCTTGACATCTTGTCAAGCTCGTTGGTCATTGTTCTTTACTCGATTTAATTTTGTTTTGTCATTCCGACCAGGGTCCCGGAATCAGAAACCTGATGCCCTTTCTCGGCAATTCCAGAAGGAGGAGACCTCGTCTGAGGTGACCTCCATCTTACCTCCATCCCAGCTGGTAGCAGCCGTCACCTGGCCCATTGAAGAGCGCGTTAAAACAGCCTTGAACACCATTACTGTCCCCAGTTCCTGTCCAGAGGGAAAACTATTTGTTCCTGCGGGTCTGCGGTCGGAGGTTCTTCAGTGGGTCCATTCGTCTCGACTCGCTTGCCACCCCGGGATACGGCGGACACTTTCTTTTCTCCAACGGCGATTCTGGTGGCCTAAGGAGGAAGAGGATGTTCAGGCGTTTGTCACGGCATGTCCTGTCTGCAGCCAGCAGAAGCCCTCTCATCATGCTCCATCTGGGCTTCTTCGGCCACTTCCGGTTCCCAGATGACCCTGGTCTCATATGTCCCTGGATTTTGTTACCGGTCTTTCGGAATCTAATGGTAACACGGTGATCCTTTCCATCATTGACCGTTTCTCAAAGATGGCTCACCTCATAGCTCTGCCTAAGTTGCCCTCAGCAAAAGAGACGGCAGAACTGGTACTCCAGAATGTCTTCCGGATCCATGGACTACCAATGGACATTGTGTCTGACCGGGGACCCCAGTTTACGTCTACAGTTTGGCGGGAGTTTTGCTCTCTTTTAGGGGCTACAGTCAGTTTGTCCTCTGGATTTCACCCGCAGTCCAATGGACAGACGGAACGGTTGAACCAGGAGATGGAGTCGGCCTTGAGGTGTGTAGCTGGACAAACACCATCTTCCTGGGCCTCTCAGCTGTTGTGGGTGGAGTACGCCCACAACTCCTTGACGAGCTCGGCTAATGGAATATCTCCTGTCCAGTGCGTCTACGGGTTCCAGCCACCACTATTCCCTGCCCAGGAGAGGGAGGCTAATGTCCCGTCTGTCCAAGCCCTCATCCGACGTTGCATGGACATGGAACAGGGCTCGTGCGGCTCTCCTGCGAGCTTCCACCCAGTATTCGACAGCGGCCAATCGCCACCGCAAGCAGAGTCCCCAGTACAAGGAAGGGGATCGGGTATGGCTCTCCACCAGAGACATTCCTCTCCGAGTGGAGTCGAAGAAATTGGCTCCACGATTCATTGGTCCCTTCACTATAGTGAGGATCATCAACCCGGTGGCGGTAAGGTTGAAGCTTCCTCGGTCTATGCGGATTCACCCAACCTTTCATGTTTCCAGGATCAAGCCCCTTCGGGAGAGTCCTCTGGTTCCCGCCACCAGGCCCCCGCCTCCCGCCCAGCTCGTCGGAGGTGCTCCAGCATATTCGGTGCGACGGCTCCTTAGATCTAGACGTCGTGGTCGAGGCATTCAGTACCTGGTAGACTGGGAGGGGTATGGCCCAGAAGAACGTTCTTGGGTTCCTGCACGCCACATTCTCGATCCACAGTTAATTAGGGACTTCCATTCTTCACACCCGGGCAGTCAGTTGGAGCGTCCGGTGCCGTTCCTTGAGGAGGGTTCTGTCAGATCCACTCCGTGTCTCTCAGAGATCCGCTCCACTTTCCTTCTCTCTCCTTCATCTCATCACTGCCACCTGTCCCAAGCACCTGTAACCTATTACCATCAGTGAGGTATTTAAACCTCTCCTGTCCACATCTTCCCTGCCAGATCGTTCAGCATACTTTGTGTGAATGTTTCCAGCGTTTGTTCCAGCTCTTGTCTCAGCCCTCTCTCCAGCCTTCGCTCCAAGTCTCAGGTTTGGACTTCACTCTCAGCCCAGCTTCCCAGCTTGGTTCCAGTCACCGGCTCGGCTCCAGGCTTCGGCGCAGCCCCACGGCTCACTCCAACTCTCAGCCCAGCTACCCAGCTTGGCCCCAGTCACCGACTTGGCTCCAGGCTTCGGCGCAGCCCCACGGCTCACTCCAACTCTCAGCCCAGCTACCCAGCTTGGCCCCAGTCACCGACTTGGCTCAAGGCTTCGGCGCAGCTCCACGGCTCACTCCAAAAGCAATGGGAGCCGGCTTTTTGAACCGACTTGTTTGCAACCGACCCATTACTGTTGCCGGTTGTATGGCTGACAGAGAGCTTACTCTGATGAAAACGACTTCAGTGAGCTTAATAATAGTAACGCTGGATTTTATTGTTAGTATTGTCGTTGTAACGGGAAAACAGTAATTTGTTATATTACGTGTAACTGAAAACAGTAACACTGTAATACTGTTTATTTATTGTGTGTTAGTCTAATCACATTATACAAGTGTAAACTACAGGAAAAATAAAATAATTAACAGAACACACTGGTTAAGAATAGATAAGATTTGATTTAATTTTATTGTCATTACACATGTAACTAGTGGCAGGGCAACGGAATGCAGTTTACCATCTATCCAGAAGTGCAATAAGCAGCAAGTGCAGAATAAAGTATCTACAATATATACTATATACTATATCTCAATACTATGGACATAATGAATGAACGATGTACAGTGAGATGTATGTACAGTGTGAGCAGTATCTATATATATATCTGTTGGTCTGAGGCTCCAAAAGCACCTGGGCAGGAGGTCAAACAGAGTGTGGGCAGGGAGAGAGGAGTCCTTGAGAATGTTGTGAGCTTAATGTAGACCTCTGGACGTCCTCAATGGCAGGATGAGGAGTCCTAGAGATGCGTTGGCGATATTCACCACCCACTGCTGGGCCTTGAAGATCGGATACAGCGCAGTTGTCTCGGGATGCTCTCAATACCAACGCTCTGTTCATACTTATTCTATCTTTTGGACTCTATCCTGACTACATGTCGATCATCCTAATGTAAAAAAACACTCCTTATTCATTTTGTTTCAAAAGTTTTATTCTGGCGATGCGTATGTCATGTATGAACAAAACTCACAGACTCTTCAGAGGAGTGCCAAGAGTAGCTTGACTGTTGATGAGACATTGTGTGTGCCAAAGGTGGAAGTTGTTATATGTTATTCATATTTATGAATACATGTAGTGTCAAAAAATTAAAATAAACATGAAACATAGTGATACTTTTACGTTATTTGTCAAATGCACACCATGCCAAAACTGCACATTTCTTCTGTGCATATTTCTCGATTATGTCATGATAGCTGTGTTTGAAACCAAGTCTTACGTATGTTTCCTTTAAGCATCAGGTTCGCTTCAAACTTTATGCTGCTCAGTGCCGCCCCCTAAATGATTACACTTAAAAGTCTTCACTAAGAACTCACACTGTATTCATTTGGTTCAGTAAAGTTTAGTTTCACACTACCCTTTTTAAACTGGACCAACGGACTTTCCCTGAGACTATGTTTACTGTTTTTATGACAACGCCCCCTGTGCTCCCTATTATCAAGGACAGTGGAATCATTTTTATATAAACAGTAGCATCACAGGGTTAACGATAACAGTTTTGTGTCCAAAACTGTTCACTTGTATGACTAATATGACTGGTCATGTTTAGCGAAAGGTAATTTATTCAACTGTTGAGTGACTCTTGAATGTTTTCTTGATTGTTCTCTGTCTTAGATCAAACTGTCTCTGGGAAAAGAGCTCCAGTCAATTAGCCAACAGATCCTCCCATCTCATCTGGCAGCAGTAGCAGCTGCCGCCGTCGCCATGGGCAACGCCTTCCCACACCGGAGCAGCCCTATGTCCAATCCCAGTCCAAGCCCAGCTCTATTCCAGACCCAGCCCCTGCCCGCCTCGCTGCTGCGCCCCGCCCCCGGCCCTGTCAGGACACCTCACCCACAAGTCCTATTCACTCCCTACTGACCCCGGCCCAACACCAAGACCAGGGTTGGGGTCTCCTTCTATGCATCCATGCCCAGACCTCCAGCACTCTATTTTGGTCGACCTTGATATAAAGCTCCAGTAACGTATTCTTCACTTTGCTCCATGGAGTCCTCTTGTTTTCTCTGGAATAATCTGCCCTGCAGCCCATGGACCTATGTGTACTGCAATAATGTCAAAAAATAACCCAGTGAACTATGCAGTGTCAGGAGCCCATTTTACACAAAGATAGGACTAGTAAGGAGAGAAAAATGGCTGATTGGCTTTTAATGTGACATATAGACTAATTTACCAACTTGAGATGGCAGTAAGAGTACATTGTGAAAAAGTTGTAAATAAATGCTGTAAAGTATGAATGCTTAAAAAAAAAAAAAAAAACATTTACAAAATATAAAGTGAGTGAACAAAAAAAAACACAAATTGAAGTGATTGGTGTGACCAGATTTTGTTTCAGGACAGCCTTAGTTGAAGGAACAGTTCAAAATCTGTTCCAAAAATTTGTAGATCTAACCACAGATTTTCTGTGGATGTCTCTGTATGACAGACAGAACCAGACCAAACCACACTATGTAATCCCAGACAAACCATCACTTCAGGCAAAGATAGAAGTTTGAAAACATTTTTAATTTACAGCATTATTTTACACCTGCCTAAAACGTTTGCACAGTATGATAATGGGGACCACAACACAACTGTTAGTGTCTGAGAGAACATTAGCCGCTAAAGATATAGCTGATGGAAAAAGGTTAAAGGACTTCCAGATGCATTCTGCTGCATTCACATAAAATCAGGCAGATTCATTTTTAGTTTATTAAATATCGTCCACACTACTAGGGTGTTGTCTTTTGAAAACCTTGATTGAAAAAAAAAAATGTTGACCCTGGCGTTTCCTGCTTGCTTATTTATCTTAATTGGTTGTTAGAAAAAAAAATGGAGTACCTTCTGGCCATCGTCTTGAGAGTCTGTGGTGCTAATTTCAGATCGAGGGCAGGCGAGGATTTTAATGATTTCCAGTTTCTCCAGCTGATCAAACAAGAAACCAGGGCCGCTTCTCTCACCAAGCTCATCATATGTATCGCTCGCATATGTATAGGGCACCAAGTGCTCTGAGGGGGCATTATTGAACCTGCTGTGAATGAATGACATGAAGTAATTTTGCACAGCTGTAACTGTTTTACGAACAGTAAATGCAGAGCGCAGCCTACCTGTGCTGATAAATAAGATTTTAGGCTTTCTAGTAGAGTTCTGTTCAATCATTTAGGTGTGTGGAATTACGTCAGGGTGGTTAGAAGACATGCACGTAGTTAGTAGGCTATAAAAAAACACAACCTCGGGGAAGAAGAGAAAAAAGAGGTCTTTTTCTTTTCCAATCTCTCCTTGAAGTCAGCCTAATAACATCAGAATAAGGTATTGTCCTCCCTCTGCAACTGAGTTAGTGATGAGAGCAGAAATGTGAAGAGACTGAGAGTGGGAGTCAGAAGAGCAGTGAGGGGTCACACAGGCCGAGCTGCGTGCTGGCGCAACACCACAGTCACGGGACAATGTAGGTCTCTAAACAAATAGTCTACTATCAATAATTATATCTATGGAAAACATATTAAAATTTTAAATGCATATATTTTTGGAAGTTGTCTGAGTCAAACGCCGTCAAACCTGTCACTGTCAATTCTTTCTCCCTCCGTCCCTCACACAACACCAAACTGACCTCAGATCTGCCGTTCGAGTCTGATTGGCTGTGATTCTGTGAAAGGACTCGATGAACTGTGGAGATGCGGCTGTATTTACTATGCAGCTATGTTTAATCTGTACAATTAGCTGCTATAATAATGATTAAAAAACTAAGAGACAGAGTAAAGAGTGTTGGACAGAAACATTAGTGAAGTCTGAGTGTGGACAGACTTCAGCCTTAATGAAGAAACTCAAAAGGGATTCAGCTCCATTTACAACAGAAAGGAAGGTACGTTGCTAAACAGTGCTAACAATAAAGCTAATACGTCTAATTTATTTAAGCTAAGCGTTGATAAAACTACTTTTTGTCGGAGTCTGAGAGCATACAGAGGAGGAGAGACAGGGGCAGACCATCCATATTGTGCAAACTTTCCAGCTTCAAAAACACATATGGACTATTTTTTAGGGGGCGAGAACCACACTTGGACTTGGTAAGGACAGTTTGGTGCTGTACCTTCATATCACTACCGCCAGATAACAATAGAAACCTGTTAGAGCCAAATGAACACGTTACATCTACAGTCTGGGTATAGGCTCATTTTCAAAAACCACATTATTTTCTCAGTGCTTAGATCTCTGTAGTTCTATTGCTGCAGGCCAACATAGACTCCCCTGCTGTTCAGAGCAAACAAAGCAACACAAACATCAGCTGAAAAAAAAAACTGAGTGGAGAAGGAGTCAAAGGACCAAGAGTAAAGAGTAGACTTGTCAATGTAAAGTCTTTCATTTTAATTATCTTGATCAATAGTCATGAAATGAAACATAAAAATATGCAAATTAAAACAAGACCCATGAAGTTTCAGAGAGGCGTCTGGCTGCAGACTCCACTGTCAGGTATCTACACCGTCAGGTATGGAAAAAAACAACGTATATGCATGGAAATATTCATTCATTCATTCATTTTCTACCGCTTAGTCCCGTTAGGGGTCGTGGGTGACTGGAGCCTATCCCAGCAGCTTTGGGCCTGAGGCGGGGTACACCCTGGACAATGGCCAGTTAGTCACAGGGAAATAACTACTCTTTATTTAAATTTTAACCCAATTACAAATATTATGCACCAGTTGACATATTTTGTGTGTATGCTATGTATATTGTTATGTCCAACTTTGCAGGCAGCAGGCTCCACTGTCAGGTTCACCACGTGCAGCCCTTTAAAAAAATTAAAAAACTAATGCTAGCTAACACATAAAATAGGAAGATATTAAAAACTAACCCTGAAACAGAGTTTGTGGAAAGACTCTTAATCTCATTCTTATGTGGGCTTTTATTAGGGCAAGATAACTGATGATATGTACTGTCCCAAAAGCAAGCTAAAACATTCAGCTCTTTTGAAAAGTAAGAATGATATTTGTCATATGTGATCATTTTCAGTTTGTATCTTTGTCTTGAAACAGTGCAATACAGTCCTTCCTTTATTTCTGCCTTATCTACTGGTACCTGAGCACAATTCTCTCTTTTTAGAGGTGTCATTATGTGAAAGTTTAGATGTTTTTTGAATATAAAAAAATCATGGTTTGAGATCTCCTCTTTCAAACCTACATCTATAAAAAGTACACATTTAGTCACAGCTAAAATAGAGTGTTTTCACCAGCTTGTAGCAAAAGGATGAGACTCTGGCTGTTGCCAAACTGCACATGCATCTTTTGGATGGCATCAGCTTGAAAGAGTTCTTACATCTACTGTACATTGCACATAAGGTTTTCACATACTGGGGCAAAGACACCTTGGAAAAACTGTCATTATCTCAAGCGGGTATCATACTGTCATGCTACACTCTGCTTTTTGAAATGATCCATATTCCTAAAAGGTAAAGTGTAAAAGACAGAAATATCCTGTCTGTGTAAAAGGGGCTTCAATCCAACAATGTAATGCACAGTCTGAGCTAAACCCAGTGGGATTTGCTTTTTGAGAGAGAATGCTCTCTGATTGTTGCTTTGGTGGAGGAGTAGAAATGAAAAGAGCGTTGGTGCAATGGAGTGGATGGCCCTCTGTTCTGTATGCACTTTAACCCTCTCTGTTGATGTCTACTTTAGAGCTAGGCTGTAGCTAGACCCAATGTGTGTTGTAATGTGTGTCGCTCTATTTGTCTGTTCATATACAGTATACATTATATGTGTGTGTGGAGTGTGAGAAACAAGCCTGCTCTCATCCCAACACGCAATCTGCCAGTGTTTAGTCAGTGTCCTATGTTCATAGAGTTTGAAAGATGTGTGCCCTTGCAATAAATATATCCCTAATTTTCCACCGAGAGTCAGTGGAGGTTGCCCTTTATATATGGACTCCCAACTTTTCTAGAGACTGGTCTGAGCATGTTTAATAATGTCAAAACTGAACAAACTAATAGACGTTTCGGAGTGTTTCTAGGCAAGAACATATATATATATATATATATTTTATTTATTTATTTATTTTTTTTCAGTTCTGATAAATCAAGAGGCCACTGCAATTTTTTTCTTGCAATCAGCATCTCTACAAGTATGGAAACCATTCCATTCCAATGTCTGTTCAATCCTAACACAGACACATCTCATTTTACTGAATGAGGTGCTGATGAGGTGATCACCTGAACCAAATCTTATTTTAATAAGGAAAAGTATAAAAAAAAAAAAAAAAAAAAAAAAAACACATCTGTGGTCATCACTATACTCTTGCAAATAAATGCTCTAAATTACAACATTTTTATTTGGAATTTGGGAAAAATGTTGTCAGTAGTTTATAGAATTAAACAAAAATGTTCATTTTACCCAAACACATACCTATAAATAGTAAAGCCAGAGTTATATATATATATATATATATATATACTATGTCACAGCAGACCATCCATATTGTGCAAACTTTCCAGCTTCAAAAACACATATGGACTATTTTTTAGGGGGCGAGAACCACACTTGGACTTGGTAAGGACAGTTTGGTGCTGTACCTTCATATCACTACCGCCAGATAACAATAGAAAATCCAGTCCTTGTAACCACCTTTTAGTAATTTTGGCAATTGCTAACCAAGCAGAGTGGAAGTAAGAAACCGGCTTTATGTATGACGACTTTCTGAATTATAGATAATTTCGAAATATTTGAGAAAATTGTAGAGTGAAAAATCAGAGAGGTTCTTAAGGCCAGACCAAATATTACAATAATCTACTAGCCCACAGGTGGCCTACTCTAGATTTGGCCTACATAAGCTCTGCAAATAACTGGTAATTTTCCAAGCTGTGCCCAAAGCAGCTGGATCGGTCTCCAGTCACATAATAACATAAGTTCATTCTCTAAGCGTATCATTTCATTGACTGAATAATCTCTAGATTCCTAACTCTGTTGTTCTTATTGAGAAAGTCCTGGAATTTATGTTCAATGAAACCCCCAACACTGTTTCTGTCTATCCACTAAAACCTTGTCAATCTGTCACCAAATGTGTCCAAAAGTAACACATATTTAGCACTGGGACCTCCAGCCTTACGTCAACATATGACACCTTCCAAGACAAGAAACCGTTGATGTTTTGTGCTTTGGGATGAGACCTTGTTGAGAAGTATGTGTGTCTTTGTCTTTAGAGTGTGTGTGTGTGTGTGTGTGTGTGTGTGTGTGTGTGTGTGTGTGTGTGTGTGTGTGTGTGTGTGTGTGTGTGTGTGTGTGTGTGTGTGTGTGTGTGTGTGTGTGTCGGTGTGTGGGTTCCATCCTGAATGTTTCTAGAGCCAGGGGACCACGCAGCTTGTGTAAATTAATTATCAGTGTGTCAAAGGTGAACAATTTCAAATAAAGAGTCTTACTTTGGTAAAAAACTGCCTTGGTCACTTTTCTTTTATTCATGTTACCCAATCAGTAAGCAGCATATTTTTGGGTTAAATGATATTGCTACAAGATGACAACAAATAATAATAAACATCCACTGTGCGCACACTTGTGCTCTTGTACCGGTTAATCTCATTGAGACAGTATTAAAAATGAACATTAGAACTGGGATGGGGTTATTTTAACCCCTATGCCATTTTTTTTTTTTTTTTTTTAAATCTTCAGTCTATTCTGAGCTTTCTGGGATGAATAATGCTTTTTGAAAACTGGCACTGAGTAGGTTTTAGCCAGTAGAGACTCTGTGTTGTGACAATGGCAGCACAATTTTATGGACTTCATTTCTTTTAAAAAGGAAAATATCCAACTGGTGGGTAATATTAGTGTATTTTGTACAGGAAATGGAGGCTTTTTCAAGAAGAATGAGCAGCTTTACGATTTAAGAAAATAAAGAACTGGGGTATGTAAACTTTTTATCAGTGTCATTTGGATCATAATCATTCATATTCTCTGAAAAATGCACAAAAATCACAAATTCCTCCTGGGTATGTAAAGTTATGAGCACAACTGTACAACATATAGGTCTCATGTGGTCAAGCGTATTGGCCTATTTCAGCTTCATCTATTTGAGCCTCAAAGTATGTTACTCACGTAATGTCCCATATAATAACAATAATATATATTGTTGGACTTTAAAGTTACGTACTGCTACTGGCAAAGATTTACGGAAGGCTGCTTTAAGCTTTACAAATGATAATGACAAAATATCTGCAAATAGATATTGTTGGAAAGTGACATTAACAGTATGTCTTTTACTATATAAACCCAGGGGGAATAAAAACATGCGTACAGCATTGCTAACCTAAAAATACAACATTAATGAAACAGTAAGTGGATGACATGTAAACAGTGACACAATGACACAATGACATTACTTTGTATAAAGACCTTTACAATGGCCAGAAAAAGTATGTGAACCATTTGGAATTTTATGGTTTTCTGAATAAATTTGTCTTAAAATGTGATCTGATCTTTATCTAAGTCAAGGGTGTTGACAAACATAATGTGTCTAAAAATAATTACACAAAAACATTTTGATCTTTCATGTCTTTATTGAACACACTCATTCAACATTCAAAATGGCAGTGGAAAAAGTAAATGGAGATGTTTTGGGACTGTTGCTACTCTACCAAGAAGTGGGCCACCAGTGAAAATGACACCAAGAGCACAACGAAGACTCATCAATGAGGTAAAGAAACAACCCTGAATGACAGCCAAAGATTTGAAGGCATCATTGGAACTTGCCTTCAAGTCTTTGAAGGCAAGTTCCAATGATGAACCAACTAAAACAGGTTAGGGTAGGACTCATCTCATCTCTGTTCATGAGTCCTACACCGAAAGGTTTAATCTCAGATTTATTCCTTACGTATGTCATCTTTAGCTCCCTGATGAAGTTTGACAGGATGTGGGGTTTGTTTTTTGAGTACATGGGGAAACTGGCTTTCCCTGGTGTAAATCGTTATTTTGCCTAATTATTTTAACTTCAGACGCCAGACTGACAGCACTGTGCATTTTATTGTAGTTTTATTAGTTCTAGTAAATCTTTACCCCTTTTTTTATATTATTCATTTTTGTTTTGTTTTACTTCTGTTTGTTTTAATAATTTGATAATTATTAACCTGTTTTAGTTGGTTCTTTAAATACCCGTTTTTGATATTAATATCTACAGGGATCCACACTGCAATTCTGATGGTTGCATTTGTGAGAGTGGAGACAAATTTTAGAAGTGTTGCTGAATGAAAGCATTGTTAGTATATGGCACAGTCAATATACAATTTTATCAACACCAATGCATATTTAAACATAGTAGTGTTTTCATAGAACATGCCAGATATTTGTAAGATAGCAGTGAGGGTACAGTGTTGCCAGCTTGGGCAGTTGTGCGCAGCAGATTGAAATTATGGCATTTCTTTCAATTAGGACCATGGGAAGATTGCTGTTTAGGCATGTAGCTTGCACCCTTACATGAAATAACCTTAATTTACTGCAGACAGTATAATTTTTGTCTTGTTTAATAAAAAAAGTTTCTTCTTTTCTATCCTCTTCATTACTCACCTCGCTTTGACGTCATGACGCACAAATGCTTAGGACGCCGTGCTATGGTGTCTGAAAAGGGAAAAAAGGGACAGCTGTGAGTTGTTGGACTGTACTGTATATATGGCTGGGACTGAGCATTGATAAGAGGACTTGTTAATGTCAAGGGCATACAATTCTGAATGTTTATAAAATTTTAAACCGGTTCCTCTAGAGAACAATCTCATAAGGAACTGTTCACTGTTTTAGAAGTTTATCACCTGAAACTTACCTTTAAACACTCCATAAATACAGCCTTGATGTCTGACAGATTAAACCACTGTGGCATTTATCTAAGAAATGACGTCACTGACAAATGCACATTTTCACTCACTTCTCTAACTCTAACTCACCACAGTTATCTCTTACAAAGCAGACACTCACCGCTCGGCCTGTGAACCTGTCTTTGAACCCACAGTCCTCTCCAACCATCGCTCATGTCAGTCCAACTCCAGACATCGGGCAAGGGTGTGAGTTTCCAGCACAGCCCACGTCCCCTTCCCTCTAAACCCAGACCTCTAAGACCGCAGACAGAAATGCAGATCACAAACATGTGGAGGAGATGTGGAGCGCCACTATCTGCAGCTCAGGACAGATACAGATCTGCACAATACTGGCTAACTTCTTCACTGACAGCAGGAAATCAGAACAACCTGAGCAGCTGCTGGAATGTAGATCATTTTTAAAGGACAGAAAAACTGAGAAAATATTATTGTAAAAAAGTAATTTTAATTTAGAGATATGGTCAGTTACTTTCCCCAAAAGCAGGAAAATTGGTTCGGTTTTACATTTTTAATAAAAGAAAAGCTGGGAAGGTCCCTCGGCTGCTGTTGGTTTGAGTGGAATCTGAGACGGAGTGACAGAATTTACTGAACCAATTAGAGGATAGACTTTTTGGTGATGGGGCAGATGAAGTGCACACATAACAATAATTGGATTTTAGGCAGGAAATCATGACCTTTTATTTCTGACAGGTCAATTTATTATCACTAACATTATGTGAATTTGTAACGATACAAGACCCAAGGTCTAAATGGTTCCCTCAGTAAACAGGTGGCTTTGCCTTGACCTCAAGTAATGGAAGTCATCCACACTGGTCAAAGGGGAAAAAACAGGGAAACTAAGCTGCAGCTGAAAAATCTTATTGGTTCAAATGAATTAGCTTTTTCATCGTAACCACGGAGACAAAAGATCAACACACAGCTCATTAAAACCAACATTCTAAAAAGCACTATTGTACACAGTCATAATTCTGTAGCAAATTGTCAGTGCTGATTAAAATCCCCTTTTCATGACAGGCTTGTTTTTCTTTGCTACAATAGTATTAGCATTATTGTTTTTGTGTTAGGGACATGCTTTAGTTTGAAATTGGCAGCCAGGTGTGGGGTCAGTTGGAAAAATTTAATTGCCTCCTCCGGTTCCCCTCCTCACTCCTCAGAGCAGCGTTAAGAGCTTTGGAGCAGCACTAAAGATGGCGCACGGAGAATAACTTCCGGGGAAATTGAGAAGAGAGACATTGAGGAGGCACATTTAGAGAAATGAGATCCAGCCAAGACCCAAAGGGGTTATGGGAGACAGACCCTGAGTGATCTCAAGAATATAAATAGCCCTGCCTTTTTTTTTTACTATTATAACAGGTGACAAAAGAAGACATGAATGTCATGTGTCAGTTTAAGATCTGTCCCTTTGACTCTCAGCTCTGTGAACTCTGAAGACTGACAGCATCATGACCTTCATCAGTCTGTCTCGGTGATTACAGGTGATTGAAGAAGATCTTATAGCAACAGTTAGGATGATTTAAATGTCAGACAGCTGTCTTTCTCTAATAATTCCAAATGATTTATTCAGCTATTACTCGAGCAGCACAAATAAACTAGTGTAATTTTGTCTTCACAGTTCTCCTTCGAGTCAAACGCTGAAGTCGAATCTAATTAGAAGGGAAAAGGATTGGCGTTTAAAATGCATCATTAATAAACTAAATTTTGTGATAGATACAACCATCAGTTAGTCGTCAGTCAGTCTGACTTACGAACAGTATAAAGGACTGTGTAAAGTACAGCAGAGTATTTGAAATGACTTTGCTTTGAACAATGCTAAGATTTGTCCAATTTTTTAACACTTGCCTATACTGCTTGGATCAATATGGAATGCACCTGCAGGATTTAGTAGAGGCCAATTAAGTGACCACGGTCAATGTCTGTTCTCATACATCCATTAGAATTCAACTTGAGCTCTTCATGAAGGTCCCGACAGAGAGCTATAGCAACAATGAGATGCATATAGTACAAGTGAATATAATACAGTGACTACAGATGTATTTTATTCTTTATAGTGAAAGTAAAGGGAACCAGGCAGTGTTTAGTGAGAAACTGCTTAGTCAGATGATAATTGCCTGTGTCACTGTCAAGTGTCAAAAAGCATGTTGAAAGAAAAACATCCATCTATTTTCAGTAGATGCGTATTAAAACCTATCAGGAAAAGCACAGACTGTCCAATGATGAGGGATGCACACTTCACGGCACAGTATCACACTCCCCAGAGGTCATTCTTTCACCTCTCATTTGCATTCATCACACACTGACCTCACCTCCCCATACGACAGCCACATCAATTATAAAACTATTAATTATTGGCTCAAGCAGATGTCAGTCAAGTGAGACGGACACTCTGACCCCACTGAATAACACCTGGTCATTACCACGCACCACATGAGCGTTCATGTATGAAAACGCCTGAGATGTGCCATTAATTTCAAGGACGTGGAGCCAGTAAAAGGAGAGCTTCCCCGACACTGAAGTGTGACTACACAGCACACTACAGGACTCCATTTCACCTCACAGGAGCAAATAAGCATTTCAGGACAGACATAATCCATCTAAATTGGATCATATGAGGTGATAGTGAAAGTCTACCTGTCAAAGTGAATCATGCTGTTGTGATAAGTAATGAGGGAAAAAAAAAAAGGCATCATGTTTTAAACATGATTTGCACATTTCAGTCTCTTCTGCATTAGCTTTTTATAATAACTTGCACTAAATGAGATTATGCATTATAGAGGACTTAGACCATAGAAGATGTGTGGTGTAGCTACAGCTGTTTCCTGCAAAGAAGCCATATGTGAACATGATCTAGAAACGCTGCCGTCTTCTCTGGGACAAATCTCACTTAAAAAGGACAGAAGCAAAATGGAACTCTTTTATGGTCAGATGAATCCAATTATTTTTTTTCAGACAACATGAATGCAGGGCCGGCCCAGCCTATAAGCTATAAGGCTTCTTTGGGCCCCGTGGCCTGTATGGGGCACGGTGTAACTGGGTCAATGGTTACACCATTATCAACCAGTATCAACAAGGCAGGGAAGCTCAATCCCTTTCCATTAAAACAGAGATATGTGGGCAGGCAGAGACCAAATTTTCAGGAACTGTGGCTACTAGCTGTGAGCCTATACTGGCCCCACCTGAACTTTGGCTCACTGGTTCAGGGGGCGCCAGTTTCCCTGAAGCGAAGGACCAGATCTATCAGTGTTGGCAGGGGCCATAGTGCCCGATGGCTGAGTAGGACCAGATACACAAGAATTACAGTAGCATGCAATATGTCCAGGTTGTTGGCACCGTCGACACATAACACTTTTACTCGGATTTGGATATGTCCTGGGAACCTTTGCTAAGCTCTGCCAAGCTTCTGGTTAGAGAGTTCAACTGCTGTTGCTGGGTTTTAAGCATTTCCTTTAGCTCTGCCATTTCTAAGTTTTGGGGTATTCTCCTACACTGGTTTAGAAGACCCTTTCGTGTGATTTGCTGAAAACCAAAAGCTGAGGGGACTGAATGACTACGAGCTCTCCCACCCACTGGCATCCCTTCCTGTTCCCACTGTATAGCCTCAGAGCGAGCCTCAATTAGGGTTACAGTAGGATGCATATGTACAAATTGTTTTAGGGCTTTGCGGAGGGAACAATCTGACACATGTTCTACAAACTGAACTCTTAGTAAAACATCTTTGTTCAGAACACCTCTAGGAGCCTTGTTAACAACCTTATCCATAAGACAAAGTAAAGCATGGGAGAACCCGTAAAGTATTTCCCCCTCCAATTGACACACATGACAGGTTACAACCATTACAGTTACAGTTCCTGTAATATGGCTAGAACTCTAATTGGGTCACCTCTCTCTTCCTCTGAACGGTGTTTTATCTCCTCTCTGGCTTCACCCTCTAAGTGGTCATATATAAACAGAGCTTGTTCAGCTGGCGAAAAGTTGCGTGAACGAATAAAAGTTTCAACTTCTTCTTGCCACTCAGTTATATTTAGCAACTGCACCAAGTTTATGGCGGTGCGAGTAGGGTGGTGTATGGTCTAACAGAATAAATATGGAATATGAATTCAACTACGCCATCTGGGGGTTTGAACCAGGAACTATTGCACACATAGGAGGTTGTGGGGGGAAAAAAAAGTCAATATTTGATTTAAAAAGTACAGAGATACAAAACCAAACCATTTCTTAAAATAGATTTAAAATGATTACTCAAGAAAACTGAAAAAAGTAGAACAAAAAATAGCTAGCTGGGGCCGCCGGTGGTAAGCAGGCTACTTTAAGGAGGTGCCCAGGGGTGCCACCTCACCTCTATACCTTTGTGGACACAGACACGGCAAAGACAAGGTGCAAACTAAACATGTGACCCAGTGCACTAACTCGCATGCATAGGTGGGGAGACCTCACCCATGTGCCTAGCTCAACCACCAGTGTCACTAGAAAATATATATATATATAAAAAAAAAGTTAACCACAGGGCGAGCCCAGTTACAACACAACTACAATAAAAACAACACAGTAACAAAAATGAAGCAAATAAGACAAACTGCAACCAACAGTATTTGCCAAACCAGGACAAAAATGAAGACCAAATGAGATAACACAGACAGGAAGTAAGAAAAACAAAAAGCAGCAGGCTAACCAACCACACTGACAGTTAGGAACCTCCAACCAGAGCACATGGCACGCAAAATGGTTTCCTAATTAGAGGGGGTGGCCAAAGGTAGAGCTAGGAAGAGCACCTCAGGTGCCCTGGGACTTTACACCACTACGTAAGACTACTACTACAAAGAAACAACATTTTTTGACAAAGAAACATTAAAAAGTTACCAAACTTTTAGGAAAGAAGTGTCTCATTAACTGCTTTCTGCAGGGAATCAAAACTCAGGCTCTCTGGGACACAGGTCCCAAATATCCGCAATAGATGAGACATTTAAAGCAGATAGTCTCCCCAGTTTCAAATTGAGACACATTACAGAGATAGTTGACCCAAATGATACTTACCAAATTGAGGCAGCCAATGGTACTGAAATGCAGTGGGGTGGGTAGAAGTGAAGTTTCAATTAGTTTCTGTAGGTGCAGAGTTTCTTGTTCCCAGAGGTTAATAAAGATGGCTTTTCCCAATATTACTCCTTTTATGAGGCCTCCAGAGGATGTGCTCCTAAAAAGCGCAGAAAACACAGACATACAGTACATGCACATATTTTGTCTGGAGGGGGTCAAAGTGGAGACTAAAAACCCTGCATGAATGTGAGAAGAGTACAGGCAAGTGTCCCAGAGTTTTAAGGAGTCATCTGTATTTGGCTTCAGATCTTGAAGTTGTAATCAAACAATGCCATCTAGAGCAGCAGGAAGGCTTTTCTCAAGTTGCTAAAGTTGATGCTGCATCTTATGCCAGATAAAAGGATACCTTCAGAAGCACAAACATCCTTTTATTACCATGGGTAATCTGCAGACAACACACCTTACACAAAGGAGGCTAATGGTTTAATGACTCCACCAATGTTGCCCCCCCAGACAGTCAGATATAGACGAGAGATGGATTACTGATAAGATGAGCTCAGCTCCTGTATCGCCTGCTGCACCATCTCCTTCTTTGCATTGGCGTCTTGATTGTATTGTCCTAAATATATTCAAGAAAAACAGACAAATTACACAGAGAGGTTAGTAAAGACTGTTAAGATGGCTTTTCCTAAAATTTACTCCCTTTATGGCGTGAAAAACACAAGCACATATTTTGTCTGGAGGGGAAAAGAGATGAGCTCCTGTATCACCTGCTGCACCTCCTCCCTCTCAGGCGTTGTCATCTTGTCCCAGCCAGTTACTGAAGATCATCAGAAGAAGATCCAAACAGATGAGGGCACATCTCCTGGTAAGATATTGGAGAGTCCCTCTTAGAGAACATATGTGAGCTCAAGAAAAGAAGCCAAAACTGATTTTGCTCCTTGTCCCAGAGAGAACCTTAATCTCAGTCAAGTTACATATTTTAAATACAAACCTGATTTCAAAAAAGTTGGGACACTGTACAAATTGTGAATAAAAACAGAATGTAATGATGTGGAAGTTTTAAATTTAAATTTTTTATTCAGAATACAACATAGATGACATATCAAATGTTCTAACTGAGAAAATATATCTTTTTAAGGGATGATGAAAACTTGGGTTGTCCTTGTCCTCTTTAGTCCAAATGACATGGCGTCCCAGTTTTCCAAAAGAACTTTAAAATATAAATAAAATATAAAAATTTTAAACTTCCACATCATTGCATTCTGGTTTAATTCACAATTTCTACAGTGTCCCAACTTTTTTGGAATCGGGTTTATAGATGCCTGTGTAGAAGTTATAGAGACACGCAATGCAGAGATGTGTAAGAATTACAAAAACTACAGGCAAAGATTGATGACCTGGAAAACAGGGGAAGACAATGCAACCTCCGTATTATCGTATTATAGGAGAACCCGAAGAGTACAATCCCACTAAATTCATTGCTGACCTATTGCATGAATGGTCAAAGATGGCACCGCTGACAGACAAAGGGATCTCTCCGAGGGGAAAAACTTTATTCTGACAAAAGTAATAATAAATAAAAAATCTATGAATGTTAACCAAAGAAAGTCAGACATTGCTTTTCAACCATGCTTCAACGGAATTATTTTAAAAAATAAACTCATGGAACAGGCCTAGACAAAATTGTTAGTACTCCTAGCATAATATTTTGTTGCAACCTTTTGAGGTTGAATCAGACGATTCCTGTAACTGTCAATGAGACTTCTGCACCTCTCAGCAGGTATTTTGGCCCATTCCTCATGAGCAAACTGCTCCAGTTGTTTCCGGTTTGAAGGGTGTCTTTTCCAGACGGCATGTTTCAGCTCCTTCCAAAGATGCTCAATAGTATTGAGGTCAGGGCTCATAGAAGGCCACTTTAGAATAGTCCAATGTTTTCCTCTTAACCATTCTTGGGTGTTTTTTGCTGTGTTTTGGGTCATTGTCCTGTTGCAAGACCCATGACCTGCGACTGAGACCAAGCTGTCTGACACTGGCCAGCACATTTCTCTCTAGAATCCCTTGATAGTCTTCAGATTTCATTGTACCCTGCACAGATTCAAGACACCCTGTGCCAGATGCAGCAAAGCAGCCCCAGAACATAACAGAGCCTCCTCCATGTTTGACAGTAGGGACAGTGTTCTTTTCTTGATATGCTTCATTTTTCCGTCTGTGAACATAGAGCTGATGTGCCTTGGCAAAAAGTTTCATTTTTGTCTCATCTGTCCATAGGACATTCTCCCAGAAGCTTTGTGGCTTGTCAACATCATACAGTCTTTTCTAGGGGTACCATCAATTTTGCCTAGGCCTGTTCCATGAGTTTATTTTTTTAATAATTCCGTTGAAGCATGGTTGAAAAGCAATGTCTGCATTCATTGGTTAACATTCATATAATTTTTATTAGGCCCGAGCCGGTGATGACCGGGAGGGCCTATTGTTTTTGCCCGGATTCTTTTTTGTTTTTTTGTTTTTTTCTGCAAAATGATCCTCAATTTGACCCAGTAAACGTGCAACTAAAAGTCATTTTTATTGGTCCCAGACTTCAAGCCCGGCGAAAAATGTATGTATTTGAAGTCCCCGAAAAAAAAAATACGAAAAATGACTCAGTGGCGACCCCTAGGAAAGTCAAAATACATTGGGCCTATGGAAATTGAAAGAAACTTTTTTTCAAACGTAGAAAAAGGAAACTTGGAACATTCATAGGACACCTCAGGGCAAACAGAAAAGTCTATGACAGCCACACCCTAAACTCAACAGGAAGTCCGCCATGTGGGGTGAAACACGCGGCCACTAAAATCGCACCCCTTGCGCAAAAAGATGCAAATCATTGTGTTTTAATCTAAATGGCCCCAAATTTGGTGAGTATCATCTAGACACGTGTGCCAACCAAAATTGTGACTTTGTTTTGGATATCTTATCGGGTATAGGTGTGGCAAGCCTGTAACGAGGTGGCCATTTTTGTAAAAAATAAAATGTCTCTTAACTCTCAAACGCCTTCTCGGATCGAGTTGGACCCAAAAAGGCGTTTGTGCACATTCATGACCTGAACACAAAAATATGCAAATAAAAAGGGTTATCTTTAAAAATGGCTCTCCAGCGCCCCCTACAAACCTATAATGGGACCCAAGAATTTAGTTTGTCATAGAGACATAAAATTTGGTACACACATCTCTTATGTCATGACGAGCATAAAAGCCAATAACAACCACCCCCTATCTGTAAATGTGTTGCCATAGCAACGTCCCAAATATGTGGAAAAAGTCAATGGGAAGTGAAAATTTTAGTTTGTCGTAGGCAAATGAAACTTGGTACACACATCCAGTATGGGCTTATGAACAAAAAAGCCAATGGGGAGCACACCCTATCACACACGGAAAGGCGGCCATTTTG
Source organism: Perccottus glenii (assembly GCA_024416835.2). Classification (NCBI taxonomy): domain Eukaryota; kingdom Metazoa; phylum Chordata; class Actinopteri; order Gobiiformes; family Odontobutidae; genus Perccottus; species Perccottus glenii. The sequence goes on from CM044551.2 coordinate 29,973,993, forward strand.
AATTGAAAATGTGAACCGACTTAGAATACACCTCTCTTTTAAAAAACAACAGAAAATAGCTGCTTCATTCCACAGACACCAAACTTGGGCAAAATGAGCTTAACACATGTGTGTAAAATAGACAGGCGTTTTTCTTGTCGTTTTTGCTCGAGTTATATATTTTTTTTATTATAATTTGGTATGTATTTTTTTATTATAATTTTTCTGCAAAATGATCCTCAATTTGACCCAGTAAACGTGCAACTAAAAGTCATTTTTATTGGTCCCAGACTTCAAGCCCGGCGAAAAATTTATGTATTTGAAGTCCCCCCCAAAAAAAATATGAAAATGAAAAAAAATATATGAAAAAATATGACTCAGTGGCGACCCCTAGAAAAGTCATTGGGCCTATGGAAAGTGAAAGAAACTTTTTTCAAACGTAGAAAAATGAAACTTGGTACATCCATAGGACACCTCAGGGCAAACAGAAAAGTTTATTACAGCCATACCGTAAACTCAACAGGAAATCTACTATGTTGGGTGGAATGCATGACCACCTAAATCGCACCCCTTGTGCTAAAGGCTTTTCATCTAAACAGCTCCAAATTTGGTGAGTATCATCTAGACACGTGTGCCAAAAAAGTTATCCATTTGTTTTTTGATACATTTGTGGCTGTGGTCGTAATGAGTCTGTGAAGAGGCAGCCATTTCTTTGGGAAATAAATGCCATTTCCCAATTGCCAGGATCCTTCCTTTAGAGGAGGCCCCTCCAGAGCCACGGCTAGAGTCTTAGAAAACTCCTCAGAATCCTTTGTAACTTGTAAACTTGTACTTTTAGACAAGTAATATTTACATTTTGCCTTTTTAAACAGGGGGGTGCAGCGATTCCTGAGTCATCTCAAATCTCCAGCCAGTACTCGCCTTAGCCCAAGCATAATCTATTATTTTCAAAGGTTCAGACAGCTCCCAGGAAAACCAGGGATTGTGGAGACCTTTAACTCTAAATTACAAGGTGGTGTAGCAGGCCCCAGCAGTAGCACAGGCCCGGTTATTTGACATTACCGTGAAGTTTACACTTTAAAGCACGAAATGCAATCCTCCGAGTACATGTGTACTTTTTTTTTTTTTTTTAGTACTAATTGTTTGCACTTATAATTTATTATTTCTACTATTACTTTCTTCTTGTATATATATATATATATTTTTTCCTCTTCGGCTCTTAAATGTGTTTTCAAATTACTACTGTCATTTCAACACGGAAATTATCATCTGTTTCACGCAAAAGGCGACGCAACCATAATAATCTGCATGTTGTATCACTGTCAATAACTGCCCCTTCTACTTTCCCAATAGGCTTGTGGAACTGCCAGTCTGCTGTGAACAAAGCTGATTTCATTACAGCTTTTGTTCAACATTCTGGTCTTTCAGCTGTAGCACTTACAGAAACATGGATCAAACCAGAGGACTCTGCCACTCCCGCCGCCCTCTCCCATAATCACACTTTCTCCCACAGTCCTCGCCTCACTGGAAGGGGCGGAGGGACCGGACTACTCATTCCTACCAACTGGAAGTTCAAACAGCTATCACCCTTGTGTGACAACAGCTCCTTCGAGTTCCATGCTGTTACCATCACCCACCCTGTTAAAAGTCATTTTGTAGTTATCTATCGCCCAGGTCCGCTTGGACATTTCTTGGAGGAGTTGGATGCGCTTCTTTCATCCTTCCCTGAGGATGGTACCCCTCTGGTGGTATTAGGAGACTTCAACATCCACCTTGAAAAGCCACAGGCTGCTAACTTCATTAACCTAACTGCATCATTTGACCTCAAGCAGGTTTCCACATCGGCAACCCACAAGTCTGGTAACCAACTAGATCTTATCTACATAAGATACTGCTCCACTCGGCACACTCAGATCACGCCACTGCACACTTCCGATCATTTCTTCATTACTCTCGACCTTGACCTAACTTCTCCAGACACTGCAATTGTTTTACCGCTGGTCACTTTCCGACGCAACCTGCGTACACTCAGTCCCTCCCGTTTTCCTCTGCTGTCTCTTCTGCACTCCTCTTCTGAGGAGCTCTCTTTTAAACACAAACAACGCCACCGACACTCTGTGCTCCACGCTTTCATCCTGCTTGGACAACTTATGCCCTCTTACATCTAGACCAGCCCGTACATCATCGCTCTGCCCCTGGTTATCCGATGTTCTACGCGAGCACCGCGCCAGCCTCCGGTCAGCTGAGAGAAAATGGCGCAAGTCAAAAGATCCTACTAACCTCTGTATCTACCGGTCTCTCCTCTCTACTTTCTCCGCTGATGTCACCTCTGCAAAAACTGTCTACTACCATTCTAGGTTAATCAACTCACCTGACTCGCGCACTCTCTTTAAAACCTTTTCCGCCCTCCTTTGGCCGCCTGCTCCCCCACCTTCATCGGATTTAACAGCTGATGATTTCGCGTCTTTCTTTATAAAGAAAACGACCGCCATCAGCAGTCAGTTCTCTGCGCCACCACCTGTCGAACTCATTCAGACCCCTGATATGTGTTTGCTCACTTCCTTCTCTCCTCTAACTGAAGCAGATGTTTCCAAGGTCATTAGTTCTAACCACCCGACTACCTGCCCGCTGGATCCCATCCCCACACATCTCCTTCAGGCCATCTCTCCATCTGTCGTGCCTGCTCTCACCCACATCATCAACTCATCTCTTTCCACTGGGTCATTCCCCACAGCTTTCAAAGAGGCCCGCATCACACCACTACTGAAGAAACCCACTCTTAACCCTACACTGCTAGAAAACTACAGACCGGTCCCTTCATCGCCAAAGCTCTGGAGCGAGTTGTGTTTACTCAGCTCTCATCCTTTCTCACACGGAACAACCTCCTGGACCAGAACCAGTCTGGGTTCAAGAGCGGTCGTTCCACCGAAACTGCCCTGCTCTCAGTCATCGAAGCTCTGAGACTGGCAAAAGCAACATCCAAGTCATCTGTACTCATCTTACTGGATCTGTCTGCTGCTTTTGACACTGTTAATCATCACATCCTCCTGTCTTCTCTCAGGGCGATGGGTGTCTCTGGAATGGCGTTGCAATGTTTCAAGTCTTACCTCTCGGATAGGTCATTCAGAGTATCCTGGAGAAACGAGGTCTCTGAGTCCCAACATCTCAATACAGGGGTGCCACAGGGCTCAGTGCTTGGACCGCTACTCTTTTCCATATACATGACATCCCTTGGCTCTGTCATCCAGAAGCATGGCTTTTCCTATCACTGCTATGCAGATGACACTCAACTCCACCTGTCATTTCAACCTGACGATCCGACGGTCTCTGCTCGCGTCTCAGGCTGTCTGAGTGACATCTCACTTTGGATGAAGGACCATCACCTGCAGCTGAACCTTGCAAAAACAGAACTGCTTGTGATTCCAGCCAATCCAAAGACCCACCACAACCTCTCCATTCAACTAGGCCCATCAACCATTACACCGTCCAGCACTGCCAGAAATCTGGGAGTGGTAAGTTAAACTTCACAAGTCATGTCGCCAGCACCACCCGGTCCTGTAGATTCATCCTCTACAACATTAGGAAAATTAGACCTTTCCTATCAGAGCACTCTCATAAATTCTAGTCCAGGCTCTTGTCTTGTCCAAACTGGATTATTGCAATGCTCTACTGGCTGGACTCCCTGCCTGCACAACCAAACCTCTGCAGCTGATCCAGAATGCAGCAGCAAGAGTGGTCTTTAATGAACCAAAGAGAGCGCACGTAACTCCTCTATTCATTAGGTTACTGTTATAAGAATTTTATTATTATAATTCTGTATATTGTTTATAGTTAGTAGGTGCTCATAGTTCTCTACAGGTCATGTCAAATCATGTCATGTCCTCCATGTTAGTCCAAGCATGGGGTAGACATAACTAGATAGACATGGGTTGCCATGGTACTTCTGCACCTGGAGCTGGGGCCTTGAGGGGAGTGTGTATGCAAGATACGCCTCCCACTGACAGCCCCCAGTGATATAAAATGTAATGTTTTGTTTACTTAGGTAAGCAAAACGCACTATGTACCTTTTGTATATATCTGTGTACTTTGCTTCCCTTGCAAGGAATAAAACCTGGCCTTTCGCTTTTTATAATATAATCTGTCTCTGTGTCTCTCTGGATAATATAAGGATATAGAATTCTTTTTAACATATAGAATTCTTATAACAGTTACACTGGCTCCCGGTTGACGCCCGCATCAAGTTCAAAGCTATGCTCTTGGCCTACAAGACCACCACTGGTTCTGCACCCTCATATCTTCACTCACTAATGCAGACCTACGTTCCTACCAGATCCCTGCGCTCTGCAAATGAACAACGTCTGGTGGTACCGTCCCAAAAAGGTACAAAATCCCTCTCACGTACCTTCTCTGGCTCTGTTCCACTTTGGTGGAATGATCTACCTGCTGCTACAAGATAAGCAGACTCTGCAGCCATCTTTAAAAAACGCCTGGAAACACATCTCTACCGTCAACACCTGACTGACAAACACTGAGTTCTACTTCCTTTCTATCGATTACTGCGCTGGGTTTAAACTGACTAGTTTTTGTGCACTTGTGCTTTTTGTACCTTGTGTTGTTAAAATTGCTTCCATTGTTATCCTCACTTGTAAGTCGCTTTGGATAAAAGCGTCTGCTAAATGACTAAATGTAAATGTAAATGTGTCCCCGCGGTCTCAAGGGAGGCGAAGGCCATTATCGCCGCTTGCGGCTTTAATTTATTATTACTTTTGTCAGAATAAAGTTTTTTCTGTGACCATTGTTTTTCTTTTATTGACTGAAGGGTTCCAACAATTTTGTCCATGTGTGTGTATATATATATATATATATATATATATATATATATTAGGGCTGGGCAACGATTAAAATGTTTAATCGCGATTAATCGCACAATGTTCTGTGATTAATCGCGATTAATCGCATTATACACAAAATTTAATAATGAATTCAAAATTAGTGTACTGCATACATTTTAAAAGAACTGCTATATGAACAAAAGTGCAATAACATTTGGTTTGCACTTTAAACAACACTTTAAACAAATAATGTGCTTTTTACAGCAGTTAAAACATTTCTTGTAAATCTGAACTTAAACATTAATGTAATCAAATTAAATATTAAAACCAAAAATATTTGCCACTGACAGGGCATTAATATTTTGTTTAGTTTGTTATAGAAAAACAAGTTATGTCCAGAGCTTCAATCATAACATTATAACAATATAAACAATATAAATGTCTCTCTTGTGTTTTCATTACAGTCAGAGCATGTGAATGCAGTTCCCGCGTTTCACACACCCTCTCCCTTTCACTTGCCAAACTCAAGGGTGTATGGGTAATGTAGTCTCTGCTCTTGGTGGGACGAATTAGGAAGCGTGCATTGTGAAGGGCGCTCTGGAAAGCGGCAGAGCAGGCAAAGGATTAAAACCTCTATTAAAACAGATGTCGAAATGAGCATACCAGTACGCTAAAAGCACGTTCTGGGCGCACGGAGAAGTGGCGTTACTGAGTACAGGTGCGTGCGCCCACTTAAAGCACTGGATGAGGCGGCTCATACGTGCAGTCATTCGTCTTTCACCATACTAATCGGCCGACGTTAACGCGCGATAAAATAATTGTCGGCATAAAATAAAATAATTGTCGCGATAAAAACGCGTTAACTTGCCCAGCCCTAATATATATATATATATATATATATATATATATATATATATATCCATCCATCCATCCATCCATCTTCTACCATTTATCCACCCTTTTCCGACTGAGAACCATGGTCTCAGACTTGGAGGTGCTGATTCTCATCCCAGCCGCTTCACACTCGGCTGCAAACCGTCCCAGTGCACACTGAAGGTCCTGGCTTGATGGAGCCAACAGGACAAAATAATCTGCAATAAGCAGAGACGAGATCCTGTGGTCCCTAAACCAGACTCCCTCCGGCCCCTGGCTGCGCCTAGAAATCCTGTCCATAAAGATAATGAACAGGGCCGGTGACAAAGGGCAGCCCTGCCGGAGTCCAACATGCACTGGGAACAGGTATGACTTACTGTCGGCAATGCAAACCAAGCTCCTGCTCCGGACGGCCCTTAGCAAAGGGCCCCGGACCCCATACTCCCAGAGCACCCCCCAAAGGGCGCCACGAGGGACACAGTCGAATGCCTTCTCCAGATCCACAAAACACATGTGGACTGGTTGGTTAAACTCCCATAAACCTGGAGAGGGTATATGGCTGATCCAGTGTTCCGTAACCGGGACGAAAACTGCATTGTTCCTCCTAAATCCGAGGTTCAACTATCGGCCGCATTCTCCTCTCCAGTACCCTGGCATAGACTTTCCCGGGGAGGCTGAGGAGTGTGATCCCTCTGTAGTTGTAACACACCCTCCAGTCTTCTTCTTGAAAAGTGGGACCACCACCCCGGTCTGCCAGTCCAGAGGTACTGTCCACGTGATGTTGCAGAGGCGTGTCAACCAAAACAGCCCTACAACATCCAGAGACTTGAGGTACTCAGGGCGTATCTCATCCACCCCGGTGCCTTGCCACCGAGGAGCTTCCCAACTACCTCAGTGACTTCGGCCAGGGTGATGGACGAGTCCACCTTCAAGCCTTCGGCCTCTGCTTCCTCAGTGGAAGATGTGTCAGTGGAGTTCAGGAGATCCTCGAAGTATTCCTTCCACCGTCCAACAATATCCCCAGTTGAAGTCAGCAGATTCCCACCTCCACTGTAAACAGTGTTGGCAGGGCACTGCTCCCCCCTCCTGAGGCACCGGACGGTTTGCCAGAATTTCTTCGAGGCCGACCAATAGTCCTTTTCCATGGCCTCACCGAACTCCTCCCAGACCCGAGTTTTAGCTTCCACGACCACCCGGGCTGCAGTCCTTGGCCTGCCGGTACCTATTAGCTGCCTCAGGAGTCCCACGAGCCAACCAGGCTCGGTAGGTCTCCTTCTTCAGCTTGACGGCATCCCTTACTTCCGGTGTCCACCACAGGGTTCAGGGGTTGCTGCCACGACAGGCACCGGAGACTTTACGGCCACAGCTTCGAGTGGCCGCATCGACAATGGAGGTGGAGAACATGGTCCACTCGGGATCTGGTCAAAGCTCTGCTGGAGGTGGGAGTTCTTTCTGACAGGGGGGCTCTGCCAAACCTTCCCATCAGACCCTCACAGTATGTTTGGACCTGTCGAGTCTGTCCAGCTTTCTCCCCCGCCATCGGATCCAACACACCACCAGGTGGTGATCAGTTGACAGCTCCGCCCCTCTCTTCACCCGAGTGTCCAAGACATACGGCCGGAGGTCAGATTAAACAACTACAAAGTCGATCATCGATCTCCGGACTAGGGTGTCCTGGTGCCACGTGCACTGGTGGACACCCTTATGCTTGAACATGGTGTTTGTTATGGACAATATCCCCGACCCGAAGGTGCAAGGACGACAGACAAGAGTACACATCGGGTACACATCACGCAGCAGGTCAGAGGTTTGCGTCCACCCTAGGAGGAGGGAGAAAAGAAAAAAAAAACAGTGTAAACGTGTACCTACAGCTTCAACCAGTGTAAACATACACCTATGATCAATCATTCTCCATACGTTTAGTGAAATAAGTATGTTTTGAGTTTGCTTTTGAAAACCTCAACAGAGTCAGCTCGCCGCACTTCCACCGGGAGCCCATTCCATAAAAATGGGGCTCTATAATAAAAGGCTCTGCAGCCAGCAGACTTCTTCTTTACTCGAGGAAGTTGAAGGAGGCCAGCGTCCTGAGAGTGAAGGGTACGAGCTGGAGTATACCGGATGATGAGGTCAGATAGGTAAGAGGGCGCGCGTCCACAAAGGATTTTATATGTTAACAGGAGAACTTTGAAATCAGCTCTAACATGAATAGGAAGCCAGTGTAATGAAGCCAGGACCGGATTAATGTGATCAAACTTTCTGGTCTTTGTTAAAAGTCTGGTGGCTGTATTTTGGACCATTTGTAGTGTGTGAGTACTTTTCCTCGGCAGTCCAGACAATAACGCATTGCAATACTCCAGCCTGGATGTGGCAAATGCATGAATGAGAATTTCAGCATCAGCTAAAGAGAGGCAGGAGAGAATTTTTGAGATATTCCAAAAGTTAAAAAAGCCCAGTTTAATGACACACAGTTGTTTATCGAGACAGTAAGATTGTTGAACTTGTGCCGATGACTGGCAGGACCAATTAACAAGAGCTCTGTTTTATCCGAGTTCAAATGGAGGAAGTTTTGAGACATCCATGTTTTTATTGAAACGAGAAAGGCCTCTAGACGCTTGATGTCAGTAGTATTATTTGCTTTTATTGGTAGATACAGCTGTGTATCATCGGCATAACAGTGGAAGTTTACTCCATAACTTCTGATGATTTGTCCCAATGGTGTAACATATAGTGAAAAAAGTATGGGACCAAGCACAGACCCTTGTGGCACACCGAATTTCACTGGTGCCGTGGAGGAGAAGGATTTATTAAAAGAGAAAAAATGAGACCTATCACACAGATAGGATTCTAGCCAAGCAAGAGCAGAGCCAGAGATGCCGAACACATCTGTTAATCTGTTGATTAGCACTGCATGATGAATCGTCTCAATTGCAGCGCTGAGATCTAGCAATAACAGTAGATCCGATGTGTCCTCGTCCAACTGAAGGAAGAGATCATTAGTCCCTTTAACTAAAGCTGTTTCAGTGGAATAAGAGGCCCTAAAAGCGGACTGAAACGGCTCAAAGCGACCCTCTCGTTCACTGGGGTAAACTCCAACACATGGCGGCTGAGCTGGGGGGCTATGAGCAAGCCCACACCAGCCCGCCGCCTCTCACCGCAGGCAACTCCAGAGTAGTGGAGAGTCCAGCCTCTCTCGAGGATTTGGGTTCCAGAGCCCAAGCTGTGCATGGAGGTGAGCCCGACTATCTCTAGTCGGTATCTCTCAACCTCCCGCACAAGCTCAGGCTCCTTCCCCGCCAGCGAGGTGACATTCAATGTCCCTAGCGCCAGATTCCGTGTCCGGGGATTGGGTCGTCGAGGCCTCCGCCTTTGACTGCCACCCAATCCACTTTGCACCGGCCCCTCAACCAGTCATTGGTACAATAATTGTATTTCACAGGATTAAACCAGTGATTTCTATATTTGGGGAAAAAAAAAAAAAGTCATAAACAGAAATAGCCACTGTTTTCATTACACACTTTCCCAATGGGTTCATATTGGTTCTCAAACAAGTCATGTGGATTATCTTTTTAGGCCTAACTTAAACTGTACTTATATTATTACAGGTCACTAAAATGAATGGGCTAACCAAGTATCAAATAAGTATTGTAAAACCTTGCTCATTGAGTTTAATATGAGCCTACATGTTATATTCATAATTTGGTTTGTGCCTGTGGGGACCCAAATGGGACTGTAGCCCATGGGCCCCCACCTTCCTTGTTCTGGCCCTGCATGAAGTTCAGAGATAACACCAGCCAAGTCCACAGCTGTATTATTGCTGGTCTAACTAGACTTTTATCAGACACCTTTTTAAAAGGTGACAGATTGGGGATAATTGTCCCTCTCCTCTGTGTTAATGCTCTGTTCGATAGCGCTCCTCAGAACATTGCGAATGCCAATGTTGGCTGGGAATGATCGTCTATGTAGTTTTCTTTGCTCTATTAAGATCCCACTGGAACAAAACAATTTTTTTTTGCCCAGAAAACCTACTGTTTGATATTGTCACGAGACCACAATGATATCGGCAATACCATTACATCCTTAATGGTTACAAATTCACATGCTTTTGCTTCAACTGCCAAATGTGTTTTGTACTTCTTTTCACTCTTATCTTGTAGTGCTAAATGATGGAAGAAATCCGCTAAGGAAGTAATGTAAGTACAAACCTGATTGCAACATTTTTGGAACACTGTAGAAATTGTAAATAAAAACAGAATGCAATGATGTGAAAGTTTCAAATTTCAATATTTTATTCAGAATACAACATATCAAATGTTTAAACTGAGAAAATGACTCATTTTAAGGGAAAAATTAATAAAACAAATAAATAAATAAAATTCATTTTAATTTTAATGGCATCCACACATCTCAAAAAAGTTGGGACATGGCCATGTTTACCACTGTGTGGCATCCCCTCTTCTTTTTATAACAGTCTTCAAACGTCTGGGGACTGAGGAGACAAGTTGCTCAAGTTTAGGAATAGGAATGTTATCCCATTCCTGTCTAATACAGTCTTCTAGTTGATCAACTGTCTTAGATCTTCTTTGTCGCATCTTCCCTTTTTATGATGCGCCAAATGTTTTCTATGGTTGAAAGATCTGACCATTTCAGTACCTGATCCTTCTTCTATGCCTCATGCCCTCCTGCAACCCCTTACCATCAGAGAGGCAGGCTTCTGAACTGAGCGCTGATGACAACTTGGGTTGTCCTTGTTCTCTTTAGTCCGGATGACATGGCGTCCCTGTTTTCCAAAAATAACTTTTTTGACGAAATTTTGATTTGTCTGACCACAGAACAGTTTTCCACTTTGCCACAGTCCATTTTAAATTATCCTTGGCCCAGAGAAAACATCTGCGCTTCTAGATCATGTTTACATATGGCTTCTTTTTTGACCAATAGAGTTTAAGTTGGCAACAGCGAATGGCCCGGTGGATTGTGTTCACTGACAAAGTTTTCTGGAAGTATTCCTGAGCCGATGTTGTGATTTCCAATTCAGTAGCATTCCTGTATGTGATGCAGTGCATTCTGAGAGCTTGAAGATCACGGACATCCAGTATAATTTTCAGGCTTTTACCCTTACTCACAGAGATTGTTCCAGATTATCTGAATCTTTGGATGATATTATGCCCTGTAGATAATGATCACTTCAAACTCTTTGCAATTTTTTGCTGAGAAACATCTTTCTGATATTGCTCCACTATTTTTTGGTACAGCCCATCTCGACTTCTGAGAAACACTGCCACTCTGAGAGGCTCTTGTTAAACCCAAGCATGTTGCTAATTGAATTGATTAATTCTGAGGGATTCTTGAGAATTGATAAATTCTCTTGGAATTAGAGACGTCTTCACCTTAAAAAAACTGAGTCCAGATGCTTTTAGTTAAAAATTTTTCAAGATAAACTGGATGACTGAGAACCACAGTCAGGTGGCTTATTTGGATAAGTTTGGCTCATTTTGTTGTAATTTCTGTTCCATTAAACAGGCTCATACTGAGTGACATTCAGACACTGTGGAAGAAAAGGTTAAAACAAAGGCATCTGGATGTACAGTTCATTCATTCATTCATTCATTTTCTACCGCTTAGTCTCGTTAGGGGTCGCGGGTGACTGGAGCCTATCCCAGCAGCTTTGGGCCTGAGGCGGGGTACACCCTGGACAGTGGCCAGTTAGTCGCAGGGCTGACACTTAGAGATAAACAGTGCAAACAACCATTCACTCTCACATTCTCACATTCATTCACTAGGGACACTAGAGTTGCCGATAAACCTGTACATGCATGTTTCTGGAGAACTCGCGGTAACACGTGGAGGACATGCAGACCGGAGTCGGCCGAGAATGTTTGAGTTGACCGGGTTTTGAATTCACGACCTTCTTGCTGTGAGGCAGGAGTGCTAACCACTCTGCTACGTGCACCCTTGGATGTATAGTATTGTTCAAAATAATAGCAGTACAATGTGACTAACCAGAATATATTTTATTGCTAAGTGGCAAACTAGTTTTCAGTAGGTGCAGTAGTTTCTCAGAAAACAAACAAGACCCAGCATTCATGATATGCACGCTCTTAAGGATGTGCAATTGGGCAATTAGTTGAAAGGGGTGTGTTTAAAAAAATAGCAGTGTCTGCCGTTGACTGTACAAACTCAAAACTATTTTGTACAAACGTTTTGTTTCTAGGATTTAGCAATCCTGCGAATCACTAAACTAATATTTAGTTGTATGATCACAGTTTTTTAAGACTGCTTCACATTTGTGTGGCACCAACTTGTGGCACCTCTCAGCTGTTATTCCACTCCATGTTTCTTTAACAACATTCCACAAATCATTTACATTTCTTGGTTATGCTTCAGAAACAGCTTCTCGATTGAGGTCCGGTGATTGGGCTGGCCACTCCATAACATTAATTTTGTTGCTTTTGGAACCAAGACATTTCAATAGCATGTCCTCTTCAGCATTAGGCAACATGACCTCTTCAAGTATTGACAAATGCAAACTGATTCGTGATCCCTGGTATTACATTTACATTTATTAATTTAGCTGACGCTTTTATCCAAAGCGACTTACATTGTTCTAATGTAATTACAGCCACTGGAGGCAAGGTGGGTTAAGTGTCTTGCCCAAGGACACAACAACAGTATGAACTGTGGGGAGAGCGGGAATCAAACCGCCTGGTTGAAGGACGACCGCTCTATCCACTGAGCTACTGCCGCCCCACTCGTGATAAATAGGCCACCATAGTAGGAGAAACATGGCCATATCATAATGCTGCTTCACTGTCTTCAGTGTGTACTGTGGCTTGAATTCAGAGTTTGGGGGTCGTCTCACAAACCCTTGGGCCCTTGGACCCAAAAAGAACAATTTTACTCTCATCAGCCCACACAATGTTCCTTCATTTCTCTTTAGGCCAGTTGATGTGTTCTTTGGCAAATTGTAATCTCATCTGCACATGCCTTTTTTTTTTAAAACAGAGGGATTTTGTGGGGATTCTTGAAAATAGATTAGCTTCACAGACGTCTTCTAACTGTCACAGTACTTAAAGGTAACTCCAGACTGTCTTTGACCACCCTGGCTGAGCCTTTGATTTCTGGTTATTCTTCGATCTATTTTGATGGTTGTCTTCTGTTTTCTTCCACGTCTCTCTAGTTTTGCTCTCCATTTTAAGGCATTGGAGATCATTTTAGCTGAACAGCAATAAAAAATATACAAAAAACCTGGATTATTCTGGTTAGTCACATTGTACTGCTATTATTTGAAACAATACTGTACATTCTTGTGCTTACTTGTCAAAGAAGCTTTCCCCAGCAGAACGAAACTAAGTTGTGGAAGATCGAGAGTTGCTCATAAATATTAACTGAGAATGGAGACATCTGCTGGAGGCAACTCAGCAGCCTTTCCTGGCCTGGACAGATCATTAGAATCTGGAGTATCTTAAAGCAGCCAAGAGACTGAAATCCCAACAGGCCCGGTGGCCTCTATTCTTTTCTCGGTTTAATTTCATAGTATCATTTCCCCCAGGCTCCAAAAACCTGAAACCTGACTCTCTTTCTAGACTGTTTTTCCCCTACAGGGACCCTGAAGCGGTTTCCCCCATTCTGCCAAGTTTCTGTTTCCTGGGAGCATCAAAGGCAGGGACAAAGAGGCCCTCCGCGACACTGAGGCTCCTCAGGGGGTTCCGCCTAATCGCCTGTTTGTACCGCCAACGTTAAATGGGCATATCTTGGGCTCATTCTTCGTGGGTGTCCTGTCATCCTGGGGTGCGCAGGACGCTGTTTAGAGCTCGGGAGAGTGTCTGGTGGCCAAACATGAATCTGTTGCGGCCTGTGATGTCTGCTCTCGAAAAACAAGACCTTCAGTGCACCTGTCTCTGGTCTGCTGCATCCCTTGCAAGTGCCCCCATCGCCCTTGGTCGGATATCTGGATTATCACTGGGTTACCTGTTTCGGAGGGTAATAATTTTGATCTTACAGTGGTGGACAGGTTCTCTAAGATAGTGCGGTTTATACCTCTACCCAAGCTGCCTTCTGCTATGGAGACGGCAGAAGTTTTATTAAATCATGGCTGCAGAATTGTTGGCTTACCTAAGAATGAGCTGTCTGACTGTCCTCTGGTGGACGGCAGTATATCGCTGTATTTCTCTGTAAAATCGCCGTATGGTGGCGCCCTTACACGAGGACCATTTTAGAGGTTTCATGGGAGAGGCTTGGATTGAATATGCACACAACACTCTTCTACTGGCTTGTCACTGTTCCAGTGTGTCTTCGGATACCAGCCACCCTTGTTTCTTACTTTAGAGGTAAGAGGTCAGCGTTCCACTTGCCCTGGCCTTAGTTCGCCGTTGCCGCCCCACGTGGACTTGGGCTCGTCAAGCCCTTCAAAGGAGTTCTGACCTCTACAAGGGAGTCGCTGATCGTTAGAGGAGGGCCGCTCCAACTTACCGGGCGGGACAGAAGGTGTGGCTATCCACAAAGGATCTTCCATTATGGGTAGATTACCATAAGTTGGCACCTCGGTTGGCATCTCGGTTGAAAGTTGGTCCTTTCCCTGTGTCTAAAATAATTAATCATGTTGCTGTCAGGTTAAGACTCCCCAGGGCTATGAGGGTCCACCCAACCTTTCATGTTAGCTTAATAAAACCTGTAAAAGAGATCCCCTTGGTCCTTGCCTCCAGACCCCCGCCTAACCCTGAGTCTACCTGTTTCACATGAACGCATTCGCACTCCACTGAGAAACCCAGGATTTTGTCTAACTGGGTAGGATAGACATATCTGGGGGAGGTTCAACTGGGTTTGTAGTACAGTGCCCAGAGGGATGTTCCATAAAACTCACTCAGAAAAGCCTGAGTTCAAGCTGCATTAGTGTAAACATAGGAGTCGAGGCTTAGCCTCTTCCATAAAGACCACTCAGGGCTCACACAGAAGAAGAGCAAACTAACATGGTAATATAATGAGACAGAGCTTTAGAGAGAACAAGAAAACTGAGACATTATCTCTCACTGAATTAAACACATTTGACCAAAGTCAGAAAGCGCTACAAGCTGCTCATGAATAACACAACTCAGACATAATTTAATCTGTTAATGATGACTCGGTTTAATTAAAGACTCCACAAAAAGTGACTTTGTCTTTCATTTTAAAATTAATCATTTAAATTAAATAGCCTAAATTATAATGTATCTTGTAATTTTTTAATTGGCTGAATATTTATTTGATGGTTCTAGTGGTTAATAAACTTCATTAATATAATTAAACATTAGAGAAGCAGATGTAAAATGAGTGCTTTTACACTTTCTTTGTGATAAAAGAAAATGTAAGTGTGAAATTCCAATATCCTTTATGACCCCCAACCCCAGTGATAAAGTTCAGCTCGAACTACAGACAACTCAGAATTGACAAAGCCGCTGGCAGGAGTGACAAAACATCTTCATCTTGGGTGTCCAGATACCTTTGCGTTATTTATTTTATTGCTGTTACTAGTATAAAACATACTATTTATTGTGTGTTACTAAAAGTAGTGATTGAATCCTGTCATAAATCCACTGTAAACACATCAGACCAACTATTCATTCATTCATTTTCTACCGCTTTGTCCCGTTAGGGGTAGTGGGTGACTGGAGCCTATTCCAGCAGCTTTGGGCCTGAGGCGGGGTACACCATGGTGGCGAGTTTGTCACAGGGCTAACATTTAGAGACAGACAGTGACATACAACCATTCACTCTCACATTCATTCACTAGGGACACTTTAGAGTTGCCGATTAACCTGTACATGCAGACATCCCAAGTCTCCCGAAAGTTGCGGGAGTCTCCCGCATATTGATAGCGGCTCCCTGATGCCCGCAAATTAGTTAAAATCTCCCGGAATCTAGAGCGAGCGAGCAAGAGCGCGCATGCGAGAGTGTTTCAAATCGTGTAGCGCGCGCACGGCAGAGAGGGAGAGGGAGCGAGAGACCTTGCGTGGGTGTGCGTGTGTGCAAAGCTCTTGTAAGACAGAGAGCATCCTGATTGGCCTGTTTCTGCAAATCAACCAATCAATTGTCAGTGTGGGCGGGCTTTTATCTCTTCTCCCAAACTAAATTAATCAGTTATGTCTATCTAAATGATTTCAAAAGGCATGTTGATAAGTTTAATTTCATGTGCATATTATTCAGGCTAGATGCTAAGGCTATATGAAAACACCGAACTGCTTAGACCTGTTTAAAGTTGCAATAGAAAATAAATAAAAGCAGTTTACATAAATAGTATAAGCAGCTTATATAAATAGTAAAAGTAATCTACATATTTAAACATAATTAACGAATAATTGCATAGGCCTATAGCTTATAGAAATACTATTTTATGCTTATCTTATGCTTATATATATCTTTTAGGGACCGCAACATGTTAGGGAGGCTAAGCGCAGAGAAGGCTGCTCCAATATATCTCAGTTCTTCCATTCAGATAGAGCTGAGATGTATTTCACATCTTTTATTGTGGAACATAACCTGCCATTCTATGTGTGTATGCACACAGGAAAGTTATTTATGAAGTAACTGTTCTGTTATATTCAGCTGTATTTCAGTATACAAGTAAAGTCATGTTCTGTGGGGGTGCTTTGGGATACCTCCCTGAAATGACTTTTTGCAGGTTGGGATGTCTGTACATGCATGTCTTTGGACGATAGGAGGAAGCCGGAGTACCCGGAGAGAACCCACGGTAACAAGGAAGGACATGCAGACTCCTCAAAGAAAGACCAGAGTCGGCCGAGAATGTTTTGAGTCGGCCGGGTTTTGAACTCACGACCTTTTTGCTGTGAGGCAGGAGTTCTAACCACTCTGCCACGTGCACCCCACAGACCAACTAGAACTTAGAAAATACAACTCCTGTTAATTTTATCTCATTATTTTACATTTATAGACCCACATGCCTTCAGTGACTCTGGATTGTAGCAGCTTAGAGCAGTAAAGAGTTGGACTGAGCTAACAGTTAATATTTATGAGCTGTAGGTTTTGTGACTGGTCTAGACTCTTGCCTGGTGCAGGATAAGGCTCATAGAAAAATATTTTATAAAGTTTAGCTCAATGACAGTGCAATGAAAGCATAATAAAGCACAAAGCAAATCCATTTGTTTGAGCTCTACTCTGGCGCTGATCATGCCGTGCTCTTTTTTTCCCGACTCCCCTTCAAAAAAGATCTGTAATCTCAATGGGACTTATCTTTTTAAATAAAATAAAAAAAATCCAAGGCTCCTCAAAATGCTGCCTCTGGCCAAGATTACACTCATCATAAAGTGCATTATAAGTGCATATAATACTGGAAATCAATATGTGCATTATACCTTTTTACATTACAAAGCGAGCAATACTGAAACACTACATAAATGTGGAAATATCTATAAGTGATATAGTTTTTACTTTTTTATCTTACTTTTTTTTAAAGTATTTTTGTATGGTTTCCTGTTCACTGAGTCTCGATACAGTTTGACCTTGTTGAGTTGTTGATGGACTATGTTTCCTGGAACATGTACGTATAGTGCATTGCTGCCCTCATATGACAACTATAGAGGATTACAGCCAAAATTAGAAAAAGCATCTACTAAAAACCAATAGTGTACAGAAGGGGTTTGGATTTCACACAGTGCACAGTGATTCTGAAAATTATGCAAACCGACTTTTGCTTTATACATTTCCTTCTTTTCCATCTCATACTGTGTCTATAGATGCTGGCCCGATCTGTTTATTAAAAGAGTATTGTCTTAGCCTGTGCTTGGTGTCTGTTGCTTTCCCCGTTGAGTCCCTAAAATGCACAAAACTGGTACAACCTTTTTTATCTTTACCTTGGGTCTTATTTATAAAAGACTGTGTTGCATATATCTACAAACCAGTGTGTATGCCTAGTACCTAAAAATCAATAAAAGAACTTAAAGAGGGCTGGGATGTTTGACAGGAAAAAATATTTTTAAAAATTAAAAATTATTTTTTTTTTATTTTAAATTATTGTACCATGTTATCATGCTGAAATAATCATATAAAGTAAAAATAATTACACACATATCTGACAGCCATTTCCCGCTGAAATGACCCATGGCCAAAAGTAGTTAGAACATGTACTGGCACCATGATGGGGTAGTTCCTTTGAGTTGGCCATTCTAAGACTGGACCCAATTCAGCACATAGATCCAAGAGCATAGCTCTTGAGAATCTAATACAGCTTATTAGCCAGTCATCATCATAAGCCAGGAAATTTTTATAGTCTTAGAATGTTTCCTCTGTTCTCATTATGTTGTTGGTATAGTCATCCAGGAACGCCAGTGCAGCCATTGTAATGCACACATGTCTCAAAATGCATGTGTACCAGAGCTGTGTTTATATGTTTTCTAGAAATAACTTTTTAGCTTTTAAGGGGGTCTACAGAGGGGGGCTTCAGACCTGGTGAAGGTGCCGAAAATCAAATTTATTGGCCCTGGGTCTGAAACACAGCAGGTTCCAGATAAAGCTTTGTGCTTATCAAGATGTGTTGCAGCACATGTCAATATAAATACAAGCTACAAAAAGTTACATCTATGTCGTACACGTGTTGTTCACGTGCACCATAGCACGTGAAAAGCTGTTCAGACTTACGCCACTGGCTAGTGCAGTGGATGTAAATCTGGAGAGCACGCACCGGACATAGGCATCGTGAACGGGGGAGGACAGAAGGCTTCAAGAATGACCAGATTCAAAGGTGAGAATGGGACCTTCGGGAGATAAGGAGGGTGAGGATGCAAAATAACCTTGACCAGTCCAGGGGCAAAATCTAGGCAGGATGATGAGACAAAGAGAGCCTGCAAGTTACCGATTATCGTAAGAGAAGTAATAGCTGTCAAGAAGACCATCTTAAGTGTCAGAAACCGGAAAGAAAACGCCAGTGGCGGTGGAGAAAGAGCGGGAGCCTGGGGCTTGCAAAACCGCCAGGCTTGCTGCCTGGAAAGCCTTCCCCAGCAGCGCTGATGTCACACAGCACGGCTTGGTGGGGAGCAAAGGTGTCTTAAGAGACAACAACACCCCAGGTGAGAGATAGCCCATGAGCGTCTCTTCCACCTGAGGCATCGTGCCATAGCCCCGGGCCCCCGCACCCACGATAGTGGGTTCAACAAATAGTGGAACAAAGACACGAAACAAATAGGGCCTATTCCACGAGCATGCCAGCTCGTGGAGTTCAGCAAAGAGACCGCCTACGCAGCCCCTCCCCTCTGTGTCCCCGGCCTGCTCATAAGGTTTGGAATGGAACCCTCCATGCATAGTGAGGAGCTTTCGTGTCTTAACATCTGTGTTCTGTATCTCTTCCTTTGGTCACCTTATTATTCAAGCAGGTTATCACTGGCAGGGCGTAGCTGTTTATACCCTGGGCCTTGTTCTTGACATTGAGCTGACTACTTAGGACTTGCCTTACTCATTGTAAGTATTTGGCAGTTGCTGTTTTTCTTGTTACATCTTTGAGGTTGCTATTCACTTGTGGTATTCCAAGGTACTTGTAACCATCCTCAATGTCTACTATTGTTCCATCCCCTTCTGTGTGGACTACCTTCCCTCTCTTTTTCACCATTCGACTACACTTCTCAAGCCCAAAAGACATCCCAATATCAGAGCTGTAGATCCTGGTGGATTGGATCATACACTCTTAGCGTATAGCTTGATATCATCCATGTGGATTCCTGAGTCGGTTCTTTTTCAGTCTCCGAGCAAAATGCTTCGTAAACAATCTACGAAAAGAACGGCAGCTAGCAAATCAAAGACGGCTGCTAGCAAATGTGTTGTTGATGTGGACATATTGCAGGCGTTGTGTGTTATCGTAGCACAATAGCCTACTTGAGGAAATAAAACAGGCTATTTCCCATCTTAAAATTGCTCTTGATGAATGTAATAATAAGCTACGTAAACTCAAAGAGGGTTTGAACAATGTAGATGTTTGTGTAGAAGTTGTAGAGACACGTCATGCAGAGATATGTACCAATTAAAAAACAACAACAAAACAAAAAAACTACAGGCCAAGGCAATCTCCGTACTATAGGAGTAACTGAATCAGCAGGGCAATTCCACTAAATTCATTGCTGACCTATTGCATGATGTGCTTAGAGGTCCTGGAAGTCTGGAGGATGCACCGGACCTGGATAGATTCACTACTACAAGGACAAGGAGCGAACTATGCACCTAGCAAGACAGAAAAGCCGACTCTTATATTTAGAAAAATAAATCCTTATCTTCCCAGACATCAGCACAGACTTCACCAGACGCAGGGTGGTTTCAACGAGGTAAGAGGTTTAGAATAGAGAGGGAGTCCGCTATAGTCTTCTTTACCCAGCCTGGCTTCACATCTTTGTTAATGGAAAGACAACTCACCCTCAACTCACCCAAGGCAGCAAAAGACTTAATTGACACTAAAATTGGAACAACCCTGGAGTACGAGGAGACGATGGAGACCGAATACAATTTAAAAATGGATAGTCTGTTTTAATTTTTGCAACATGTCACAAGTGTTACAGGCTGAGGTTTGCTTATCAAAGTAAACTTCAAAGTAAAGTAAAGTAAAATGAACTCAGATTGGCTTTTTTTTTTTGAAAAACAGAAACATAGAAATATAGAAACAATAAACAAAGTACAATAAATATTTTGTTTTACAGTATCTTAATTTAATGTCCTAGACAACTGGTATTTTAATAATAATGATAATAATAATAATAATAATAATAATAATTATTATTATTATTATTATTATTCACACATTTAAAGAGCAAGTAAACCCTAAAACAACTTTTTTTAGTTAATGATCTGTAAGAATGGGGCTTTATTAGTGCTGTTCATTGATTTGAGTAAAAGTTTTGACATTTGAGTATAAAGTATATTAATTCTACAAAATGTGGTGTAAAACCATCTAAGTGCTGCCCTCTTCAGGTTGAACGGTGGTTACTGCAGTTGTATTTTCCTATTTGAAGTTGTTTCCTCGCGTGACGTGAGCAGGCTCTACCAACAACTCACTACCATAGATTGTAAATAAAATGGATGTAATCCGCCCATTGGTCCCCTATTCATCAATATTGTCATTATGACAGGGCAATAAAATGGCAGTTACATCCAGGCTTTTGGGCTTTTATTGCAAAGTAAAACAATAGTTTTCAGATAGCATAAACCAACATATTAATCAACAATTCAAAAACACAGAGTTGTCACGTAGTAAAAACTTAGCTCTAGAGACCAGAGTCATCTTTTGTACCAGGCTGTAAACATGATTTTTATACTTGCAAAGTCGCAATTGGGTTTCTCCTTATATTTCCGCTTTTGGAGCCTGCCCTCTGGTGGACGGCGGTATATCGCTGTATGGTGGCGCCCTTACTCGAGGACTGTTTAAGAGGTTCCATGAGAGAGGCTTGCTCACTACCCACGCCCCTGGCACGAGCTCTCCACACCCTTGGCATTGGCTCAAGCTCCTGGTATAAAAACATCTTGTTCCCAATTAGCAAGTATTGAAAACACCAGGCTAGGTATATTAGCATGTACTTACATGTACTAGATTCACGTTGGACGTTGGATATTCGGTTCCACACTTTAACCGGGAGGTTCAGTTGTCTGTGTCCAAGTACTGTGTCATGGTTGTGGGGAACTTAGTCTGGAAGCTCTGCCCTTAGCACGGAGTATTAACACTTAGGGATAATCAATAAATGACAATCACAGGGAATGAAGTAAATAAATAAATTCAATAGCTTCAAGATAAACAAATGTATTTTCTCCAAACCACTTTGAAATAATAGATCTAATCTAGTGGCACCATGCACATCTCTTTTTTTTCCATTTTATAATTATTTATTTATATTATTATAATTATTTTATAATTATATATATATATATATATATATATATATATATAAAATATGGATTTTTTTTCAATAGCTTTCAGCTATGGTCATGAGACCTAGTCACTTCAATCCACTTTATATTCATAGTACTAGCCTAGTAGTACCATGCACACATTTTTTTCCACTTTTATCTTTTTTTTAATTTTAAATTAATTTTGTATGTAAAAGAAATATGGATTTTTTTCAATAGCGTTCAGGTCATGTGACCTGAACGCTATTGAAAAATTTTTAGGAATTTTATATAATTTTTTTATGTACAAAATCAAGGATTTTTATCAATAGCTTCCAGGTCATGGGACCTAGTCACTTTAACCCACATTATTTTCATAGTACAAGCCTAGTAGTACAATGCACACCTCTTTTTTACCACTTTTCTCTTTTTTTATTTCATATAACTTTTTATGTACAAAATCAAGAATATTTTTCAATAGCTTTCAGGTCATGTGACCTAGTCACTTTAATCAACTTTATATTTATAGTACTAGCCTAGTAGTACCATGCACACCTCTTTTTCCACTTTTTTTGAATTGTATATAAATATTCTATGTAAAAAATATATGGATTTTTTTCAATAGCTTTCAAGTCATGTGACCAGGTGTTCCAACAGTGTATCCCCAATCTCCAATTTGCAATAGAGAGACTTAAACAGGAATATGCACAATTTCAGCAGGCACAACGTTGTGTCCTTAAAGAAAATAGGAGCTTTGGAGAGTCAGCAGAGCAACATGGTGGTAGTCAGTGAGAGAGAAGTCCATCCACCTGCAATTCATATGGTGCCGGAGGTGACTTTAAAGAAGGACTTTAGAATATGGGGGCAAGTAGGGGAAGCAGGAAAAAAGACAAACTCTCTTTCACTAGCCTGGCTAACCAGATTGAGTCTGGCCTCAAGAAGGGATACTCTGAACATTTTACAAGACCCTAAAGAGTCTGCTCAAGCTTTTTTGTTCAAGGCAATAGAGCTAACTATTGCTCTGTAAGTCAGGCAGAGAAGAGGAGGGAGAACAGCACAAGTCTAGCACAAGTTCCTGCGGTCATTGGAGACTGGTTTGTTAACCGAAGCAGTCAAGTTCCAGCTGAAACTGTCTGAGCAACCCAAATGTTATTGATGAAATTTTAATTGAAAAGATAAATGAGGCTGCTAGTCTTGAGTTAAGAGACAAATTCAATTCTGCTAGTCTTAAGTTAAGAGACAAGTTCAATTCTTGGGACGAATGGTGTCAGAGCAGGGATACACTATGGATACAGCTGAAATAGCCCCAGTCCAGGCACTTAAAGACAGACCACCAACCACTGTTGGTGAGCTGAGCCAAGTTTTAGGGTTTTTGTCATACCACTGCACTGTAAACCCCAATAAGGTCATAGTACTCAAAACTTTTATAGAAACTAATTACGTAATAACTTTTGAGGTAACTAACTTACATTTTTTAAGTTAAGTTTTTTTTAAAGTTACAATTTAATCAAACTTAAATATTTTAATGTAATTTAATTTTTTTTAAGTGCACTGACCTTAAAAATATTGTTTAAAACTTGCACAATTTTAGTGTCTCCATACTTAATTATTTTAATCCATTGATTCTTAATTAAATAGAAATCTACTAACTCAAAATTTATACTTACATATAACACAAAAGTTAATGACATTTACAAGTGAAAACTATTTAAAAATAAATACTTCAGCTGTACATTTTCTTTCTTCTTTTATTCAGTCTTTAAATTGTTTTATACAAACATGTCAGAACATCAACACCATTCATTTTGTAATGAATTCTAGCGCAGAGGTGTCCAACCATTTGCCATGATCCGCTAAGTGACTCAAGTCATATACTAGTTTCACCACCTACTTGTGTGTTAACCAGTGAAATTACCTGGTGAAGTAATTAGTTGGAATGAAAATCTACATAGCACAATTAAACACCTCTGCATACAATATAACTAACATCTTGTTTAACTCACTTTGTGTATGGTTGTGCATTTGTCTGTGTGCGTATACATATGTATCTCTACATATCAAACAGGAACAAGATAATCAGGAACTGAGCATCTTAAAGTGCTTAAAATAATACGTAATACGTAACAGCTATGACCATCAAAGTGTAAATCGAATTACAAAAAAAAGGTCAATAAAAAAAACACTTATCAAAACATGAAATCAAGACATCAAATCTATCCTGTTTGTAAAAACCTATAAAAACAAAATATAAAAAAGGCACATTTCACGTAATTTTAGGATTCAGAGCACCAAGTTGGTGTACAACCGATAAGTATAAACAACAGCAACTTCGTTAGATTTGATGTGCAAGACATAATCCGCCAAATGTAAACAGTTTCAAATGCTTTGACTAACATGGTGTTCAACAACATACTATAAAGTGACCATACTGGGAACCCCGAAAACACATGAACATGCAGACAAGGAAATACATGTGTATTTTCTTGTAAACGCAATTCTTAAGTTAGCCTACTATTTCATTAACAGGTCATTTTTGAGACTCAGTAGGCAGGGTTTAAGTGGTTTACCATCATCAAGACCCATTAGGATTTTCTGGATGAATGTAAAACTGTGAATTAGTTTCTTGGGATAGTCCAAATGCAAGGCATACATCAACCCAAGCAACAACGCAAATGCATCAGCCAAGTTAGGGATACCATTCATCACAACACCGTCTTCCACAACAATAGAAATGCTTGCAGGACTGAAATGAACTGTATCTGCAGTGTCCTCTGTTACCGATGTGACAAGAGCAAGAGGAGTGTCAATGATGCCTGGCTCATCTGACGACTCCACCTGAAAGACACAGAGGGTGCAACTGTTAGGTTAAAGTCCATGTGAACCGGAAGTTGCAAACGACTTTTCTCCAGTGTTGTGACGTATTTACCAGTGAAAGTGAATATTGAACAGAGGATTCATTTTTCACAACAAGACTAGTAATATGTAGACAAAGTAAATTGAGTCAAATTTGATTTCAGTTGGACTTTAACTTGAAAAAAACATAACTGCATGTACACTCACTGGCCACTTCATCAGGCAAACATGTGTAACCCAATTCAATCCAATACATTTGGAATTACTATTAGGGAATTTGAATCTTACATTTACCAGAGAGAGTGCAAAAGTCTTTGTTATTCATTCAGATATATATATATATATATATATATATATATATATATATATATATATATATATATATATATTAGGGCTGGGCAAGTTAACGCGTTTTTATCGCGTTAACGCATTAATGAATTAACGCCGACAATTATTTTATCGCGCGTTAACGTCGGCCGATTAGTATAGTGAAAGATGTCGGTCTGAAGAACATTCTTAGGATCGCAACGAATGACTGCACGTATGAGCCGCCCTCATCCAGTGCTTTAAGTGGGCCGGTACGCACATGTACTCAGTACCGCCACTTCCCCGTGCGCCCAGAACGTGCTTTTAGCATACTGGTACGCTCGTTTTAATAGAGGTTTTAATCCTTTGCCTGCTCTGCCGCTTTCCAGAGCGCCCTTCACAATGCACGCTTCCTAATTCGTCCCACCAAGAGCAGACACTACATTACCCATACACCCTTGAGTTTGGCAAGTGAAAGGGAGAGGTGTGTGAAACGCGCGAACTGCATTCACATGCTCTGACTGTAATGAAAACACAAGAGAGACATTTATATTGTTATAATGTTATGATTGAAGCTCTGGACATAACTTGTTTTTCTATAACAAACTAAACAAAATATTAATGCCCTGTCAGTGGCAAATATTTTTGGTTTTAATATTTAATTTGATTACATTAATGTTTAAGTTCAAATTTACAAGAAATGTTTTAACTGCTGTAAAAAGCACATTATTTGTTTAAAGTGTTGTTTAAAGTGCAAACCAAATGTTATTGCACTTTTGTTCATATAGCAGTTCTTTCAAAATGTATGCAGTACACTAATTTTGAATTCATTATTAAATTTTGTGTATAATGCGATTAATCGCGATTAATCACAGAACATTGTGCGATTAATCGCGATTAAACATTTTAATTGGTGCCCAGCCCTAGTTGTTTAATTTAATTAGGTGATTCTACATTTAAATATTGATGATAACAAGCTTGGGGGAAAACACAATTAATTGCAATTAATTACAGAAAATGTGCAATTAATTAGTTAATTTTTTTTAATCGATTCCCAGCCCTAATATATATATATATATATATATATATATATATATGTCTGTCTGTATGTGAGTGTGGACTTCAGCAACTAGCTCCCCATCTAAGAGGGTTTTTAGTGTCAGTGGGAACATAGTTGCATTCCACAGAACTTCCCTTAAAACAGCAGTTGACAGACTTCTGTTCTTAGCTAAAATATATTTTAGTTACATAAAGGACTACATGGGTTAATTTAATAAAAAGCAGTAAGTGTTCACTTGGTCTGGATTTTTTTTTTTTCATGGGCTAAAGAAAATCATGTTTTTTTATTATTTAAATGCAAATGCAAACATATCGAGATATATATATCAAATATCGCCCAGACATAGTAGGTATATCTCAAGTAACTATTCTACAGGCCAACAACCCACAGTTAGGAATGCAGGTAAGTATTTAACAGCTGTCTATTCTACAGCCCATCATAAAATAAGTAAGTGTAGCAGCAGGTGTTTTACATTTTAATATCATACAGTTTGTTATTTAATAGGTACGTGTATCCAGGTAGGTATTTTGCAGCCGAGTATTAAACAAGCTATTAATATGGAGTTAGGCATTACATAGTAGCGGATGCTGTATTGTGATATGTAATGTACAACATCTCATAAAAGGTATTTTTAAGTAATTTTTACAGAGAAAGAGATTAAGTGTGTGTTTTATTTCATGAGAGGTTAAGCCAAAAGGTTAATCAAATGATTACCCTTCTCCAGGTCTGGGTAAAGTTAGGCCTGGGCTTTGTGAGTGATTAATGTTTGGGATTACATGACGTTAGGACTTTTACATACATGTATGTATGCTTATATGCACATACTTTATATCCATGTCCACACTAAGTACAGTCCACTTACCAGCACAATGACACCTACACGCAAGGTTTACTAAGGGGTAACTCTTTATAGTTAAGTGGCTGTTAGAGATATTAATATTTCTATCAGGGTTCCCACTCTTTTCTTGAAATGATTTTCCAGGACTTTTCCAGGACATTTTCAAGACTTTTTCAGCTGCTACAGTGCGAATCAAGTCATCACAACTAAGGCTGGGCGATATAGCGATATTATCACATCGAGATATATTTTGAAACAGATCTGATATTGTACCTATACCGTTATATCTGTATTATAGTTGTGCAAAAATTGTTGTCTTTCACAATGCCATCTGCTTTCCTCTACTTGCAATGCCACACTACTAAAACAATAGTTATTTACTACTTTAGTTCATACACTGCTATTTTACTTGCTGATATTAGTTTAAAAGTCCAAACTCTCACAGTCAAACTGTATTCACTAACGTTAGAAAATATTAACTATTATGGGGACTTCTAAATGACTTGCATCTGCTCGCACCAAGGCACATTACCTATCTGGTATACATAATGGCATAAACTGATGAGTTATGTGTTTTTGACTCTTTATTTTGATTTATCAAATCTTTGTAACCGTTTTTGTCAATTATATTGCTAAAATGAATAGACTTTTTGTATAGCTAAGTGTTTAAATGCAAAATCCATTTAGCCAACTGGTGTATGAAATGGATCTGAAGTAAACCAACCACAACCAAAAAGTGCATTTTACCCGGACTTTACCTCAAACTTGCGACTAAAGACAAAATCATATTTAAATTATATTCAGAATTTAAAATATTTTTATACCACTTTTTAAATGTGTGATTGTGTAAAGGTGTTCACGAGATAGAGATACCGACCTCTCGCAAACTTGCTTTCAACGTCGAATGAACACTCGTTCTCATGGAGACGCGGTGTGCACGGAGGGGAGGGGCTGTGTGTGTGTGTGTGTGTGTGTGTGCGGGCGTGCATGTGAGAGACGCATGAGTAACAGAGAGACGGAGGGAGCAGATAAAGAAAATGCAGCTGAATGAATACGCTGCGTGTTTTAAATAGCGTTAAAAATGAAAGACATTGACAACGACGAAAACTAATTTTATTTTATATTTTAGTTAGTTTTGCCTGGGGGATTAATTATTTAAATTTGGCAACCGTGAGCATGAACGCTTGTAAAAACAGAATGTAATGTGTTGTCTCATTTATTCGGCAAAACAAGTGGTTTTGGTCAAGTTTAAAAAAATAGTTTTTACACA
Organism: Perccottus glenii; assembly: GCA_024416835.2. Lineage (NCBI taxonomy): Eukaryota > Metazoa > Chordata > Actinopteri > Gobiiformes > Odontobutidae > Perccottus > Perccottus glenii. The sequence continues at coordinate 30,001,847 of CM044551.2, forward strand.
TTTCAGTCTCGTCTTATTTCGTCAACGATATTGCATATTAGTCACAGTTATCGTTTAATGACGTGGGTGTCGTCTCTCATCTTCTTGTCTTAGTCAGGGGAAAAAAATGTCGTCAATGAACATTTTTCATCATAGTTTTCGTTAACGAAATCAACACTGGTTGTCAGACAGGAGTACCGCACGTGCACATTTGCCACAGAACTCACAATGTCCGTAGTTGAGTGGGGCAAACCAGCGTACTGAGATGTCAAATTGCGTACTTGCTTGAAAACAGATATTCATGCGTAAAATAACCCGTTCATCCACAAGAAGGGAAAATTATTTTCCAGGACAACGCAAACGTTTCCAGGACATTTTACTTTTTTCCCCATTTTCCATGTGTTTTCCAGGACTGGAAAATTGGTCTTTCATTTTCCAGGTTTTCCAGGACACGTGGGAACCCTGTTCTATAAATATACTGAATACTTACATTCCAAGTCTTGAAGAACTGTGGGTCCTCCTCACGCAGGTATACCGGGAGGGCACGAAGGGCTAAAGTACGCTTCATATTGACATCGTGCACTTCCTGGAAGAACAAGCAAAAATGAATATAACAGATTTCATTCTTCTTTCAGTATGGATGTGCTGACCAAATTTCATGGCATTTTGGCAAAGTGTTAGACAGACAATGACACCCTGAGGCCCTGCTGTCCAGTGGGACCTTAAGCTCAAAGTTCATCTTTAACTCACCTGGAGTTCATAAATCTTTAAGATGTCACTCAGCGCCTGTGATATCTTTCCGGTTCGTGCTGCCTTCTGCCTATACAAGGCCACCAGTCCAGGTGTATGTTGGTCAAGCACAGCATAGAACTGGTTCCGTAGGTTGACATTTGTGATTCGTTGGAACTCAGCACAAAGCTAAAAAACAAAACAATAAAATAATAATTATATAAAAAGACTTAGAGACTACTGTATTTACAACAGAAAACACATTTGTTTTTTTAAAATACATGATTGAGCAACATGGTCACATGCAAAGAGATAGTTCTTACCCACAGTGAATAGTGGCATTTGCTATTCCATTTGAATGCGATACATAAAAAATTTGGGAAATAAATATGTGTGAAGAGTAGCAGAAAAGAGAAGTGAGTCTGTGTTTTACCTGCGATTCAATCCGAAGAGCCGGCCATTTCTCCAAGAAGTTCTTCACCTGTGGGTTTTCCTGAATTATCTCCTGACGACGAAGGGAAAAGGTCTTCTGCATTAGCATTTCTATCAATCGTAGGTTTTGCGGACTCTTCTGAACTTCATCCATAATCTGCAATCTCATTTCTTCCAAACTGGCCTGACTTTCTCCCTTGGGAAAGTTTGGAAGGAAGTTCACTTCAGCTCGTCTGGCTCTTTTTATGTTGGAGTGTGGGTGCTCTTTTTCAGGGTTATTTTTGCTCCTTCTACCTGCATTGACAGACACTGCCAAACATCCAGATCTTGACAGCTTGCCACGATAATCCCCCATCTTAAATTTCAGGCTCATTTTCCATCCATACCATCCACTCACACTTCCAGGCTCTTTAAGACAAGGATGAGCTGTAACAAGAGCTTCAGCTGCCGTACCCACATTATTGTCACTTGGGTAAGGTTTGAAGTTGTACATCACTGCAGCCATGTTCTCCAATATGTTGTGCTTTTGGGATCTGGTTAATTTCAGTGTCTTTCCAGAAGTTGCAAATGCACTGTTTCCCTCTTCAAGCACATGCTCCACTTCATAAGAAAAAGTTGGCACAGGGAAGATTTCAGGCCAGGACTTCTGACGCTGGCTTATGGGCACAAGAGGAAGGATGTCTGTATCAGAAGATGCACATGAGCCGGTATCACTTTCTGATCTGATAATTTTTAATGTTGCCTTCTCTGGTAACTCTTGAATATCGACTAGACAGCTGAGTTGTCCACCAAAGTCAGGATCCTCATAATGCAAGGTAAACTCAAAGTCCAGTCTTGGCTTGGCTTTTTCTCGCAGTATGTTGATTAGTTCTTTCACCGACTCTGGTCGCTCAGTCAAAATTACCTTAATAGCAACATCTGCGGTAACATAAACACGCAGCAAAAATTTTGGGGTTGCTGCCATCTTCTGAGAGACAAATCGATGTATTAAGATTGACTGTGAAAAATAAGCAGAATTAGTAGTGAATACAAAAAGGTAACCGCTAATTATCACACTATAAATACTGGGAGTTTACCCTTGTGTTAAAATATGATTTAAGATCTGCTATTTATATATTTTTTTTAAATAAAAACCAATCAAAAATGTAAATGTACTTTCAGTGCAACAGTATGAATCGTTTGGGCGACAACAGCAATTTTCCTTCTACACTGTATGCAGAGAGGGGTGAGTTGTCATTGAGCTCTGATACACTGTGGACAGTTACATTGCCTGGGTAAAGTTCATATGATCTCAGGTGTTCAATGTACTGTGATTTATGTCTTTGGCAAAGAAAAGTGACATCATTGTTAACAAGGAGGATTTGCTGTATTTTGCTAAACTGAGGCAGTCCCCCCTCCTGCCCCACAGATACAAACATCCCAACATCATAATCAGTACCATCAATAATGATTTTTGATGTGCTGTAAATCAGGTTGCTGTATGTTTTTTGCTTAATGTGTTCTGTGGCAACCTCCGGAAGCTCTGAAACCAAGACAGAGGAGACATTTGATGTCTGCGTATGTGGTTTAAAGAATGATGGTGCACTGAGATAGTAGCCCATCATGTGCTGATGCCTAGTTGCTAGTGTTTTCAAAACATTCTTAAAGTTTTGTGTGTCATGTACTACACGCTTGAAAAGCGGTGTTTGCCCTCAAACCGCATAGTCCACAAATGGACAAGAGGCCCAAAACACTGTATGAGATCTGGGTAGTGTTCAACATAATGATGTTTAGGGAGCAGTTTGAACTCTGGGAAAACCTCCTGAAGCATGTGCCTGTGATCCTGTATCTTTGTCTGCAAATACTGGATAGATGCGTCATCAAATGCTGGGGACAGCACAAGCTCCACAACATCTTTCAAATCCATCAATACAATCCAAGCACCATCTCCCTCAGGGACTGTATTACCAATCATCAATGGGAGTAGTCTCAGCAATGTGCTGTTTTCGTGGCCATTGCCACCAATGGTCCTCTTTGCAGCAAAGTTCTTTGAAATAGATCGTGGTTTATCAATCTTATCTGTGTGTTGGTAAGGGAATGACACAATTTTCCAGTTCAAATACTCAAGAGTAAAATATTTTAGCCGAATCATCTCCTTAATACATAGGGCCAACTCAACAAGTACAATACCCTCAAAAAGATCATGCAGGACATCAGGTGGGAAACCAGTGATGGTATGAAAGTACTGCAACTTCTCTCTCAAGATACAGTCCCCTTTGACACCACACTGGCTTTGACCACCCTCATGTGTAACATCCTGCACATCACAGTCATGACTGGCTTTAGTCCTTGGACTAAATTCACCATCTCTGACTTCAAGAGACTGAATTTGGTCTCGTGTAGCCTTGCAGAATCTACAAATATATCCTGCTTTAAAGGACTGCATAAAGCCTGCCAATGAGTGGGCTGCCAGATTATCAGACACAACACATAAAACAGTACCACGGACTGACTGACCAAGGCACTCGATGAATATGCCATCTTCTTCAAGAATGCGAAGGTCTCGTAGCAAAGGACCAAGTACTCCTTGATAGCCACACCTCTTAAGATCAGGTACCTTGCATAGTGCTGCTAGCTGAATCACATGCAGTGCTGATCGGTATTTAACTGGCAAATCAGCAACTACCCAGTACACTGAACAGAGTTTATGGATTTTCTTTGAAGTGCCCAGTGGATTTGCAATTTCAAGATCATCAATGTACAAAATCAGTGGCAGTGACAGCTCTGAAGAAGACAATAAATTATTCTCTTGAAAATATGAGCCATCCTGATGGCTCATGTAATGGCCTTTTTCTAATCTCTTGGTTTCCTTGATTCTGTCAAGGATGTCAGTATGTTTGAACATTTTCTGGATCATCTCGAGCATAGGGACATAAACCACTGTGCATCCAGGCTCTAATACATACTGTATTGGCATTACGACAGGGTAGTTTTTCTCAATAAATGATTTTCTTCGTTTAGTTGAGGACAACTCCTCACCTTTTGCTGTGGCACTGACTAAAATATTTGTGTCCATAACAGCATTCACCAAATCATTCACGACTGCTTCAGTAGGAGAGACATGATGCCTCTGTAGTATCTCTTGTATAGTATCTTTGACAAGAGGTTGAGACAGGGAAAATATCTGAGTCAGGTGATCAACTATTTCCTGAGATGCCATGTCAGAAACATGAAGAACAGTTTGCATCTTCAAGAACAAGGAAGACAAATTATGGTGTAACTGGGCCCTTAACTGGCTGGTGTCACAACAACTGTCGGACTCTGAAAAAGCAGATGTGCCTGCATGGGGACACTGAGCAGGATCCTCGTCCTCAAGGACACCAGTGTTTATGACTAGTTCACTATCATTCTCTGTTGATACAATACCATCACAAAAGTTTAAACTGCCTTCATGTGTCCTACTTTTGTGTGTATTAAATGATGAATAGACATTTGTGCTGTAGTTGCAGTCCTTAAATGGGCATGGTACATTCTCTCGCTTTTTTAAATGTCCCCTTAAATGACTGAACAGTGTCACCTCTAAGAAAGGCTTTTTGAAGTCACACAATGGACAGATAAAAAGTGTATGTCTTACTTGTGCTCTTTCACCTGCACCAGTTCTGCATGTGTCTTTGTGGACACGTGTTAAATGAATTTTCAATGCATTAAATGATGGAAATGTACAAATACAAGTGTTGTGGAGACATGGCAAAGGGCTAACTCTTGAATAATGACTATGCTGTAAACGGTAGTGCCTAAATAAATGGGCCCGGGTGTCTGAGGTGGCAGCACACAACTTGCACTTCCACTCCATTGAATCATTTGACCACTAGATTCCTTATGCTTCAGACTCACTATTCATAAACTTAACATAGTAAATGTTCCTGCATATGAAATGTGTGATTACCACAGAAAGGTCAGACTTCTTCAATATTTGGAGTAAGTTGGTCCTATGGGCACAGATACAACAATCAATATGAAACCAGTCAAATTATGCAATCAACCTTTTTACAAATTAATACAAAATATTTCAAGTGTTAATGTTACTTACAGATAAAGCTGCTCTCGTGACAATGTAGGTCTGTACATGCACACAAAAACAGACAGCAAGACATTTAATTTTTAAGAGACTTTTGTTTGATTTATTCAAGAACAGAAAAGGGAAAAATAATTGGCAAAGACTGGGTTTTATAGATAATATTAAAACTCACATTACCACATATCATATTTCTAAATGCAGGTGCTTTATGCTTCGTTATTATGAAATCACACAGAGTGTGTCTTCTTCCACTCTTCCTACACTTTTAAATGAATTGTCTGACAATACAGAAACCATGTTGTTCCACTTCAGAGGGTGGCTAAATTATTCAGAAATATTACACATATTGTAAGACTAGCTTTATATGCTAATGAATTAGGCTCAAAATAAAAGAAATGGTGAAAATAGGTTACAGCCTAAATTAACATTTTAGTCATCTTGATTTTGGGGGATGCTCACTGCACTTCTTCCACTTTAACCTATAATGAAAAGACGTTTGTACAGGTTTAATAAAAAACTTGCAGAGTTCATTCAGTAACTATCATGTCCATAACCTTGAATAAAAGTTACAGCTAACGTTAGCCACTAGCTCATTTGGGTGCATGCAGGAATAACGTCACATTGAACTTAACACAAAACAGCAGCAACACACTCAAAAACAGAATGACTATCGCTTGCTGAAAAGAGTTATTGACTAACGTTAACATTATTGCATTGCCACGAATTTAACAGTAACTGTTACACAGGATGACAGTAATCTCATTTTTGGCACATAAAAAATGTGCGCCGGACCGTCAAGCTGCGCACTTAAAAAAAGCCTTGTCTAACAGTCAAATATCACAGGGCGCTAACAAACAGCAGCCACACTCAAAAACAGAATGACTATCTGTTATAAGAATTCTATATGTCCAAAAGAATTCTTTATCCTTATATTATCCAGAGAGACACGGAGACAGATTATATTATAAAAAGCGAAAGGCCAGGTTTTATTCCTTGCAAGGAGAGCAAAGTACACAGATATATCAAAGGTACATAGTGCGTTTTGCTTACAGAGGTAAGCAAAACATTACATTTTATATCACTGCCGTGGGGGCTGTCAGTGGGAGGTGTATCTTGCATTCACCCTCCCCTCAAGGCCCCAGCTCCAGGCTCCAGGTGCAGAAGTCCTCCGGCAAGCCATGTCTTTAGTTATGTCTACACCATGCTTGGAATAACATGGAGGACATAACATGATTTGACATGACCTGTAGAGAACTATGAGCACCAACTAACTATAAACAATATACACAATTATAAGAATAAAATTCTTATAACATTCCCCCCTCTTTATGCTGATAACAATTAGCATAAACAACCTACTAGCTTGATTTTGAGTTTTAAACTATGACAGAAGCGAAAACCAGCAGGGCGTTGACCTAGCCAGAAGAACATTTTGACCCATTGGTAAAATGACCTAAAGCTGGGAAAAACTCTTCTATCCACCCCTCGCCCCAAAGGCGGTGACAAAACACAAACATCAAGCATCAAATGTAATCACTTCAAATGATTAACTTACAACACATGTCAAAACAAACACAACAAATGATTATAATGGGATATGTTTCAAATCAAATGGGAACCCACAGAGTAATGCACTGATTCTTCAAAGTCAAATTCTTTAAAGTCCATAAATCATAAATGTCCATAAATCATAAATCAAAACATAGTGTCACTCCAAAATAAAGTAGAAAAATTTGCCAGAGGTTGAGCTGGTCGACCCATTGGACTCAAGATCTCTGGCCTGTCCCTGCCTGTCCATTTCTGTCCCTGTAACGAAAGAAAAACACATGGAGTGAGACATATGCACATTCATAATGATTAAAATCAATTCTCTTCAGCATAATCAATTCAATGAACCATACGGCCCTTAGGTCTGTAGTATGATCCGTCCTGGAGCTGTTGTCCGTTGGTGTTCATGCAAACAATAACGTCCCTCAGATATCAAAGTGTTCATCTGAGGTCAAAGCCTTGACCTTAGTCGTTTGGCAGGTGCATGTCCAGGAATGTTGACCCAGCAATGGCCACATTCATCAATCTCACCAACAAGCTCCGGTACATGTAAAGCAACACAAACAAACATTATTAGACATGGAAGTGCAACAACAAGTACATGTACTGTATCTCAATACAGATTCTAAAATCCCAGTCAGTTTTCCAAATATGTTTTAAAACCAGGTCAAAATAAATTTCTCTATTCCAAAATTAATTTCTCTATTCCCGAATACTCTAATTCCTCTGTTAGAGGTTGAAGTCCTTTCTTAAAGACCTTAGTTCTGCTGTAACTAGTCCTGTGTTACTTTGGAGGAAATCCTTTTGTAGATCCCCCCTTTTCAGCTAAAAGCATGCTCAGTGCTATTTAGTTCTGTCCAGTCCTTGGACCAGTTTTCTCTCATTTCCAGTTTTAATTAACAGTTACAGCATCTCTCGTACAATTCATAAACCTTTGTTGTTTATAAATATATATTATAATTGAATCCAAATTGTCTCAAATGGTAAACATTCAAATCCTAATGCTAATTTAATTTTAGCCTTATATTCATTAAGGACACCTTCGAAGTACGCCTATGTCGTCGATGTAAATGGGGCTCTCAAATGAACCTGAGGGAGCTGCTGTTTGGCTCCTAAAGTGTGAGTTTCGACTCACGATGTTCTCCGTCACATTGTATGTGAACACAAATAAAACGAGGATCCTTTAAGGACGCATGTTTCCGGTCAGCAGGCAACGCTGGTCTAATGGTCTTACTTTCACAAAACCTCCAGACTTCTGCTTTGCACTGCACCTGTCCCTGATCTCTACGTTTGTCAAGTTCAGAGTGATGTCACAGGAAGTCATGTGACCCCCGTCACTAGCCCTGCTCACAGGTGTGCTTCCCTTCACAGGTGTAAACCAAGATGATATAAGTTCAAAGAACTATATTAATATTAGCTCTTACTGGTGGTGGCTATATTAATTGTCAAAACTCCTTTTCTGAACTGGTATACTTGTTGTTGTTGGCTTCCATCCATAAAGAACACACAAACAAATCAGAACGTTCTCTGACATTATAGACCCATAGAAAGTGCCTCCTAGGTTTTCAAAGCGAAACCATAAAAGCCCTTAAAATGATCAAACCATAAAATTGAAACAGCAGATAAACCCTGTTTCCACAGATATGGTCTGCTGGAAATCTACTTTAATCTGAAAAGGTTTAATCAGACTAAACAGTGCTTCTCCAGAAAAGTCCTGTCAACTTTCTTTATTTCATTATTTGATTTAAACTTTTAACTGTATTAAACACTGTTGTTTCAGCCTCATGCTAACCATTAGGTTAACCAAGCATCCCTTCAGCACTTTAACACAGTTTTGTTTAAACCTTCATCTCCCCCTTTTGAGGACGTGGGACAACCATGGCTCAAAATACCAAAAAAAACAAAAATCAAATAAAAGTTAAAAAAATCAAAATAAAGTCAAAACAGAATGGTTTTTTCCCAATTACCACCTTAAATTGTTATTTCATTAATTAGCATTTCTAATTATTCATCTTCTTTATGTTTTCCCAAATAGCATCACTTTTGTTTATGTTCTATTTAAAACTTAACTTTGTTTAGTTCAGTTTTAATTTTAGTTACCATTAGTTGTAGGTCTTTACCTGTAACTGTAATTGGTATCATCCACAATTTGATAAATTTTAACTCAGTTGATGCAAACATAAATAATTTATATAGATCAGAACTGGTTTCTCATGATCTATTGTCACAAACCTTTAAACATTCACCTTCAATTCACAATTTATTTCACGTTCTTTTAAATTAGAATATTCTCAAAATATTGTTTAATTTACCTCAAATTACTTTCTTTAGAAAGAAAACACATTTTTCTCTTACTTCAAAACAAAATTTCTTAATCACCCTTGGGTTCAGACCCCCCCCCCTCTGGGGTTAAACCAGTAACAGCAGCATGTCCCAGCTGCTTGAACACACCACAAAGCCTCTGCCTTGTTCACTCTGCTTTCCTCCAAAACACCATCACCTTTGTGACTGTCGTTTAAAAGGAAAGACTAAACATAAAATCAATAAAATTCATCTCAAATTCTCAACATCTCAACTCAAATTCTGCTTTATTTTTTAATAAAATTCCTTTAGGATTGTGTTCAGTATAGATTTGTTCTATACTGTCTCTGTAAAACTCAGTTTTACCACCAGGTGCTAAATACAATAAACCAGTTTGTTTTTGTATTTTTCCCATATTAATTTAAATGTAACATAAAAACAATTTCATCAATTACTATTTTTATGTTTCCACTAATTTGGCATTCAGATGCCACATAAAGAATTCACCTCACTCAATGTTAAACAGAAACTTTAAACATCAAGTGTAAAATCAAAATTAACGTGTCTCTCTTTATTTATTCAAATTCACCAAAATTGCAATCAGTAATTATCATTACTGTTCATTTAATAAAATGTAACATCTCAACCTCTTTTTCTCTTTTTCTTTAGGTTACAACGACCTAAAGTTTGATCAAAACAAAAACAAAAACAAAAACTTAACGTCTGTTCAAAAGGACCTTGTGTTAGTCCCTGTACTCAAAAAAAATTCTAAAATCACTTCAAACAGTGATTAAACCCAGCGAGCCATTGGCATAAGCTCTTAAACTTTAACAATTCACCTTGTTAGTTTAACAATTATCTTTTTTATTTATTTCTCATTACCTTTAAATTTTCAAATAAAACCTTTTAAGATTGTTTTAACAGTTTGAACTGTTTTAACATAGATATGTTTTTAATCACCAAAACCAGATTACCAATTTACATTACAGTTTAAATCTTTATTGTATAGATAACACTATACCTTAATTATTAAGTACCAAAATAAATAATGATTATTATTTATTTTGAACTATCTTCACTTCAATTTTCCAATTACTTAAACTTTAAGATTTTCTTCTCCAAAACCAAATTCAATCTCATTAATTCAATCGTTTAGTTTACCAAATCATGTTTCCTAGATTCAATAAAACTCAAATGTGGACTTTATTCATATCAACAGACCTGTCAGAAGGTCAAACAGTTTTCATAATTAAGTATCATAAACTTTATTTAACACATTAGTTCAGTGCAATCTGTTTCTGTCACTGACATTTCTAACTCTATATTTTTCTCAACATTAAAAGTTTGTTTAATGCAAAGGCTCCCACCATGTCTGTGGAGCTAAAAAACAAAAAAAAAAACCCAAAACAAAACATTTCTCGCTCTTGGGAGCAAAAAAGGAGGGTGCTGTGAAGCTCCTGTTACATTGACTTGCATAGAATGTTATCTTGTTTTTAAACATTCCTGTGAATCCAAACAGTGGTTGTTTTGAATCCACTTTCTCCATTTTCACACTTTGTTAGAACCAAACCAGAGAAATACATAAATGCCACTTTTCTTCATCTAGGTTCTGGTAACCTTGTTCTCTTTTAAATATAAGCTTATGGCCCAACTAGAAAGTTATATTATCTTTATAAACTTACTCTGCACAATTCAACTTTAAGACGCATATTTAAATTCTTCCAATTACAAAGTATTCATTTTCATTCTTTTATTGGCGTTATACCGTGTGTTTGAACCACACTGATATTAGGGACCTCTATTCGTTCTCTTACTAATAGATACACACAATTGTTTAGCGATCGATCACTAATTTTATTTTAGATCCAAGTGTTGGATCTTTAACTTCTTTAAACCTTTAATGTTCACATTTCTATGTCACATAAAATACAAAACCAACTCTGTTCTTTAACAGAATACTCATTATTTTCTCTCATAAACCAAAATCACATCCTTCTCTGTAGATGTGTGTCTCATGTGTCCGTGTTTGTGTCTATGTGTCTGTATTTACATGTGTTTATGTGTGTGCCGTTACATGTGTCTTTATGTGTCTTTATGTGTTTATGCACCTGACCTGTTAGTTGAAGCGGTCAGTTATCCTCGTCTCTCGTCTGGACCCAGTTTCGACCTCCTCCTCCTCCTCTCAGTGCCCTCTCTTCTGTCACGCCCACCTCCACCTCGCTCTCAATTGTGCATTTTTCCTCAGAGAAATACATTACATTCATATTAATTTCAAGTTTCATCCAATTTGCAAACACACTTTACAAATACCTTTTTGGTCAATCTCAATAGATCAAAATTTAAAACAAATAAACGTTAGTGTGAATTGGTTTATCTTACCGCTTCCGTGTTTGCTGTTGCAGCTCTTTTTTTCTTTTTTCTCAGCCGAAAATCCGCAGGTGGGAGGTGGGGTGCAGATAAAGGTTGGAGAGAGCACTGTTTTCCGGAGGGAGGGAGGCCGATACCTAGAGGCTCCCAAAACATTTAAACAAAATACAAATGATTAGTGTTTTGAAGTACATCTGTGTACTTCTTTCAAAATCTCTTCTCTGCTTCTGTTTTTCCTCAAACTAGAAAAATAGCTTATGGAAGCTACCTTTCTCTCTCATGTTGTTCAAACTTTCTCTAAACAAAACATTACTTTTGTTCTGATTCACATCATTAGACTCATTCTTCATCCAACAATGGCCCATTCATAACACATTCATTCTCTCACACACCTTTAATCTTTAACTCTTAGGTTAACAATTCTCAGTATTGTCAACAATTCTCAGTATAAGCCCCTTCACTTTCAGTGGGCTTTTTTCTCTAACTCACCGTCACCAGCAGTGAACATTTTTCCAGCAAAAGCTCTCGTGGGCTTTTAAAAATCACTGCTTCACATGCAGTGAACACTATACGTAGGCCTACGTCTTCCTATACGTCACGTCCAACGCGACTGGACTCCAATCTCACCATTAACCATAGGTTTCGGCAGGGTCTCGATTAAAGAGTCAGCTCGAGCTTTTCCTGTGCATATCCCACACTTCCCGTGTGAGTGTCGCACCATAAACCAACAATACTAGCTATGCAAGGCAGTTCGATTGTGGCGTATTACGATACGTGATTATTAATCTAAGACAAATTCTTGTGCTCTCTAGACAAGCTATTTAGACCTCATACTCCTTCTTGTAATCAGGTGAACTATCTAGTGCCATAGAGTCCCACACTTGTCACGGCCAAATGAACTAATCGCGCGGGTCCGTTTCAAGAAACACCTGAAGACTTACAAAGCATAAGGTATCTATCAAACTACAATCTAGCAAGACAACAAGCTTTAACACAGATTAACATCAGAATATCCCGTTTACAATCTCACCATAAACCACGCAGGCAGGGTCTCGACTGAAACACATACTTTTTTCCAGCTTTCAATCTCACCATAAACCATATAGGCAGGGTCTCGACAAAGCGTTATCAGCGTTTAAGAATCTCCTATGCTGGCCAGCCTCATGGAAAAACATCAACTATTGGTGATGTAACTTACATGCAGCCCGCTCAGCACACGCCAGATTTCCAAAACTAGCTACTTCCGGAAGCTTTGGTAATTACAAACTCACACACACACACACCAAAAATAAATTAAACAGCTGTTTACCTGAATTTTTAGTCCAATAGTCCAGTTGTTCCGCAGCCAGACTGTCTGTTCTGTCCTCTCGTCTCTCTGCTCTTCTCTTTTTTCAGTCCAGATCTCGTCATCGTGCCCACACACAAAGAGGGGATATCTGGCCCTTTACTGCTAAATAGCACAGCTTGGGACTTACAAGAAATGCTTTGTTTTTGCATTTCTCCGTGCACGTCAGTTCACCTCTTTGTATGAGAAACAACGAATATTGAAATCCGGGTCACGGCACCAAATGTTATAAGAATTCTATATGTCCAAAAGAATTCTATATCCTTATATTATCCAGAGAGACACGGAGACAGATTATATTATAAAAGCGAAAGGCCAGGTTTTATTCCTTGCAAGGAGAAGCAAAGTACACAGATATATCAAAGGTACATAGTGCGTTTTGCTTACAGAGGTAAGCAAAACATTACATTTTATATCACTGCCGTGGGGGCTGTCAGTGGGAGGCGTATCTTGCATTCACCCTCCCCTCAAGGCCCCAGCTCCAGGCTCCAGGTGCAGAAGTCCTCCGGCAAGCCATGTCTTTAGTTATGTCTACACCATGCTTGGAATAACATGGAGGACATAACATGATTTGACATGACCTGTAGAGAACTATGAGCACCAACTAACTATAAACAATATACACAATTATAAGAATAAAATTCTTATAACACTATCGCTTGCTGATGAGATGTGCATGAAAATCGCATAAAAATTTTTGCACAGCCCTCATTAGTGCCCTGCCACGACACTATCATTAACGTTACACAGGATATTATCTATCACTAATGTTAGCAGGCGGACTAAAGGTAATCGCGCCCGCGGCACCGTGAAGTTTGCACGCAACTTAAATATTAAAACTAGCCTCGTCTAACAGTCAAATATTACGTGTAAAATGATATTCTTCCAATATTACAACAAGAAAAGTAGTTTTGAAGTGTTTTTGGTTTACTTACAAGTTGTTTCATGATTCATACCACGTTGCTCGAGGTAGCCATCTTGGATAGATTTTTCAGGTAGTTAGGTCAGTTAGCTGCCGCACGTCATGACGTCATATCATGTGATAAACAGTAGCCTTAAAAATAGTGAGTGAATCAGCGGTGTAATTTCAAAAATGTTGAGGCACACAAACATAAAAAGACATTTTTGTTCATAAACATTAATAGTTTAAAGGTGGATTAACTCAGAAAGACATTTTAACTGTAGTGACCTTAGTCTTAATAAGCTAGTAGTCCTGTTCGGGCTTACAGTGTGGTCTTACGTTCAAAAGAACGGCTCTTTGGCTCTTTTTAAATATTTAGTCAGTTTTAAGAAGCCAGCTTGGGGGCATCTCAGTTTATCCTGGAAATAATCACTGGGAGGAATGATGAGGTGAGATTTGTAGTCAAATAATTAAAACTCAGATATCACACACCAATATCTGAGTTTGAATTATTCTGAAAATATTGATTATTACCTCATTTGTCATGTGTGGACTATATTCCATAGGGTTGCACAAATCCCTCTGCTTAGACATTGACATCACTATTTTGGATTTACATTTAGTACAAAGTGTGTGTGTGTGTGTGTATGTGTGTGTGTGTGTGTGTGTGTGTGTGTGTGTGTGTGTGTGTGTGTGTGTGTGTGTGTGTGTGTGTGTGTGTGTGTAAAGCTACGTTGACTTGTGTTATTCATACAATACCTACTCACAAATAAACATCAAAAACAAAGCTGGCTGCAATGAATTTCTGTGCAAAACATCTTTTACCACAAACACTTCAACACAAGAACATTATCACACAAGAACATTTTGATAGAAAACAAAAATATTTAAAGTAGATAAAATTAGAATAAATAAAATGGAAATGTCTACATACTATTACTACTGTAAACTTTGCAAATCGGACATCAGCCCCTTCAAGTCAATGAACAATAACAAAGTGGGCTGCAATGAATGTCTGTGCAAAACAGCTTTTAGTGAAAAATTTCTATACAAGAACAGTATCACAAAAGAACATTTTTAATGTCCTACCCAATGACAGAGGCACGCAGGGTTTTTTTTCCACTGGAGTACTCACGTGAAGGATGCGTGCACAACTAATAACTAATATCATCACGCTGTAAAGGGTCGGCCTGCGCTGGGTGCGCCCCTCCCCCTATAACCGTTCTGTCACGCATAGGAAAAAAGAACGACAGAAAGAACGGCTCCCCTCCAGCGCGACTCGGCTCCCATCGTTCATGTTTGTGAGCCGTTCAAAAGAATTGGTTCGTTCGCGAACGTCACAACTCTACTTCGTTCTTACTGGGAAGATGTGTACGAGGTTGTAAGCCAGAAGAGCCCTGACTTGTCTGTTAGTTAGGTAAGAGAAAGGAGTGGAAAAAATTGAGAAACAGTCAGACAAACAAAAAGAAGAAGACGTAAACCAGGGTGAAAAGGCAACAACAACAGCCATTACAAGAAGACACAGACAGCGAAGAAGAAGGCGCCCTTGTCTGGAGATCTCCACGCCTGCAAAGCCGTGAACACAACAGAGCTCATGTGCACACACCCAGAGGCTGAAACTTGGCAGTTAAACCCCATACAGTGGACTATCAGCCAGAAACACAGGACACTGCTGCAGAGGGTTGTGAGCAGGTACCACAGGAGCAAGCCAGTGAGCACCCTTCAGAGGAAGATTAGCACCAGCAAATGGGTAGAGACTCTGATGCTGAGGAGACACCCCCATCTAATGTCCATCCACAGAGAGAACGGCGGCGGCCGAGCATCTTCACCTATGACCAGCTGGAATAGCCTACCATGAGACAAGTGGGTATAGGCAGTATTGAGGTGAGTATCCCACCTACACGCTCACAGAGACTGTGGGGACCATGAGCGTAAAACACTATAGAGACAGCTTGTTAAAGTCTATTATTAGTGAAATGAGCACTTAAAGACTGAAAGGGGACTCGACAAATTGTAGAGATAAAGATGTTGTTAACAGTGTCTACATTTAAACAATGTGATGGTGTGGTAATATACAATTGATAAGTTTATTTGATTAGGTGTCTGGTTACATTTGTAAGAGTCTTCACTGAATGGTAAACTTGTTTATCTATCTTAAGAAGGAATGTGGTTGTTTTCTTCTAAAACCTCATATCTAAAAGATGGTTTAGCTATATGTAACCACTGTCTGTACTCAAGGGATGCTTGTTTGGACAATGAGTGGTGAAAAAAAATGGTAAAGCATTGTTTTCCTTTGATTAAGCAGGTGATAGTGTGGCACCCAGGAATTATTTGGGATAGGTTCCCCAGTAAGTTTTTTTTTTTTATTTATAAATTGTTATAATTAATGTAACTATTGTTGTAATAATGTTTTATGCTTGTAGCACTTAATAATATACAGAAATCAGTTAGTTCACAGTGTAGTACAGATGCTGCGACAATAGATGGCAGTAGTGGCTCAGAAATTAGACTAACGACACGGCCCTGACTCGGAAACAGCTCAGTTCAGTCGTAAGCTGTGTGTACAGCATAGATTGTAAATAAAAATGAATGTAATCCGCCCATTGGTCCCCTATTTGCCGATATTGTCCGAGTGTTGCATCGTAAGCCCGTGGGTGGGAATAATGAGCGCGTGCGTGGGTAATTACGCCCACTCCGCTGTAGCCGAGGCGAAGGCAATTGCTAACCTGTTGCTGACACCAGGCTAACGCAAGTGGAGCTTCCCGCCCGAGCTACATTTTGTTTTTTTCAGTGGGGTTTTCTACCCTTCTCTCGTTGTCATTGTTGGCTTGCTCTTGTTCGTCGATAGTAAGTGGACTTCATGACTTTGATTGCATTTATCTATTATTACTTATTATTACTAAATTACCTACTAATTTGAAATCAACTCTAATAGCTGTTAAAACCTTTTTATGCTTTATGCTAATTTTATTTGAGGTTTTACTTGCAAGTCCATTAAAGAAAGCAAAAACTTCAGATGTATAAATACTTTATTTATTCCCACTTCTGGCTTTTGTGCATGTTTTTGGGATTAAACTATAGATTGAAAGATTGTCACATACTTTTTCTAAATAGAGTTAAAACATGTATTAAATGTACAGAAATAATCTGTAGATTGTGCAATTAAAGCCAAAATACTATAAATACTTCTAAATTAAATTAAAATGATTTTAGATTAATGAACACGCTATGTTTCTCTCTAATATGTTATATAGTTAACATTTTACAAGGCTTTTGAATAATGTATGTGGTATGTAGCTATAATATAACATGCTAATCTAACTTTTTCTATTGTAGTTTAAAATATGGAAAACGTCACTGTTCAAATTGCTCACTCCCAAGAGCCCACTGCCCAGACAAGTCCAGTTACACATTACTTTGGAGACTATATTTTACTTAGTTACAGCCACGTTATACATAACTCTGTCTCTTGTAGTTTTCACGATGGACCTGCCCTCTGCTCCTCTGTTTCTGCCTTCTGCACCTGGAAACATCTGTTAAAACAACTGCAGCAGTTTTTTGTTCAAATTATTATTTAATTTATTTGTGTTCAATTACTTTTTAAATAAAATACTGTGATACTGTGAAAACACTGCATTTTTTTGTTTTTTATCTTAGACAATGTTGTAAACAACAGATTTGACATTTTTGTAGTTTTTGATTTTATACCACTAGATGGTAGAGTAAATTATAAGTAAGACATGCCCATAAATAAAGCAGAATTTTTTTTTGTTTAAAATTGTAAAACATATGATACAATACATTTCATTGAAAATAAAAAATGTGCAAATGAATTGTAAACAGTTTTTTTTTTTAATGCTCAAGTGTGTAAAAGGTGTCACATATGTTTGTGATGCAGTTCCAAAAGGTTTGAGAAGCAACAAACAAAGCCTTGTCCCATCAGGTTGTCAGGGTGAAGGTGGACGTGGCGAGGATGTGATGAGGAGTTTAAAATGACTGCTGCAGGACGGGACCCTGTGGAAAGTCAGACAAAATAAAAATCACACAAAACAAATTCAAGGCCTGTCTTGGTTGAAAGCCCACTCACCACAACAAGGTGCAGGCCTTGAGTGGGAACATATAAGACGGGACAACAACCGTTAAATAAAATGCACATCCAGAAACAGGACATAAGGATTAAAAATAATAGCACAAGACAATGCTGAACTATGTCTCACAACAAAATGAAATAAAAGCGAAATATCCAATATTTAACAGAGGAAATTATTCTGCCAACTCTATTAAAAACAAGTCCTGTTATCAGACATATTCCACCGACGATGTAAACTATTGCACACACAGGCTCTCTGAAATGTACTTAGAGTTCATGCAGGCTCTAAGACAGATGGTCTAATCAAGTTCATTCATTTCCCATTTAAGGTTTGCATGGACACAAATGTACATGACATACATAATATTTACACTTTGACACTCAACACTGTCATTTAACACATTATTAACATTCTGAACCTTTTTTTTTTTTTCATTCATTTTCTACCGCTTTGTCCCGTTAGGGGTCGCAGCAATACATACCTGCCGTGACCGTCTAGTCTTTGGATGTTTGTCTTTTAAAAAAAATAAATTGGTGTGCACAGCTGTGCTTGTCAAGTCAAGTCCTTCCCTGTTAAAAGAGATATAAAGAAAAGACATTATATGGCATTGTAGCTACTTTATTTTATTTATTTATTGTAGAATCACAGTTGTACATATTTTTTTATTTAGAGCATTCCTGTTTCAACGAGTTGTGTCCATGGTCAACTTGACACCACAAAAGTAATAGTAATCTATAGCCCCGCCCCTCGCAGGAAGCAGTCTGTATCAGTACCAACCCACTATGTGTCCACTGGTTCTAACTGGTTTCAACAGGTAGGTGTCTAATAAGTATAAAAAGAGTGCATCTCAATAGAAAAATACTAACAAATTGATAGACTAAATAGATTAGAAAAACAGCTTTCAGTCAGTCTGCTGTTTCTTTTCGAGCTTCCAAATAATGGAATATTATTCCAACTACCATCAGGAAAATTTATTTAAGTTGTTATGTTTACTGTGTTTGTTAATGATATGTTTATTTCTTGTTAAAATACGCCATCTAGTGGTTTCTTTGTTTTCTCGTTGACATCAGTAGAAGAAGAACGCTAGACAGGAAGTAGTTGTTTTCTAGCCATACCTCACCAAGATGGCAGCCCAGATAGCAAAATTTGTCTGGCCCACCTCTGGGCCGTATCCTTGCTCTGGTTCTGGCCCAGTTCTGGCTGGGTCCCCGGCCCAGAACTGGCCCATTCACTGAAAGCATACACAAACAATTTCCTCTGGCCCAGGAGCGGCCCACACCCTGTAAAAAGACTTAGTGTTTTATCTGGCCCAGGTCTGGCCCAATTACATTAAGACACTTCTGGCTGAGAGTCGGCTTGGTCCCCGGGCCAGATATGGCCCAGAAACTGCCAAACATACTTAAATTTATCAGGAAAACACAAATACAACCATTTATATTTTTTAAGGGATTTTATTAAAATAACGGACAAATATATTAACATATTTTAGAACATATTCACTAACAAATGCAGAAACCCTTTCATTCCCACCCACCCTCAACACAGACAGAGACACAATTAAGCGCACTTTAGACAGCTGCCTTCTCCAAAAGCCGTCTCTTGCGCCCGCTCTCGATCAGCTGCCAGCTGGAGCCACCTCCTTATGGTCCCTTCAACCTCCATTTCAGCGGCATTAGCAGTGATGGGGTTTCTCCGAACTGCAGCTTTTGAAATAAAGAAACATGTTGTAAGGTCTCTATGAAATTTAAAATCGCTAGGAACAATTTCTCAATACTCAATACTTTTAGAATTAATTAATAATTATATTACTTCAATTTATTTTGTACATTATTTTACAATATTATTTATAACATTCAGAGTGATTAAATAATCTATTAATATGAAATATAATAATTATCATTTTTATTATTACAGTAAAACTAATACAAAAACAAAACTAATATTTATGACAGTAATTAACATTACTGCTTATTAATAATATATTATTTTAAATTATTGTAAATAATTGTTATAATATTCAGATTGATTAAATACAAATTATTATAGAAAAAAAAATAACAACTGCAAATGTGTTATCAAGTAAACTGTAATTTACGTTTGATGGTTTTTGCACCTGAGAGAGGAAATAATTCATATAAATTAAAAAGAAAAAGCATATTGTCTCAAATTAATGAAAATGATCCTCAGTTTAGCCATGCTGTTGTTGTGCATACTGTGTAACATGATTTGATTAAGTGACCTAAATAATGATAATGTTTATTACAGAAAAAACTGTATTTACTCGTACTCCACTACAGAAATAGCTAACTTTGTATGTAAACATATATAGGCCTGGTTTCACAGACAGGGCTTAGACTAAGCCAGGATTAGTCCATAGTTCAATTAGGACATCCAAGTAATTTTTTTATAAATGTGACTTAATAAAAAAATAATTGTTATGCAGCTTGAGACAAAACAACGGCACTGATATATTTAAAGATCAGTCAGTGCAAGTTTCTTTCAGTTGAAATAGCTCAGAATTACATTTTAGTCCGGGACTAGGCCTAAGACTTGTAAAATCGGGGGATACTGTCTCCTTACCTATCACAACCTCTCTGAGTTGAAGAGTGGCCACTGAAGTCTTTCCATTGACTCCTCTCCAATTAAGGTTCTTCGCCAGTGAGTTGGCAATCAACCTCTTTAATATGCGCCAGGTGCAGTCGCGCACGTCTGCCCCACCAATAAGCCCCAACCAGTTTATCTGAAACAGAATTAAAAAGAGAAAAAAAATTCTCAATAAAACATTTTTGTATATCCACTGTTTAAATATGTATATTTCAACAATTAATTAAAGAACAAAAATATATAATTAAAGAAAGGTTGTTATAAAACGGTCTGGAAATTATCCAAAGATATTTGAAATTGGACAAAGATGTTTGTTTTGCTGTTTCCACCCCCTTTCTATTACTACAAGTGCCATTCCTGAAGGCACAGAGGTGCTGACAGAGATCAAGTCTTGTGTCAACATGTGTACACATCGATGGTCTTCTGATTGTCACCTTTTGCACAGTGGGTGAAGCTGTAATTTGCTGATTAGTCATTTTGAATGTCTCACATTTGGTTTTTATACATATGGCCAAAGAAGGGATAAAAGAAGATTGTAACTGTTGCTCTGTCACTTTCCTTTGCTGCCTCTTTTCTTTGCTGGAGTTCTTCTTGGGGCTCTGCTTTCTCTCCTCTCTAACTAGTGATTCAAGGTTAATAGTGAAGTTGCAATACAATATAGTCCCTAAATGCTCTCACACATATTTAGCTATTCTAACTGCACTTATTTCTTATGTTGGTATAAGTGGCAGTGCGTGGTAATAGACGAGAAATGCACAGTTTTATACCATTGTGCTGATAACGCTTCTTAGTCCTTTGGCTATCATACAGACTGAACCACTGTAGAGAAACCACCCTTACCGCCTGGGTCCTGGAGGGCCAGTGTCCTTGAGGATTTAGCTCCAACCTGATAAAACACATCTGAACACACTTATCAGTGTCTTCAGGATTACTGGAAGGCTATAGGCATGTGATATATACTAGGGTTGGAGCTAAACTCTGCAGGGATATCGGCACTACAGGACCGAGTTTGCCCATACTTGGTATGGTTATATACATGGTCAATTGCATAACAATTTGGCACCCAAGAATTATGCCACGATTGATTCCAGAGAGCGTATCTATACAGCCCTAATTTGTGTACCAGTTAAAACAAAACAAAAGATCAGTAACTATGTAATTCTGCAAACAATTGTTAAAAAAAGAAAAAGAAAGCATCTTACCAGTTTTTGCTTGTAATCTGGGCTCTGCTGAATCCTCTCCTCAAGGCTGAGCAGTCGTGGAAGGTCTTGCAGAGGCAGCAAACCTTCCTCAATGTCCAAAAGCTGTCCCTGGTCTTCCATGCAACAATCTGAGGATGGTGGATTGCTGGTCCAGCACCATCTCTAATTTTGTTAAAACCTCTCAGCAGGGCTAAGTTAAAGACATTTACAATATTTTACAATTATAATACACACTACAAAACTGTAAAAAAACGATAAACTTAAAAGTAAGATGACTGAGTGGAAATCACTGTAGGACCAACCTGGTTCTGATGATTGCTGGGGGGCAATTCTGAAAGTCTGACAACTCCGCAGTGCTATAAAAGAACACTGTTGTGAATTGAGGAAAAAGTCCTTCAAATGAAATACTTACAAAAGAAAGTCAAATCAAAAGCGAAGGAATACACTCACGTGGCACGTCGTCCATCGGCTGCCAATTTTGCAACATCTCTGTATATGACCATTGTGGTGGTGGTGGTGGTGGTGCTGCTGCTGCTGCTGGGAATGAGGTGATGGGAACAGGGGTGAAAGTGGTGTTTGGGACTACAGGGAGGTTTACAGTGGGGGCAGGTGGAAGAAGTTGCTTGGGGGATGGGACAGACTCCTCCTCTGAGTCCAGTAAGCAACCTCCAGGTGGGCCAATTCGAACACTCTTCCTATTTTAAACAAAAAAATAATTAATCAAAAAGAAATGGAAACTTCTAAATCGCCAACTTCTTGCTAATTAAAAAAAATAAATCTGGAAAACAGGTCTTTAAAAACAGCCTGAAGCATCAAGAAATAGCACCAGTGACATGCTGAACAAATATCTGTACATTTTACGCCTTGGTGGTTTCTGTCCAGACATTTCTGCGTCTGACTGGAGGTCTGACCAGGTCTCTGCCTCTTTAGCCTTCCTTCTGCCCTCTTCATAGCTGTCTGCAAAATTCAGTTGAATTTTCAAAATTTCTTCAGAATCACTCAATTAGATAAAAACTTAGTACTTAACTAGGCTAATCTTACGAATTACACATACAACATATGAACTACAGTGCTGAGCCTAATAATGGTCTATTAGGCTGCTGAGTGGACAATATAATCTAATAATGGACTACAGAATTCTATGATCCCACATTACATAACAATTAACTTATGATCAAGAATAAATAAATGTGGAAGAAAAAGTAAAACCTAGCATGAAAATGTCAAATTTACCTGTTGAAAACATTGTTCGGACTTCCCAACTCCCCCAGTCACAGTTAGAGGAGTTTTGTTTTTAATGGCCAGGTGAAGGGCCATACCCCTCAGTGAATTAGGCCAATAGCACTGGCCATTCTCCACCCAAATGGCTGGAACCAGCTCCACCTCATGTGACTCAACAAATTCGACAATTTTGAACATGTCTGTTTGGAAATAAAAAAGAAACAAGTGTAGTATTTACAAGTATATACAAAGGTGTAAACTTTTTGCACACATACACTACATTGCCAAAAGTATTTGCTCACCTGCTTCCAGTGAACAGGATTGACTACTTTAGTCATTTCCATGAATACAAATCTTAATGTTAAAGCTAATTTTATAGCAACAGTTTGGACAGGACCCTTTTCTATTATAACACGACACTGCCTCTATGTATGAGGCAATCTTAAAAAATAAATGATTGATTGAGTCAGTGTGGAAGAACTTGACTGGTCTGCAGAAAGCCAACTCCTAATCGCAGCTGAACACTTCTAGTGTGACTTTAAATGCAGACCTTGAGCCAAAAAATCATCACCAAACACCAGTGACTTGTATATTCACTCTATGGATAGAAGTATTTTGACAACCCCTTCTGTAAAGGTTCTGATCCAGATAATCCACACCACTCCAGTCCAGTAATTAATATTTTGTGAAGCCAAAAGCAGCATGTTAGTAAACAAATCTATCATCAACATTTTTAACTTAAAACTGTTACTTTTGGACGAAATACGAGTCTATAATGAAATGTCAGGAGAGAAATCTGCACAAATCAAGCACTGTTTACAAGCAGAAACAGTCTAAAACAGTGGACTTTATGACTTAAGCTGTTAGAAGCGTGCAACCTTTTCATTCTCCAGATGTTAACTGATGGACTGGATTGGTGTGGACTACTTGTGGATTGTGATGTTTTAATTAGCTGTTTGGACTCTCATTCTGACGGCACCCATTCACTGCAGGGCATCCATTGCTGAGACAGTGATGCAGAAACACATTTCTCCAAATCCGTTCCCATGAAGAAACAAACTCATTTACATGTTAGATAGGCCAAGGGTGAGTACACTTTCAGAAAGCTGCTTAAAAAATATAGAACAAGTAAAACATGAAAGACATTAGAAGTAGATGTTGATTATGAACAAAGCTTGATGAAAATTAAGTGACCTTTGTTCAGTTCAAATGAATTTTGCAAAGCCCTTTTAAGAAAAGGGGAGAGCACAAGCTTAAAAAAGCTGCACAATAAGAAAGGGCTAAATGAAATCAGTGGCACAAGTGCAGCAATGGCACTGCAACAAATTTGTCTTGATTCGCAACCTCACATACTTCTCAACATGGTCAAATAACTCAATGGTTTTCAGCCTCGATGAGATTTTTCCAACCAGGTAGATGCCCAAATCACATGAACTCAGAGGATACTCAAAAAATGGTTCCATTAATTCATATTCTCTGAAGACAATATATATTTTGTCCTGACACTGAAGGATATTGTCAATCAAAGCAATGCAGCCACCAATCTTAACACATCTATCTCCTCGCTTGATGCATCTATTTTGGTACCACCTATGACAAGCTCCTGGAACTGAAGTACAGATATGTTCATCATAGAGGGTGGAAGTGGGCCAGAATCATGCTCCTTCTGCAACCTTCTCTTTCCATGTGAAGCTTCATCATTTCCTGTAAAAGGAACCATTTCAGAGATTCGCCGAATAACTTGGGCTAGTGGGTTCTTATCATCTTTTTCATCTTACCTAGATAATCCTCAAATGGAAATCCAGATATTAGGTCAAGATTTCCATGTATTCGAACATCCTCAGAAAGATGGGTTAGTCCGTGAAGATTGTAAGTGACAAATTCTGGACCATACAGTTTGCCAAAATGTGTCACAAATGACACAAGTAATGTGTGTGCAAAGTCATGAAGATCTGCAGACAATGAAGGACTTGCAAGGATAAAAATGGCAACTGATAACAACATGAAATTGTTGTAGACTGAACCCGACAGCACATTTTGGAGAACCACTGGCCCGTGTACAACAAGAACTGTCGCAACTCTGTGGCTTTCACCGAGTCTTTCTAAAAGCCCTCTTGGTTTTCGAGCGAAGTCCATAGGAATGAAACCTCTTAAGCCTACAAGTGCACTAGAGACAAGCTTCATCTGATGAGAAGACAAGCGGGATTGCAAAGGCCCTGATGCAATCCATAAATCCAACAGTCTCGCACTACCCCAAGACAGACAAGGTGCATGTAATCATGAGGAAAGCATGACACCATGCCTATACCTAAATCAGTTAATGGTGACTTTGTCACGTGATGGTCTTCATCATTCATCATTTTGAAAGACAGATCTGTCCGAGTGCGCTGTTGACTTCTGGAAAAGTCATTCTGTGTTTAAGATAAACACCTGTTTGAACACACTTGTCACATCCTGAGTAACCAGTATGACTTTTGTTCCTTTAATGAAAGCTCTTGCTGGCGCATCACAGATGACAGAATTGACCAGAAGCACTGTTTCCCTTTGATGAAGAATCCTTTGCTTAGTTCTTGCAACTCACTTACAAGATCTTGTAAATATGCAACCAGACAACTTGGCTTTGAGACACCACAAAACAGAGCAATGACAACTGGCTTTTTCACAACACCCTGTAGCAAGCCAAGGATTGGCCAGAACTGTACTGAGGAACTCTTAAACAGAGGTAGTCCATCTACGTTCAGCTGCAATTTAAATTCATGCCTGTTTGGAATGTGAGACCAGATGCAATCCATGCTTTTTCAAAAGCTTTCAAAATGCCGACATAGTGGTAAGTACCACCAGCAACAACTTGGATGCTGTAGGAGGTAGTGGTATGTAGAAGAGTTCTGGCATCCTTTGGTAGGAAAGGATGATGAACTCTCAAGATGGCCAGAAGTGCAGTCAAAGCTACTAAAGACACCCTGAAATGAACTGCCCAGTCGCACAAAGACTCAGTTAGTGATGTACTGACATTTACTATGTCATCATCACTCTGCGAATCATCTTCACTGTCAAATTTATGTGATGCCTGACCCTGATCACCCTGATTCTGGTTCTCCTCTGTGATATTCACAGTGGCATTCTCTGCAGCTCCAGTGATCTGCATCTCATCAGGAAAGGAAGAAAATAAAGAACTCACCCTTTTCACTGCTCTCGTTTTCTAAGACTACGCCGATCCATGTTTTTACCTTTTTCTTTCTCCAACCTAAGGAAGTTGTGAGAAATAAACATTAATCAACAATGACATTAACTTGTTTTAAAAACACTTATTTATTCACTGTGTATTGTAAATATATTAAACCAGTTGTGCAACCAGTGTAAAGGTATATGCAAGCTCCATTATACTCAAATATTATGTGGAAGCTGATTACATCAAGATATTTACATTTATGCCTACATTTAATCATAACAGACACTTTTATCCAAACCAAGTTACAAATGAGCACAATAGAACCACAACATGAACAATATGTTAAGTAAGTGCTATGATATTTAAGTCAGGTAGCCTAGTTAATATATATATATATATATATATATATACTCTCTCGCTCGCGCTCTCTCTCACTCTCTCAATTTGCACGTGTGAGAGAAAGCGACAGGAGTCAATGACTCGGAGTCATCCGTCTTCACACTAGAGCTCACCATACGTCAAACACAGGTGCACTGCGCGTGAATTGAGATGAACTGAGAAATATCGCAGATCACTCGACGAGAAAGAAATCTGAAGTACTCAAGTCAGAGTTTTCAGCGTTTAAACTTATACTTAACCTCTAACTCACACACTAGGAAGTCAAATCTGATAATTTATTAGCCAATGGCTAATATTAGACATCATATAGTGGCCAGAGTGAAGATTTAGTCGCATATGCTAGTGCTTTACTCGCAATACAAAGGGATGTCCCTGAGAAGTGTCAACAGCACATTACACATAACATTTCCTAATGATTTAATGCATTAAAATATTTATGGCTCATCTGCTTGCCTGCATCACCAATGGAAATATAGCTACAAAATTTGGTCTTTTAATATCCCTTTAATTCGTTTATATCAAGTGCTGTTTTTTTTTTTGTTATTCAAATACTGTAAGGGGTGCTGTAAACTTGCAGTTTGTTCACATCATTTTTTTATTATTTTAACGCTCGTGCTGCAGTTCTATGCCCTCCACCGCTTTGCACCAAGTTAGCTTTGAAAACTATATCATGTACACTTATGCAGTCAAAGTTCATTAAACCACTCAAGTAAGTTAATATTAAACCATAAATACTTTAAGGCAACACATATGTTTATTGTTGGCTTAAATCTAGTTATATTATGCCTATATCTGGTCTGACTTTTTTTTTTTAACATCCAACATAACGTTAGCTAGGCTAACATTAATAACTGTACTAGATAGAACACAAAATACAGAAAAAATATACTTATCAAAGTGTGTCTTATTTTCCTCTTAATATTTTATTTCTATGTCAAAAGATATTTAAGAATTCCTGCGATGCTAAAATGTGTTGACTAATTAACCTTACCTTGTTAGCTAACAAGGTCAAATTGCTAACAGCTAACAATTGTAAAATTTATTAACCATTTTAATTGTGCTATATATATTCAAAGACTATTGAATACCCTTAATAGTATTAAAGAGACTTTGGTATATTTCACATCTTACAAAATTAAATAATGCTCCACTTACCAGTTCAGGCGTCGAGTGAGGTCCCTTTTCCCGCTCTGTGGGATTAGAATTGATGACGAAAGTCGTCTTGTGGCCGTTTCAAAGCAAGTGAGCCGACTGTCGCTCCACAGAATCGGGCCGTGTTTGATAGATATCCTCTGCCGCATAATATTTATTAATGGCGCCAAACAGCGTGACTGGTCTGTGTCAGTTCCAATCGGCATGTCCGTCCACAAAAACAATGCAATGTGCATGTTTATGTACCCTTTTTTTAAATTGTTTTTGTAGTTTCTGTAAAATTACTTTTATTAGGTTGTGTTATTATAATATTTAATAATAATTATTTTTATTTTATCATCATCATGAAAAATCAACTGGGTAAAAATGGACATTACCAGTATTATAGGCCAGTTTTTGTTGTTGATATCATCATCATCATCATCATCATTAAAAGTCATTGCACCAAACAGTCACACTTAAGCCGTAATAGGGCCAGATACAATGCAATGTACCTAATACAACTACAAGACGCCAGACTTGGTGCGACCACGTGAGACAGTATGTCAGCCGACCCGGACTCCAGCCGATTGTGCCGACACTCAGCCAGAATCGGGCCGACTATGCTTGCTATCTGGGAGCTCTTCATTCCTGGGTTTTCTTTTTGGTGTTTGTTTAAGCATTGTCTGTAAGTATTGCAGGTCAGAAAATTATTAGACACTTGTAATACCGTCTTCAAATTTGATATCTCACAGTCAGCATGTTTTCTCGTACACTGTTCATATGTATAGTGATGTACACCTTTTGTATCTGCTTTATTGTTGTAGTTTTACATAAAGATCGCCAGTAAATTCCACCGAGATCATCTGATGTCCGTGCAGTTTCTGGGTCTATGTTTAGCTGTTTGGATAGCTAGTCCAGCTTCTAGCAAGGCCATTTACATAAGTGGATTATTTCACTCTCTTTTAAAAATGTGGCTCTTCAGATCAGACTTGTCAGTATTAAACCCCTCTGTGCCCTGCTGTTTTAACAACTTCTGTTTCTCTTTGCTTAATAAGATGTCTGTAGTGTAACTAATGCATGTTTTCTATTTGTCCTTTTTAATTTTTTATTAAATAAAAAAAAAATTAATGGCATGCATGTAATTAATGATGTTTCTGATAAAGCTGCTGCTCACTTGTGACTCACTGTGCAGTTCTACAATTACCCATGTGGACCAATGTTACTCTGGCATATTATACAGTTGTACTGTTGGTCAGTATGTACTGTCCTTGTAATAAAGATGACACAAAGCTTTGGGTACCTTCAAATCAGTGCAGAAGCAATCCATCTCAAAGTGTTGACTGCACAACCGACTGGAAGTGGTAGGAGTCCAGTTCTGTCTCCTCATCTTCAACACCCACTGGTCCAGTCTGTCTGTATCACCAAGAGGAAAACTTAAACAAACATACAAAAACACATTAAGTGTTAATATATAAAAGATTACCAAACTAGTACCATACATATAGTATTACAATAAAAACAGGGTTTCACATAAAAGATCATGGTCATAAGCTAATAATAATTTCTTTTAGGCTAAGTGACTAAAAAAAGATTATGTTTTAGCATAAGCATATGTATATGTTTACATTGACAATATTTTTTTTAAGCCCAGATTTTTAAATATTAAAATAGTAGTTTATACCTTAGATGTATTGAATGTAACTGAAAAGTGTTAACAGCACTAGGTACTAACAGGGTGCTACATTGAAGGTACTAGGTACAGTTGTCATACTTTATAACACACTCTGAGGGCAGTTTAATATAAGAACAACAGCGCTCCCAGAGACACCTCCTACACGTCCTAATCGTAGAAATACACATAACACTCGCACAATCTTCTGTGCAATTACGATTTCATAGAAAAAGTTCATTTGTATTTTTTTGCGAGATAATCTTATATTATCTCGTACATAATAATAGCACGTTATTTTCAAAAGTCATTAGGAGCTTCAGAGCATTGACGGTAGCCTACCGTAGCGTATTTTCTACAGTCATTGCGTAGCGCACCCGGTGAATAATTTATGAATTTTTTTGATTTATGAATTTTTTTGAATAATAATTTGCGCGTTATATGTCAAAGCCATAATATCCTTAATTTGATCACTTAAAAAAATATTACAGCTAGCATAAAAATCGATTGTTTTGCTGTTAAACTATGTTTAATAACCATGTACGCAATGCAAATAGTGTTTGGATTTGAGCAAGAAATGCCATGATATATTGTATATCTGTATTTTTTAAAGCAAAGCCAGTAAAAATAAATTTGAAACTCTACCTTAACAGTATTCTAATTAACATCTAATTCTAAATTACCGTACTCAATGTAATTTTGATGGGAAAACGTTATTGGCTAGGTAAGTTCCCCCCCCCAGAGTTGTGACGTAGTAAAAACGCTGAGACCGGAGCCATCTTTTGTACCAGGCTGTAAACGTGAGTTTCACACTTGTAAAGTCGCCATTGGGTTTCGGACGGATGTATATCGCTGTATTTAGCTGTAAAATCGCCGTATGGCGGCGCCCTTACACAACGACCATTTAAGAGGTACCATGGGAGAGGCTTGATAAAGACCAAGAAAATTGTATTACTCACCGAAAAAACTGAAGACCACACTAACTTCTGTTAGTACAGCCAACAGCACAGCAAGCCATTTTAACAACTTTCTTCTCAAATACTCAGAGAACAGCCAACGGTCGTCTAACACACGTTAAGCCACTAGCCAATTGTTAGCCAGCTAGCCACACAACGTGCGCACGGCTCAGTGATTGACACATGCAAACCAAGGTAACAACACCCACATTTATGCTCAAAACTACACTTTTCAGATAGCATAAACGGACGTAATAATCAACCCCCCCCCCCCTTTTTTTTATAGTGATTATGTAGCAAAATGTTTACTGAAATTGAAAGATTATGGTGTTAAAAAATAACAAAAAAAGTAATTTAAAAATTTTTAATGCCAAAGTCACACAAGCACAATGAAAAACATACATTATAATAACATTAATTACATACACAGCCTTAAAAAACCCTGCAAATATTTGCTCCGTCCAGTGTGTAATTTGGGATTGGATAAATCCATTTCAAATTCTTAGGAATTCTTGGAAAAAAAATATTACTGAGGTAGTCAATATTTGATTTAAGATACTTTATAAAGTGTTAAAGGATTTTTCTATTAAGATGCATCTTTATAACTGTTTATACTTGTTAGTTGTTAACTTTGCATTCTACACTGCACCCTAGATTAAGGACACTAAATACCTCATCTGTTATCAGTCACTCATCAGTTAGAACCAGTTGGTCACTTCTGACTGGACACATAGGGGGATACTACTGATTCAGATGGAGGAAGTGCCCCCTCCTGTGTGAGGTGTGGCCAAAGGTTAGGACCTTTAAGGTTTTGAGTTGACCAGCAGCACAACACGTGGGCTGAGCATGTTAACTCATGTTTTGTGTTCCAGCGCTGTACTTATACCTTTTTCTGAGTGGAATTAAACAGACAAACTTTATATTGGTTTTCTAGTTTTTATTGACGTAGTATTAGGTCCAAAACTCGTACCAAAAGAGCTGTGAGCCTTATGTCTGAACCGGTATGTTTGAAGTCTGGAGTGGAGCTTATGTTTTGAAGATTACCTTTATCTTGTAGTATTTAGTTTATAGTCCCATTGCTGGTGTTTTCAAATCCAGAGTTTTTGTGTTTGACCTTAACCTTGTTTTTGACTACACGTTTTGGATTTTGCCTTTTTGTTAATAAACCCTTTTGAACTACCTGCCTTTGTGGGGTCTGCATTGAGAGTCCTTCGGCCTGTTCCAGACAAAAAATCTGCCTGTACGTTCATATAAAAAAAAATAGTAGTAAACTCAGTGTTAAATGTTTTGTGTTCTTACGACAATTGTTTGTCCTGTTTAAAACGTTGTGTGAAGTTAGATATCTATAAAGAGAAAAATAATCCAAAGGGTTTAATACTCCTTGGGAACCTGATCGAATCCCAGAAAGTGAGCCGGGTTATGGTTAGGTCAGCAAATGTGTTGCAGAGTTAAAGAGTAACTAAACCCTAAACCAACTTTTTTTAGTTAATGATCTGTAAGAATGGGGCCTTATTAGTGCTGTTCACTGATCTGAGTAAAAGTTTTGACATTTGAGAATAAAGTATATTCATTTTACATTTTATGGTGTAAAACCGTCTAAGTGCTGCCCTCCTCAGGTTGAACGGTAGTTACTGCAGTTGAATTTTTAAACTGAAGATTCTTTCCTAGTGTGACTATACTGGCTCGACTAACGGCTCTCTACCCACGCCCCTGGCACGACCCCACCACACCCTTGGCATTGGTTCACGCCCCTGGTATAAAAACATCTTCCCAAGTAGCGGGTGTTCAAAACATCAGGCTAGCTATATTAGCATGTAGCTACTTGTAGTGTTGCTGGTTGCAGCAGCACTGCTGGACTGCATTGCTTTCCAGTTGAGTTGGAAATTAGACGCCAGTGTGCACTTGGCCTGGAACACCGTGAGTTCCTGCTGAGAGCTGGAGTTTGCAGCGGGCATTTTAAGAGGGATTGCTTCTCCAACGCAATGGAGGTGGAAATGTGCTTCTCAAAACAGCTCCCGCTGAAAAGCAACACAGCGCCTAACGCTGCTCCA
The DNA here is from genome assembly GCA_024416835.2 of Perccottus glenii. Classification (NCBI taxonomy): domain Eukaryota; kingdom Metazoa; phylum Chordata; class Actinopteri; order Gobiiformes; family Odontobutidae; genus Perccottus; species Perccottus glenii. Next base: position 30,034,002 of record CM044551.2, read on the forward strand.
GCATGGATTCCCTCCACCGCAGCGGCGTCTTGAGGTGAGTGAACATATATTTTGAAACACAATTTATGTTTCTTCCCAGTAAAGCTAAAGTTAATTAATCAATTTTGTCATGTTGCTAGTTAGGTAAAGTATGCTAAACGTTAGCTTCAGCTGCTCCTGATACCGGGCTAACGCTAATGAGGGCTGCTGCGTTGATACTGTGGCCCAGTACACACAGACATTTAGCTTTACTCTATCACTCAATATTCCGTTAGTTATTTCTCGTAAATGTGCAGCACTCTGCTGGACTTGTAGCAGAGATGCAGCCCTTGGCACCAAAGACATGTCACTGGTTCATGACTCTGGACTTGACTGAACATGAACATCTCATGACTCTTGTAACACCGTGAGTTATGACTCTACACAGACTCAAAAACTTGTGCGTTTTGTGTCAACTTTACTAATTAGATTGAACGCGAAAGCCCGCACCATCAGTGTACGTTGTTTATAGCTGCTCCTCGGGGTAAACCGAGCAGAGCTGGAGCTGCAGAGGAGACAGTGTATCACAGGCTGCAGCCAATCAGACCGACCCAGAGACAGTACACACGGATTAAAATACTAGTGCTTTCACGGAGGATATACAGTAATAGTAATTAGAATATTTGTTATTAATATCCTTTTATAAACATTTTAAAATGAATTAATATAATACTGTAATTGTAAACAATAACACAAATCTTTTGTTTTGCCTAAGATGACCAGAGAAACTGGGTGCCAGCCTGAACCAGTCGCTGCAGATCTGCAGGTGAAGCAAAGGTGAGTTTGAATACTGTGAAGCTTTTGTATGTTTAGTTTTTGTTTATTCTTTATTTCTCAGGCACCATGTACAAAAACAATAATCTCACAAGAAAAGATATGCTTTGTACCAGATTTAGAATTTCAGACTGTCTAGGATCTGATTCCATTGTTTGATGGTTTGAAATGAAAAGGCTGTTTGTGCAAAGGCAGAGCATCTTTTAGGGATTGTGCAGTTTTTGTTGTGGACCCAGATGTTTGGGTCTCATCATATAATCAAGATAACAAATCATTTGTGAAACTCTTGTTTTTGCAGCCACCCAGGCCAGAACGCCTAATAGGAGTGTGTCATGTGACACAGACACTGATGGAGCTGCCAGAGTGTCCCAGGACAAGCTCTACTCCAATAATGAGGGAACGGTGTGAGGTGTCCACTGCTGAAGGTAATGCATTTATTCCCATTCTTTAGTTTGTTTTACTGTTATAGTGCAATTACTTGTTTTAAATACTCTAACAAGAACACATGAGGCGTGTGATAATTTATCATTTTATTGTAATTAAAATGGTCTAATTTAAGAAATAAAATCATGTTTATATGTTTATTTTATTTTCAGGACCTGGTGACTGTTCCTCCGTCACTTCACTGAAGATACTTCATCCTTCAACTTTGCTGCTGTCTATCATCTTGGATTCAGACTCTGAAAACTGCAGTTAGCACTATAGTTTCTGAGACTTAGCTTTACTTTGCTGACTACATTTAGACTAATGTAAACACTAATACACTGTTGAACACACTCAAGATTCTTAAAAACTTGAACAGCTCATGAAGTTATGATCAGCCTGTGTAAGTCTGGCTCTTGCTTTTCACCATCTTCGCTCCAATAAGTGCAACTGACAGTGACTTTCAAACACAAAGTAAAAAGCCTCTGTCCTGACTGTGCACGATTTACAAAGTTTGGACCTGCCTTGAAATGATGTATGAGAATTTACTATGACATTTATTTTTTATTTAAATTAAGTGTGTATATATAAAATATTATTTCAATATAAAATGCTTACTGTAAGAACAATCTCTAAAGAATATAAGAATTCTGTAAAGGCAGTTTGAGAAAAGGGTGTCATTTAGACATTCTTTTGTAAATGTTTATGTTGATTCTTGTTCATTTTGAGTTGTATAGCTAATTTTATAATGCATGTTTTTAAACAATTGTTTTGTGTGTAACTTCAGGTATAACTGTTTATTCATATTTCAATTTTTTATATACCAACTATATTTATAAATCCAGGATTGGAATCGTCTGTAATGACAGCACAAGGAGGTATGACCTGTACCTGCTGGCCCAGGTGTCCCCAGCTCCACCTGACCACACTGCAGCAGACAGGTGTCTATAACCGCTGAAAGAGCTGGTGCACATGTACAGTATGTGTAAGTGGAGGGTAAAACATTAAATTTACTTATTTATAAAAACATTGCTCTCTTCTTCCTGGAACTACCCTGTTTAACCACGTCTCACCAAAAAGCTGAAGATAAGTGTAACACTACATTACAAGTGTTAGAGCCTGTAACAAGGGTTTAGTGCTACTGCCTCAAAGTCTGGATGGACTGTTATGCAGCCAACTCACCAACCTGTCACACCTGTGCATTACCTACAACATGAGAAACAATGGATATCACTACTTTGTTTTGGATGTAACTATTATATTTGGTTAGTGTTGTGTCTTTTTTGCATAATACTTATTAAATTAACTGGACTTGACACTGGTCTTATTTCATAGCTATACCTTGAGTATCTCTCTATAACACATTCTCTCCCAGGACCAGTGAGCTGCAAGACAAGAGTTTTTTAACAGTTGTAGAGGGAGACTTGAAATCTCTGTTTTGTGTGTAATTAACACTAATTACCAAAATCAAACTAAATGCATAGGTTTGCAATTTCTGAAACTTTGTTAGCATTTGCTAACACGTAACGTTTTATCACAGGCCCCATTCTCTCTTGAGCTGTAAGACTTCTCTCTTTAACTTTGGGAGTTGTTGAGACCGTGGTTTGAGCCAGTGGCACAAACTGATAAGGCTCTAGCCCTGTGTGCACAGAAATGTGCTCCGCTTAGAAGGACCGCTCCGTAGCAAAGCTACTAGCTTCCTTCAAGTCTCCATCTTTGCGAGTCTGACAGCTGCTGTCAATCAACCCGTCACTGCGGGTCTCAGGTTCACGCCCCTGCTGAGCTCCGCCCTCGAATCTTCCCCTCTGTCTCTGCTGGGCTCTGCCCACTTTTCCAGCATTTTTCAAATTTTGTGAGTGGGTGGAGTTACGATTTGACCAGGGGTTTAGTTACCCTTTAAAGAAGTTATTTTAAAACTAGATTAACATATCGCACATTTTAAAGGTGCGTTCACACCAAACGCGGATTAAGCGTTAAGGCGAGTGATTTACATGTTAAGTCAATGCAAAGACGCGATTAGACGCGCGTGGAAGTCCTGCGGCTTCGCGCGAATCGCATTGAGCGTTGGACGCGCTTCATCCGCTACATAATAATGCTGATTTTATAATGCATGTTTTTAAACAATTGTTTTGTGTGTAACTCCAGTTATAAATGCTTCTTTAAGTTTCAATGTTTTATTTGTTTTTTATAAACCAAATATATTTAAAAATCCAGTGGTGGACTCCTCTGCTTTCCTCACAGAGGATTACGCCACTGGATTTTTGGTATGAGCCGTACCTGCTGGCCCAGGTATCCCCAGCACCACCTGACCATGAAATAACGGTTTTTTACTCTAGCTAGTCGGTTGATTGTTATCCGTTTTTTTCGCCCGAAGTCAGCTTTAATTTACCAATACAGATTTTTTACTCAGCATTGCTTGGCCCGATGTCAGTATCCCGCCGACTAATGATATCATATTCAGAATATCGTCCGTAACCTGCTCTGCTAAGTCAGCTTCTAGAATGCTCTGTTGTAATCTCAGTTACCATTAGTTGTAGCTCTTTAACTGTAACTGTAAGTGGTATTATCCACAAATATGATAAATTTTTTACTTATTTGATACAAATTCTTTATGTACATCATAAATAGTTTTGAATGGTTTTGGTTCACAAGCTTTTTGAAAAGTCTTCAAATTGACAATCTCTTTCATATTGCCTCTTTAAATAATCTAATTAGGGAAAGAAATATTCTCCGGATATTGTATTATTTCCTTTAATTCAATTTTTATAATAATCTTTAATCATTTATTTTCTTTTACTTTTACATTTTCTTTGTCATCTATGAGCCAGACTCACTGCAGTAACTGGGCAGTGTTCATCACACAGCCTCCAGGTTTTGTCCTGCTCTGGCCACATTGCTTTCCTCCGAAACACCATCATCCTTGTGATTGTCGTTTATCAGGAAAGACTAAACATAATATTAACAAAGCTCTGTGTAAGTTTGTGCTTTTTTTATTTTTACATATGAAAATATTTTTAGGATTTTGTTCAGTAAGATTTGTTCCATACCAGGCCCGGATTGGCTAATCGGGAGCACCGGGAAAATTCCCGGTGGGCCGGTATGTTTGTTTGGCCGCGAGGGCCGTTGTTGTCATGGGACTGGGTTGAAATATTTTTTTATTTATTATTATTATTACTTTACCGCAGCCGCACTCTTTTTATTTATTATTTTACCGCAGTTCCGCTTTTTTATTTAATATTTTCTCGCAGAGTGCAGCCTGCAAGACAATGATGACGTTTTGACTCCCTGGCCCCGCCCCCTTACACGGCCCCTTTGCAAGTTGCTCAAAATAATTTAAAAAAGTCACATATAAAAATGGATAACAGAAAGCGCAAAGGCGGCGCTGAAAAGGCCAGAATAAATAAATAAAAAAAGCTTTGGAAACTGACGCGGCCAAATGTTCAAAGCTGAGCACATATTTTCTCAACAAAACAAACGGAGACGACGAGGCAGGTAAGTAAGCTAACGTAGGTAGTTAGGAGCAGTGCAAGATGCTAGCGACCGTGCAAAACAACGTCGTATGTAAACCACCGTTCATGTATCAAAGTTTTTCTTGTAGCTCTTCAGCAGCAGCCGCCTCTAGTACCATTTGCTGCCAACAGTGAAGAGTGAGGCCCAGAAACGTCCCCAAGCACCAGTCATGAGCCCAACACACCAGAATGGGCAGGTAGGATTGTCATTCAGAAGAAATAATTGTAATGAAGAGCCCTGCTCAATGAAAATCATTTTCTTACTTGTTTCCAGTTCAAATATCTAAATATTCTTAATTCAAGATACATTTACAAGTGAAATGGCATGAGAAATTATGTCTTGTTTTCTGGAGAAAAAAACAACAAGTAGTGAATGTGACATACATAATTCACCCTTGTTGTTAAGTGTAGTTATACACACCGTTGGTTATTCACGCAGTATTTTGTTCTTGGTGTGTATTCATGTCTACAGGGATCGCGGTCCCTTTAAAAATGCGTGATGACGTGGGACGCCGTTCAGCGTCATGTTTTGTTGTCTGTTAGTTGTTTCCATGGTGATAATAAACAACTGGAATTCTTGTGCTGAAAAGTGAGAAGTTGTCTCTCGCAATTATTGCAATTTCTACACTGGTGACCCCGACGTTAGTCTGCTGGACGTATCCAGAGACACGACCATGACCACGAACGCTGTCGCACTCAAACTCCCCGAATTCTGGGAATCGTCGGCAACAGCATGGTTCGCCCAGACTGAAGCGCAGTTCGCGTTACGTGAGATCACCGCGGATACAACAAAATTCTACTATGTTGTATCGGCTCTCGGAAATTCGACAGCATCCAGAGTGGTGAGCTTTCTCACATACCCTCCGGAGACTGGGAAGTACACAGCGCTCAAAGCCCACCTGTTAAAAACGTTTGAACTGTCAGACGCTGAGAGAGCCAACAGGCTTTTCTCTCTTCAAGGACTGGGTGACAGCAAACCGTCCGAGCTCATGGACCGTATGCTGGACCTTTTGGGCGAGCACGGACCAGATTTTCTTTTCATTCAGCTTTTCCTACGTCAGCTACCTTCTCAAGTGAGAGAACAACACCACAACCAACACCACAATCACTGACTGTCGGAGACTGGCCGAAGAGGCTGATAAATTTTTCCTGGCGAGTCAGGAACATTGTGCGGCCGCGTTTTTTCCCACCCACGTCGCTATGGTAACGCGGGATGACTGCACACTCGTCGCAGCGACTGTTTCTCGTCGGCAGCAGCTTCCTGGCCCCCAACAGCCTTCAGGCTTGTGTTTCTACCATGCGAAGTTTGGAAACAAGGCTACCAAATGCCGTTCGCCATGCAGTTTTGGCAGTTCGGGAAACGTCAGGGCCGGCGCTCAGTAGTGGCCATGAGTGTCGGCCGCATAGGCAGGCTGCTTTTCATCCGTGACAGCATCTCCGACGCCGCTTTCTGTGCGACACGGGGCACAAAGGAGCGCCCTGCCTGCATCCCGCTTGGACATGGTGACCGACAGCCATGGCCCCCCTATGGAAGCTGCCAATGGTAGTCCCATCCGCACATATGGAACGAGGTATGTCGAATTGTGTTTCGGAGGACAGCAGTTCGGCTGGGATTTTGTTACAGCTAAGGTCTCCGTCCCCATCCTCGGCGCTGATTTTTTGTGTGCACATGGGCTGTTGGTGGATGTAAAGAACCGCCGTCTGATTGATGCCGTCACGCTTTGTTCTTATATGTGCACGCTCAGTGAGGCTGACCCCATACGACTGTCTAGCATGCTCTCAACGTCCGATGATTTCCGGCGCCTACTTGCCATGTTCCTGCCCTCACTCAACCCACTTTCTCGTCTGCCGTGAAGCATGGTGTGGAGCATCATCTCGCCACTACTGGTCCGCCTGTTTTCGCCCGAGCTCGGCGCCTCGACCCAACCAAGCTTGCCGTTGCAAAGGCTGAGTTTACTAACATGGAAAGACTGGGCATAGTCCGCCGATCCGACAGCCCGTGGGCATCACCCCTCCACATCGTCCCCAAACCAGGCGGCGGCTGGCGCCCGTGTGGTGACTACCGGCGGCTTAATGAGGCAACGGCACCTGACAGATACCCAGTCCCAAACATACAGGACTTTTCCGCGCACTTGGCGGGCAAGGTGATTTTTTCCAAGGTGGACCTCGTCCGAGGATATCATCAGGTGCCGGTACACCCCCTGGACATTCCCAAAACGGCAGTGATTACGCCGTTTGGTCTATTTGAGTTTCTGCGCATGCCGCTTGGCCTGAAAACGCGGCCCAATCTTTTCAGCGCCTCATGGACTCTGTTTTGCGGAGCTGCCTTTTTTCCTTGGATGACATCCTGGTAGCGAGCATGTACAAGTCTCAGCACCTGGTGCACCTCCGAACACTTTTTGAGCGACTTAACCAACACGGATTAATTGTAAACCCCGCCAAGTGCCAGTTCGGTCTCTCCACCATTGACTTTTTAGGACACAGAGTCACTAAGGATGGGGCAGTCCCTCTCCCTTCAAAGGTGGAGGCAGTCACACAGTTCCCACGCCGCTCACTGTCAAATCCCTGCAGGAGTTCCTCGGCATGGTGAACTTTACCACCGCTTCATCCTCGAGCTGCCCAGCTCATGCTGCCCTTATACGAGGCTTTGAAAGGTAAACCCAAGCACGCCGTGGACTGGACTGAGAGCAGAGTCAAGGCTTTTGCAGCCACTAAGGCAGCCCTAGCAAACGCCACCATGCTGGCGCATCCTTCTCCCACAGCCCCCATCGGCATCACCTCTGACGCCTCGGACTACGCTGTTGGTGCTGTCTACGAGCAGTGGGTAGACGGGCCTGGCAGCCGTTGGCTTTCTTTAGCCGTCAGCTGCGCCCCTGTGAGCGGAAGTACAGCACTTTTGACCGGGAGCTGTTGGGTCTCTACCTCGCCATCAGACACTTTCGTTCACTGCTGGAAGGCCGACACTTCACCGCTTTTGTGGACCACAAGCCACTGACTTTTGCCATGGCCAAAGTGGCTGAGCCGTGGTCCGCCCGCCAACAGCGGCATCTGTCCTACATTTCAGAGTTCACCACGGACTTGCAACACGTTGCCGGTAAAAACAACCGTGTGGCGGACTGCCTATCACGGGCTGTGGCAGGGCAGTCCATCTGGGTTTGGATTATAACCGCATGGCGGCGTCTCAGACCACAGACCCGGAGGTTCAACTCCTAAAGACCTCGACTACAGGGCTACAGATCGAGAACGTGGTTTTTGGCGACGCCGACACCACGCTCCTGTGTGACATCTCCACAGGTCGGCCTCGGCCGGTTGTTCCCTCGGGGTGGAGACGACAAGTTTTTGATGCTGTCCATGGTCTCTCCCACCCAGGTTCGAAAGCATCACAGAGACTGGTTGCAGCGAAGTTTGTTTGGCACGGCCTCAAGAAGGACGTTAGGGACTGGGCTAATACCTGTGTTGAGTGCCAACGGGCCAAAGTACACCGCCACACTAAAGCCCCGTTAGAGTTTTTCCCTGTACCTGAGAGGCGTTTGACCATGTAAACGTGGACCTGGTCGGGCCTCTGCCCTCCTCTCATGGTTTCACACATCTGTTGACTATGGTTGACAGGACCACCCGCTGGCCGGAGGCTGTGCCGCTGGACGCCAGTGGCATCTGTCGATGTGACACGGGCTTTTATAGGCACATGGGTTGCCCGTTTCGGCACCCCTTCGGACATATCCTCTGACCGCGGCGCGCAGTTCACGCCTGAACTATGGACCGCCGTCCGCAGAACCTCGGTGTGAAACTCCACCGCACAACCGCATATCACCCGCAGGCTAACGGGCTCTGCGAACGTTTCCATAGGTCGATGAAGGCTGCCCTGCGTGCCAGCCTTAAAGACGGTGACTGGGTCGACAAGCTACCATGGGTGATGCTGGGCATCAGGACTGCGCCAAAGGAAGATCTTCAGTCCTCATCCGCGAGCTAGTTTATGGACAGCCGCTGCGGGTGCCAGGGGATTTGTTCCTAGCATTACGGTTCCCTGGTCTGCTACTCTCCAGCGTTCTGTCCTATTAGACAATGCAAGACTTTTTGCACCTGTCCCTACTTCCCGTCACGGCCTCCCTCAGTCGCACATCCCCGCTGGTCTTCAGTCGGCTGACTATGTTTTCATTCGCCTCGATGCCAACAAGGGGCCGCTACACCCGCCCTATGAGGGCCCATTTCGGGTTCTGGAGACCGGGACAAACATTTTGTGGTGGACAGGCGGTAAACCGAGCGACTCTCCATTGACCGCCTTAAACCAGCTCACTTGGACGTGGCTAAGCCCATTGACCTGGCCCAGCCCCCACGACGCGGACGACCTCCGGTGTTGCGCCCACCCCTTGCCCCCTCCCTCCCAAGCCACCCACACTCCATGCCCCACACAGGGTAATGACGGGACTCCGCCTGCAGCGGGGTCTCCTCGACCTCCGGTGCAGCGCAGCCGTTGTGGTCGACTTATACGCCCACCTCCCCGTTGACTTATTATTTTTATTTTTTTCTGTTATGGTGAATTCTGGGGGGACGTGTGTAGTGAATGTGACATACATAATTCACCCTTGTTGTTAAGTGTAGTTATACACACCGTTGGTTATTCACGCAGTATTTTGTTCTTGGTGTGTATTCATGTCTACAGGGATCGCGGTCCCTTTAAAAATGCGTGATGACGTGGGACGCCGTTCAGCGTCATGTTTTGTTGTCTGTTAGTTGTTTCCATGGTGATAATAAACAACTGGAATTCTTGTGCTGAAAAGTGAGAAGTTGTCTCTCGCAATTATTGCAATTTCTACAACTAAAAATTAAGTGATTTTTTGTTGTTGCTTAAAAGCTAAAACTAAAACAATTATTTTTCTTACCCCATTGGACTGGAAACAAGACAAAAATACTGTAGAAAACAATGTGCCTATTGCAGACTTATATTCTTAGGTTTTCATTTTATTATTTTACTATAGTCAGTCGGGAACTAAAGTGGGCCGGTCTAAGGCATGAAACTCCAGGGCTGAAAATGAGTCCCAATCCGGCCCTGTTCCATACTGTCTATAAAGAACTCTGTTTTAGCACCAAGTGCTCAATAAATACAATAAACCATTTTGTTTTTTCCATATTAATCTCAACCGTACCATATTCAAACAGATTATCAGTTGCTAAGGTTATGTTTCCACAAATTTAGACGTTCAGATTTTTGTTCACATAAAGACTACTTACTTACTTAATGTTAAATATAAACTAAAACATCAAGTGTAAACTGAAAATAACTTGTTTCTCTTATTTATGTAAATTCACCAAAATTTCAATCAGTAATAGTCTTTACTGTTCATTAAAAAAGCTAAATGTAACGTTTCAACATTTTGTCTTTATGTTGATGCAGTGTTCACATTGAACACCTCTAAGGGTTTGGCAAAAGAAAATTATTTAATTATGTTCAAAAGGACAGACTATTGTGTTTGTCCTCCTAATTCTCACAATAATTAATAATCTAAACATTCCAATCAATAAATCCAACAAATAAACATTTATATTTAAATAAACCGATAACTCCAAACATTGATTAAAACACAGAGAGCAACTGGGCATATGCTCTTAAACTTTAACAATTTATCTTGTTACTTAAACAATTACCTTTTTATTTATTTATTTATTTATTTATTTCTACTTAACTTTAAATTTCTCAAATAAACACCTCTACAATCCTCCAAGATTGTTTTAACAGTTTTAACATATAAATATGTTTTAACTCACCAGATTGAAAATTTACATTACAGTTTAAATCTGTATTTATAGATGACACTTGTCAGCGTCTATTTTAGTGTCAGGTATTATACTTTTTTAAAAATAAAATAACATTTTAATAAACCCTTGGTTACTATTTATTTTCAACTGTTTATTTCAGTTTTTCTAAATACTCAAACAATATTTTTCTCAAACAATATTTAATCCCATTAATTTTGTCGTTTAGTTTACAAAAAGACGTTTCCATAGAATCAATAAAACTCAAATGTGGACTATATTCATATCAACAGACCTGTCAGAAGGTCAACAGTTTTCTAAAGTAAGTATCATAAACCTTTATTTAACATATCAGTTCAGTGCAGTCTTTTTCTGTCACTGACATTTCCAACAAAGCATTCAATGCAGCATTAAAAAGGTTTATTTAATGTAAAGGGTCTCCAAATGACAGTGGAGACAAAAGTCCAGCTTCTTTAAAAAAAATATATATATATATTAATTTTGTTGCTCAAGAGAGTGAGCAAAGAAAAGGGAGGGTGATATCTCTGTTATCTTGTGTTACTGTGGGAACGCTGGCGATTAACCCAAACAACGGTTTGTGCTCAATTCACTGTCTACAGTGTTTTTCATTACAAAGTAGTCATTGTCATTCTATTCCCAATAACTATGTCTCAGTTATTCTTAGTGCTTTCATACTGATAGTCATACTGATAGTCATACTGATTTGTCCTAATAGATGCATAGAATAGTTTAGCAAAATGTGTAGTTTAGCAAAATGTTTTATTTTGGATCCAGTTTATGGATCTTTAACTTTTTCAAATCTTTAATCTACACGCTCCTCTGTCACATAAAAATGTATTAGAATATCTAATGTACTCTGTGGTCTGTCTTTTTACTTTCTTTTTCCTTCTATTCTTCACCTGTCTCTCTCTTTCTGTCTGTTCACCTGTCTCTGTCTTTCTACTCTGTGGTCCACCTCTTCTTCACCTGTCTTTCTCTTCACCTGTATAAATTGTCTAGTCTGTGATTTGTCTTCACTTTCTCACATCCTACTTCTGCACCTGTCTCTCTGTTCTGTCTTCACTTCCTCACATCCAACTTTACACTTGCTTTGTCCTTCTGTCTTCACTTTTGTGTTCTGTCTTTGTGTCTTAAATGGTACTATGTGTGGGTCATGTAGTGTGTGTACATGACTTAACTTCTGATGTCCAGTCAGTGTTGCTCCTGCTGTGGCCTGGGTCCGGGTCTCAAGCCTCCACACTTTTTTGTGCACATTACATTACATTTTGAAAATGTGCAAGTTTTCTGTATCTTACCGCTTATGTGTCTGATCCGCTGCGCACCGGGCAGCTTCTTGTAGGCTTTAGTGGAGCGGGTGGTGTGGAGGAGCGTGGCGGGGGGGTAGGTTCAGTGGCCGTCCTTCACTCAAAAAAATGAACTAGGTAGGTTGTGCACTTTACATAATAAATTTAAATTTAGTTTAGTTATAATAATTGTTTTTGCTGACTTTACAGTTTTTCTCGATTGCTTAAACTCATTAGCCCACTCTGACATCACATTTTCAAAAATGTTAACACACAGGATAAAACTGAAGCTCAATGGCCAAAATGACTCATTTTGTTAGCAAAATGCTCTAACACTCACAAAACATTAAAAACATGCAACATAAGCAAATATTTCCATCAAACACCACAACTTGTGGTCAAATTAATTTATTCTTTCAATCAATCATTACACAATGGACAACAAAATACAAAATGCAGCCATCATAATGAAATATGATACTTTACAAACTCAAATGGATACTTGAAAAAAAAAGCTACCAAAGGAAACTTATGGGTGGAAATACCTTTAAAAAAAAAAAAAAAAAGAAAGATATATACATTTTATCTTTCACATTTAGTCCATACGTTCTTGACGATTATGCCACAGGTTCTCATCAACATTGCATTGAATGTTTTCCCTTGAGAAGAACTCCTCGATTGGGTTCAGAAAAGGCGAGTATGCAGGGAGGAATTGTATCATAAAACGAGGCTGTGCTGCAAACCATTCATTCACAAGGCGAGAGTGGTGGAAAGCCACATTGTCCCAAATGATGACATACAGAGTCATGCCAGGCCTCAACAGCCCTCTCTCTTCGGGTGGAATCAGTAATTCTTTCAATGCATCAAGAAATGTGATGAGGCGTTCTGTGTTGTATGGGCCAATAGTTGGTATGTGGCAAAGGACTCCATCATTGGAGATGGCAGCACACATGGTGATATTGGCACCCCTCTGACCTGGCACTGACAGTGGCCCTCTGCCCAATGATGTTCCTCCGGCGTCGCCTCACTTTACAGAGGTTGAAGCCGGCTTCATCCACAAAAATTAATTTGTGATGTGCCCCTTCAGCTTCAAGCTCCATTATTCTCTAAGAGAAAGAGCAAATTCATAAAGCAAATTATTCCAGTCGCATGTAACTATGGTAAACAAGGTATTACAAAACTACGGAAGCGTAGGACTTTTTTTTTTTTTTTGATAGTTTTTCTGACTTTTTTTTTTTTTTGGTGATTGTTTTTCTGACTTTTTTTTTTTTTTTTTTTGCGAATTGTTTTTCTGACTTTTTTTTTTTTTCTTATAGTTTTTCTGACTTTTTTTTTTGGATAGTTTTTCTGACTTTTTTTTTTGGGGGGGAATTGTTTTTCGTGGTAGGTGTGTATATATGTGTATATGTATGTGTGTGTGTGTGTATGTATATGTGTGTGTATGTATATATATGTGTGTGTGTGTGTGTATGTATATGTGTGTGTATGTATATATATGTGTGTGTGTATGTATATGTGTGTGTATGTATATGTATGTGTGTGTGTGTGTGTGTATGTATATATGTGTGTATGTATATGTGTGTGTGTGTGTATGTATATGTGTGTGTGTGTGTGTGTGTATATATGTGTATATGTATATGTGTGTGTGTATGTATATATGTGTATATGTGTGTGTGTGTGTATATATGTGTATATGTATGTGTGTGTGTGTATGTATATATATGTATGTGTGTGTGTGTATGTATATATGTGTATATGTGTGTGTGTATGTATATATGTGTATATGTGTGTGTGTATGTATATGTGTGTATATGTGTGTGTGTGTGTGTGTGTGTGTGTATGTATATATGTGTATATGTGTGTGTGTATGTATATATGTGTATATGTGTGTATGTATGTATATATTAACCCACCTTGCCCCCTATGAATGTGTAAGAGTGAATGTACTTGGTGTTGGTCGAAGAGGCCGTAGGCGCGGAATGGCTGCCACGTCTCTGTCAGTCTGCCCCAGGGCAGCTGTGGTTACAGATGTAGCTTACCACAACCAGTGTGTGACTGTGGAGTGAATGAATAATTGATATGTAAAGCGTCTTTGCGTACCCGGAAAAGCGCTATATAAAATTAATGTTATATGTATATATATTGTAGTGTATATATTGTATTGTATATACCAATAACAGGTTATTTGACTTTATTTAAAGGTGGAAGCGGAATTTCAGAGGAATACAACTGTTCCCCTCATCACAATGTTTTTTGCACAACTTGACCACTGTGCTGATAAGATCATCAGAGTGCTGAAGAAGACGGGTGGATCTAAAGGAAAGAAAATTAACCTTATCTTTGCCCCGACTGCACAGGTATAGTTTACTTCTTTGTAGAACACACTGAGTTTAAATTTCAGAAATGTTTATTTGTGAATTGTATTATTTTAAATTATTCTCACTTTAACAAGTGAAAATAAACAAGTGAGATGGGAAAATATGTTTTTCATCTAGTTGTATAATAATTCTACACACTATAAGTTGCCTAATAATGGTGTACATGTAGATATTCTCATAAGAAAGCCATAACTTCCCTTTTACTACTGAAATGTTCAGGTTTGAGGTTTTGTTAACATATTGGATTGACCAAGAACACTGTAGTTTGACAATAAATTTGATTCCTCAAAAATACAACTTGCCTAATTGTGCACACAGTGTACTTGTCAATGGACAGGGACCATTTTTGAGAAGAAAATTATACTTGTTTAGTTTAACTTAACAATAAATCTTTAGCGCAAATGCGAGTGATAGGTGCACTGTAGAGACCTGGTGTACTGTTATTATGCTATTTTATGTTTGTAAGTAAATGGTTATTGTACATAGGCCTACTTTTTATAGTTAAAGTTTCACCCATATACACATAACACAGTTTTTGTTAAGACCAAAATCACGTTTATGATTATTATTTAATCTTTAAAATTATAATCTTATAAAATAAGAGCTGCTATATTAGATGGCATCAGATCATACAAGTGATGACTCGGTTTGTACCAAAAATTAGTAATGAAGCACTATTTTAAAACATTTACATTGAAAGTTCTTTTGCATTGCAGTTGTGTAATTGTCTGGTGATTTCATTGTTGTCTTTTTATGTGTGTGTTGAAAGGATTCAGATGCTTGTGCTGCCCAGAGGACATTGAACAACTTGTCTTTGGCATCTACATCATTAAAGCTGAGGGAGGTGATGCCACCACCACTCCAGTTGATGTTGGAATCGTGATTGAGGGTGTTGAAGTGCTTAACGGATTGGGAGACGTTGCTTCTGCATGTGCACTCTTAATGGGTGTCATATATGCAATAAACCTCAGTTATCCTCAGGAACTGAAAACATTCTTTGAGGTGCTTCAGAAAATCTTCCTCCAGATGTGTGCAACAAGACTCTCAACCAAGGTACAGATGCAAACAAACTGTATGAGTGAAAAACTATGAGTGCACTGCAACATGTGCGTGTGGCGTTAATAAGGAAGGCCTGCTCTGCACTTAAATTCATTATATAAAAAAAAGAAAGAGAAAAAAAACTTTTGTTTATGTTCTTTATATATATATATATATATATATATATATATATATATATATATATATATGCACACACTACTTTTCTTTGTCATGTGTATTTCTTTTTTACACGCACCACTATTCTATGTGGCATGTTTTGTTGTCTTGTAAAGAGTTTCAATTTGATGAACAGTTTGAATTTGATAAGCAGTTGTGTTGTTAAACTGTTGCCTAATAAAGGAACTAAATAATGTTAAGTTGAGTTTACTTGAGTAATTTGTGTGGAACCTGTTGACGAACTAAAGTTATTTAAACCTAACTAGTAAAAATTAAACTTGGGTAAAGCATTTCATTTTGATTAGCTAAGCTTAAATTCAATGTTTTGTTTTAAAATCATTAGTTTACTTTGAGTAGACATAAATGTAATATGTAACATCTAAACAAATTTGGTTAGCCCATATAACATAACTGACTTTAGTTAGTTTAGCTCAAATGTATCTTGTTAAGCAAAAATTTGCGATAATAGTTGGCATGAGTCAAATAACATTATTTCTCCTAAAACAACCACAATAAGTTTGATAACCTCGAAATATTTGTTTTCAACTTTCATAATAAAATTACGTGGAACCTGATGACAAGAAAAAATTAATTAAAGTCAAGGTTTTATTTTTTTGAGTGTTGAGAGACTGCATGCTGCTGTTAAGGGAGGCAGAGACCCAGAGACACAGGAGGAAGCATTTGAAAAAAAAAATTCAATTTTGTCAGTGTTATCAGGTTTTTATGCACTTTTAATAACTATTCACAGTTTTGGACTTACTTTTTGTGTTTAGCTCTCACTTTAGTGTTTGTTATTTTTTTCTTTAAAATAACCAGCCTGTTACTGTTGTAACTAACACAATCACACTCATTCACACTTTTTTTTAAATTTTATTTCTCATTTTAGGTCCATTTATATTCTTCTGCGTCCAACGCAGTTTTTCCTTCCTTTTTAACGTGACACAGAGTTTTTTATGTAAGTCTTCTCACAGACTGTATAAGTATTAAGAAAGTTAGTTAGCTTAAACTAATTTACTAGTTTTAGTCTCACTTTTTGCTGGAATAGATCTTAACTAAAAACACATACTTTAGCGGGTTATTTTCTCCTTGTACCCCGTCAGACGGTTCTATGCGACCTTTAAATGAGTATTTTAAACAGCTGTTTTTACCTTAATCGAAAGCCAATAGTCCGTTTTGTAGCAGGTGTCCGTCCCTCGTTTTGTGATGGCCCCGTCACTGCCTCGTGACCCATGTGGAACCTGGTCCATTTAAACGACGCAGTTTTAAATTTACTACGCGCAAGTCAGATTCTTTTGTTTGTTGAAAAAAAAAATGGAAACATGGAAGCAGAATATTGGGCCCCACGTTCGGGCGCCAAAATGCTAAAATAATTAGTATTAGGTTTGGATCACAAACGAGACAACGGAGACCGTACATGGTAAATTTAGGAATGGAAGACCGGTTTAATTCTTGCAAGAATGACATGGTGATTTGCTTAACATGATTACAATACATGAAGCTTTTATAGATGTACATTATGCCCGCCTCTCAGCTCCAGGGTCGTGGATGGACGTGTAATGAGCTGACGTGTCAGTCATAGATGTGATTAAGTTTACGTGTACATGTCACTAAGTGTACAGGACAGAGTGTCCCTGAACAATGATTAGATGTAGTGCAAAGTGATGTCTTTGTCTTGTTTGGATTAGCATGGCGCCAATAGGAGATATAGCTAAAGACATTAAGTCATACTTGTTTGTGGATAAGCATATAAACTGGAGCAAAGGTGAGAGCATAATATATAATATACAAATATTATGACAGCGAGAGGTTCGGCCCAGTGGAAGTGGATCTGTTCGCGTCTCGAGAGACGTCCCACTGCCCACTGTGGTTCTCCCTCACGCCTCCAGCCCCGCTGGGGTTGGATGCTATGGTACAGACATGGCCGAGGCTGCGTCTGTATGCATTTCCCCCGGTGGCTCTGCTCCCGGGAGTTCTGGAAAGGGTCCGGCAGGAAGGGATCAGTCTACTTCTAGTAGCCCCGAACTGGCCGGCCCGAGTATGGTTCTCAGACATCATGGCACTGCTGGCAGGTCTTCCATGGCAGATCTCTTTGAGGAGGGACCTGCTGTCTCAGGCAGGGGGCACAATACTGCATCCCCAGCCTGGGCTGTGGAAACTGTGGGTCTGGCCTCTGAGGGGGATCAGTACCTAGAGGCTGGCCTGTCGGCAGGGGTAGTGGAGACCGTACTCAGTTCCAGGGCTCCTTCCACGAGAAGGTTGTACGGCTTAAAGTGGAATGTTTTTTCCACTTGGTGCAGGGAGCGTGAGGTGGACCCATTTAACTGCCCAGTGGCTTCGGTCCTGAAGTTCCTCCAAGAGCGCTTCACTGCGGGGCTTACCCCGTCCACTCTTAAGGTGTACGTGGCTGCCATTGCGGCGTTCCACGCTCCGGTGAGTGAGGGGCCTCTGGGGAGGCACCCGTTGGTCGTACGTTTCCTCCATGGCACCCGGAGGCTGAGGCCTGCAACGCGCCCTGTGGTTCCAACTTGGGATCTGGCTGTGGTGCTTGAAGGACTGGCTGAGACCCCCTTCGAACCACTCGAGTCGGCGACAGATCGAGTTCTGTCGTTCAAGGTGGCGCTGCTCATGGCTATCACCTCACTTAAAAGGGTGGGGGACCTCCAGGCACTGGCTATAACGCCAACTTGCCTGGAGTTTGCCTCCGGTGGGGTTAAGGCCATTTTACGTCCGAGGCCAGGCTATGTGCCTAAGGTGCCATCTAACGTGGCACGGCCGACGGTATTGCAGGCGTTTCATCCTTTACCTCATGTGTCGGCCGAAGAGGGGAGACGCCAGGCGCTAGGGTGCTCTCGTCCTAAGTGTGCCTGAATTTCCAGCTTCACACTAGGGCAGGCATGGGTCGTCGTGGCATAGTGGGTATTCGTTCCCCAAAGTATCGTTTCGCGACGCAGTGTTGAGTTCCCTCGAGAAGGGAACGTCTCGGGTTATGAATATAACCCTTGTTCCCTGAGAGGGAACGAGACACTGCGTCGCTTCATTGCGAAAAACTAGCATGGTTATGATACGGCGTCCCTTTATACTTCCGGGTAGGCCGTCACTCGCTACGTCGTGGCATAGCACCAATCAGGATCGGTCTAAGTTTCATTCATGCTTCAGAGGCGTCACGCTGAGGGCGTTCCCCAAAGTGTTGTTTCACGACGCAATGTCTCGTAGTGATGGGTCGTTCGTGAGTGAGTCGGCTCTAAGAGCCGGCTCTTTTAAGTGAACGATGGGAGCCGGCTCGCATATCTGAAGAGCCGGCTCTATTTCTTTTTAATATATCCTATAGTAATTAAACCATTATGTAATAATAAAATATGGAATTATTTTAGTTTAGTAAAAAAAATGTACTAATAATTCAATGAACACAAAAATATAATTGTTTAAGCCTCATTAGTTTCAATTGTCTATTCCTGTCAATCATACACGAGGTGTCAGCCAGTTATATTAGAAGGGAGGGCTGAACGCGCCGGTTCTTTGCACAACCTACATCGTTAAATGCCAACTGTGCACCCAACTGTGAAGATAGAGGAGCTTCAAGAAACTAGTGAAGGTGGTGGAGCACCTGGAGCCAGCACCTCCACAGTTGGAGATGTAATCACTCAAGTAGGCCTACTCCGCAACCCACAGCAACGCAGTCTTCTATAAAGGACCTGTTTATGCAAAAGTAAATGTCTGTAGCGAAAAAAGGCCGAATTGGCAAAAAAAATGTAATGCAAATGTTTAATAGCATTCTTTTTTTAATAACAAATTAATGCATTTTAAAGAAATTGTGAGACATTGTGAGTATGATTTCAAAATCATAGTTAAAACATTTATTATTTTAAGAGCCGTCTGTGAGCCAAAAGAGCCGGCTCTTTTAAGTGAGCCGAGTCAAATGAGCCGGCTCATGAAAAAGAGCCGGATTGCCCATCACTAATGTCTCGTTCCCTCTCAGGGAACAAGGGTTATATTCATAACCCGAGACGTTCTTTAAGCTGTTTTGCTGGCAGGATATCCAGAAGGCACGTAGATGCTTTACATAAAGAAACCACCTTTGTCAGCTCATCGAGGGATACAGGATCTAAGACTGAGAGACGAGAGGTCAGTGGATCCAAGTGAATGGGACCCGGAGCTGAGGAAGAAAAAACCAAAATATTATCCCTGATATCTTCAATTTTATAATTAAACAAATCTAAAAAGTCTTGTGCACTAAAGGGAGAACGTCTCGGGTTATGAATATAACCCTTGTTCCCTGAGAGGGAACGAGACACTGCGTCGCTTCATCGCGAAAAACTAGCGTGGTTATGATACGGCGTCCCTTTATACTTCCGGGTAGGCCATCACTCGCTACGTCGTGGCGTAGCACCAATCAGGATCGGTCTAAGTTTCATTCATGCTTCAGAGGCGTCACGCTGAGGGCGTTCCCCAAAGTGTTGTTTCAGGACGCAATGTCTCGTTCCCTCTCAGGGAACAAGGGTTATATTCATAACCCGAGACATTCTTTACATTTACATTTATTCATTTTAGCTGATGCTTTTATCCAAAGCGACTTACATTGTTCTAATGTAATTACCAGTGTTACAGTCACTGGAGGCAAGGTGGGTTAAGTGTCTTGCCCAAGGACACAACGACAGTATGAACTGTGGGGAGAGTGGGAATCGATCCGCCTACCTTCCGGTTGAAAGACGACCACTCTACCCACTGAGCTACTGCCGCCTTCTTTAAGCTGTTTTGCTGGCAGGATATCCAGAAGGCACGTAGATGCTTTACATAAAGAAACCACCTTTGTCAGCTCATCGAGGGATACAGGATCTAAGACTGAGAGACGAGAGGTCAGTGGATCCAAGTGAATGGGACCCGGAGCTGAGGAAGACAAAACCAAAATATTATCCCTGATATCTTCAATTTTATAATTAAACAAATCTAAAAAGTCTTGTGCACTAAAGGGAGAGGAGTCTTCAGTTGTTTTTGGTTGGATTAGTTTAGCAACCGTCCCAAAAAGAAACCTGGGGTTATACCGGTTTTCTTTGATTAGAGATGAGAAATAGGCCGTCTTTGCAGTGCTGAAGGCGTGCTTATAGGTGTTTACACACAAACACCACTTTTGATAATTTAGATTAGTTTTTGACTTGTGCCATATGCGTTCAAAACTCCTGCAGGCCTATTTTAAAGCCCGGGTTTTCTCGTTATACCATGGTGTAGGTCGTCTGGTTGGTCTGGCCTTTGTCCTGAGGTGCCACTGAGTCAGTGATGGCCGAGAGGGTTGCATGGACCTCCTTTGTGTAGGCCTCTACTGAGTTTCCAGGTGGAGTTAAACTAGGAAGACATCTGTCAGTCATTTCCATTGCAGCCGCGCTAAAATTACGTGTAGACACTAAGCAATTGTCTGAATTTGAGGGGAGTTTATAACTTATCTCGAAAGTGATCTGAAACAGCAGATGAAAGACAGGAGACGAAGAGATGGGAAACATCTATTCCCCGAGCCAAAACAAGATCCAGATAGTTTCCACTAATGTGTGTGGGCTCATGAACAAACTGGTTGAAAGACAGGGTTGTAAGCAGTGATTGAAATGCTCTGGCCAGAGGATCACACTCCTTATTTAGATGAATATTAAAGTCACCAACTAGAAGGATGTTATCAGCGTGGGTTATTAAGTCCGAGAGGAAAACTCCAAACTCATCCAGGAAAGAAGAGTAGGGACCCGGAGGGCGAGAGATTACAGCTATAAAATGAATTCCTTCCGTTAATTTGAGAAGGAATATGTTTGATGAGTAACACTTCAAATGAGTTAAATTTTGGCTGTGATGATGGACCTGTAAAAATGCAGCTTTATGAATGGCTGCAACACCACCACCCTGTTTCGACGTGCGACCTACCTGTGCATATGCATAATCAGGGGGAGAGGCTTCATTTAGTGGCAGAAAAACATTGGGCCTAAGCCAAGTTTCACAAAGACAACGTAAGTCCAAGCAATGAGAAGTAATAAGATCATTAATTAAGAGTGCTTTGGAGGATAGAGATAGCACATTCAGGAGACCAATCTTCTGTCTTGACGTAGAGCCTGCCTTGAGGGCTGGTCCAGTGGAGCGATAGTGACAGGAACAAGCTGTCGAGCTCCAACAGTTCTGCCGGGTTTAAAAGAATGCCTCTGAGTTATAATAACATGAGGACATTATGCTTTTGGGTCACTGACTCTGTGAGTTTTCAGATGTGTTTGAGGACTAAAAAAATTCACCATATCTAACAGATTTAGGCAGTAGGCATCGGGACACGGCCTAACCAGACAACTAAAAGCTGCTACATTATCCAGTTCCACAACCGCATGACTAGCAGGTTCTCTAATTCCTGCGACCTGCTAAGATTCCTTGTGTCAAATGCATTAAATGCACCTGTCTATATTACTAGACAAAATGGCAGCACCTTGTCAAGTAGGATGCAGGCCGTCTGCCCTCATCAGGCCTGGGCGGCCACAGAAAGAAGGCCAATTTTCCACAAAACCATAACCTTTCTGACTACAATGCCGGGCCAGCCACCGGTTCATGGAAACTAATCTGCTATACTGTTCATCACTACCCCTTACGGGGAGGGGGCCAGAGACAATTAATCGATGCCGACTCATCTTGTTCCCTAGTTCAAAAGTCCTAGCTAGGCTATCTTTGGTTACCTCAAACTGCCTCATTCTCACATTATTGGTGCCGACATGAATAACTATCTGCTTGTATGTAGTGCGAGGGAAGCTCGCTGGGGAAACTCTCCCTTTATGTGTGATGTCAGCACCCTAAGGTTAGCCTCTATGTCGGAAGCCCTGGCCCCCGGTAAACAGTGGACAATGGCTGGCGTCTCAAGTCTAACATTGCGGGTAATGGAGTCCCCTATCACCAGAGTACGATGCTCGCTCCGGCTGGCAGGCGCAGAGGGAACAGGCCGGTGATCGTCGCGGACAAGCGGACTTGAAAGCGGACTTGAAAGCGGACTTGAAAGCGGCGAAAACCGGATCGCGATCAGAGGGGGTCCTCTGACCGCGGACAACCGGAGGCTTGCCCCTGCCTGCACCAATGCGCCGGCAGACCGGCCCGAACATAGGACTCTTTGCAACAGCTACCGAAGCAACTGAGCCGCAACTGGAGCTATCGCTAGCAGGACTGCTATCAGAGATGCATCTGATACTATCCGGAAATCCTGATACATCTAAAGTAACCAAACCCTGTCTATGCTGATCTAGCTGCTCTAACTCACAAACATATCTCTCTAATAGAGACAATCTGTCTAGTAATACCGAACAAGAATGGCAAACCATTGCCACAAGCAACAACAACACAGAAACACTTAGCTAAGCTAGTGTACGTACAGCTAAGTCAAGCCAACTGTTCACAACTCACAATGATAAATTCTAACACACACACACACACACACACACAGCAGTACAACCACAAGTTACAAGGAAAACTCAGTAACAAACACAACAATCGAGGTATGCTAAGCGCTAACTCAAATGCTAAAAACCCGCTAGCATGTTAGCTAGCCCAAACAGAAGTGCACTGTTCACAAAACGACAGCAACTCTAGTACTAACCTCTAGCAGAAATATAATCAGTATAACAATGAATGAGGTGTGATGCACAGTTAAAGTGTTGACAATGTTTAAGAAATAATAAATATGTAACTTTGGGACAATGCCAGGAGAGATTCGTCACTGGGATGCGTCCTTCGTTCACCGGCAAAAAAATCAAAGTGACGTCCATTGTACATTGTGACAAAAGCTTTTGATACAGTCAATTGTTTAGTAATTGTTCTCCTTAAGCTTTCTAATTTAAAATTTTCCTGTGACCCAATTTATCTGTGTCATATTTTATTGCTCTTTGAAGATCATGGCCAGGGTTCTACAGATGAAAAATAGCCTTTTGGCTAATTCTGGCTTTTTTACACATGCTTGTTCATGTGTTTTATGAAATTGCATTGTCCCCTCCCCATAAATAAATGGATTTAATCTAATCTCCCCTTCCCGAATCTATTTTTTAAAGTTGAGCTTAACCTTCCATTGTTTGCAGAGATTTGAGCAGCAAAGACGGAGAGGAGTGCTTGTTTTGCTCTAGGGTGCATCCCAGCCAAACAAGTGTTTTGTATCTTTGTGAAGCACTTCTTTTAAGCCTAAGGACATTGTTTGTTTCATCTCAACAGTGCTGAACATTTGGAAGTGAGAATAGAGCAGCAGAATAAAAACTTAAGACAGACAGCACAAGGGCTCTAACACACTGAAAACAGGCTTTTTCTTTAGTTGATCCAGTTTGATTAACAAAGGGTTAAATGTGTTGTTCCATCGAAAGAGGTGGTACTTCTTGGAAACACTCGTCTGTGCTGGTTCCTGCATCCTTTTCTGGTTTTCAAAGACTGCTGCTGTTGCTGAGTAAGTGTTTGAAAATATATTGCAGTGTAGTTTGTATATATTTTTTTAGCCTATTATTATTGGACCTGAACCTTGTCAGAGTAGATGCCTGTTTCAACTCCTTTGTAAGACTCTTCTAGATAATAGCTGCATAAAACTGAAACGCTCCCTCACTGTGTTTAGTCCTGTCGTACTTTTTGGTCCTAGTCAGGACTCGAGCAGCAGCGTTCTGTTTGTACTGCAGCTGTCTTACAGCTCGATTAGTGAGTCCAGTGAGCAGACCGTTGCAGTAGTCTAACCTGATAGAGATACATGGATGGATAAGTCTCTCTAAGTCTGGTTTAGACAAAAGAGCCTTGATTCTGGCAATGTTTTGATGATGATGATTTTTAGGCTTTTGAGAAACTACTATTTGAGGGCAGCACCAGAGATGCCCACCCAGTCCTCTAACCTCTGTAACAGTACAAGGTTTTAACTCTGCCCAAACTTTTGCAGACACCATTTTTTTGTTTTCTGTTATTTTGAAAGTGTAAATGATGGAAATAAAAATCTAACTTTTTTGACTTATTATAAGGATGTCTAATCTGTCATTCTGTCTGTCATATAAATTGTTAAAATTCTGAAAATATTCAAATATTTAGTATTTATGATCAGGACTGAATTGAATTAAAACATCTGTGCAAAAAAAAGTTGAAACAAATATTAACATTAACTATTTTTATGGTGTTTGGGAAGAGGACATTTTTGTCCCCAAATGGTAACAGTGTAACCTTTTAAATTGACATTACAAAAAAGAAAATCCATCAAAATCATGGTTATTCCATGGCTCAACGGGAGGAGAAGATGATTTAGGGCAAGGCAATTTTATTTATATATCACAATTCATACACTGGGTAACTCAAAGTGCTTTACAGGAATAAAAGACAATTTTTAAGATTTAGATTAAGAAACATTAGAAAAATTAAAAACATTTCAAAAGAAGAATGCAGATCAAAAACACCAAGTTGTAGTGTAGGCGGAGCTAAAAAAGGAAGGTTTTTAACCTCCCCTTGAACATTGTGAAAGTTGAGGCTTGTTTTACTTCATCTGGGAGGCTGTTCCAGGTTTTTGCTGCATAAAACTTAAACGCTGCTTCACCAGGTTTAGTTCTAGGCAGGAGCAGAAGGCCTGTCCCAGATGTTCTCAGATTCCGAGGAGGTTCATAAGCAACTAGCATGTCAGAAATATATTCTAGTGCTAAACCATTTAGAGACTTGTAAACCAGCAGTGCTGTTTTAAAGTCTAATCTCTGAGCAACAGGAAGCCAGTGCAGAGATTTTAAAACTGGCGTAATGTGGTTGTCCTTCCTGGTTTTGGTGAGAACCCGAGCAGCCGCGTTCTGAATAAGCTGCAGCTGTCTTAACCAGTGGCGGTTCTACATTGAAATACACCCTGGGCGAGACCCCTTTCGAGCGCCCCCCCACACACACACACACACACACACACACACACACACACACAAAAATAACAAACAAAGTTCTGCACAAACAGTTATATTTTATTATACACACACACACGATATGCACACCTGAAAGCTCATACTGGGGAGAAGTAGAGGCAAAGAGGTCTTCATCCTCAATATCAGATATTTGTGGAGACATGTGTAGCGGAGGAGGTGGTTGGCTCATCCTGAAGGGTCGAGACCATTCCAGAAGAGGCCTGTGTAGCGGGGGAGGTGGTTGGCTCACCCTGACCAGTGGCAGAGGATGCTCCAAAATATTTTAGAAGTGCTCCTGAAATTGCAATTGAATTGCATTTGAAATCAAAAGACCATAGGATAATGTTTTATAAAGCTAAAACAGCCTGGGGTCAAATTGACTCAAAACATAATAGAAGGGTTACATAAACATGCTCTTACACACTAAATGTATGTCATTACACGCTATATCCTCCCAAACCCGGAAAAAAACATTTATTTATTTATCATTTTTTTTCCTTTCATGTCATCACATTGTTTAGAGCATAGAAACAAATGGTAAAAAAAATATATATATTGAAAAATTATATTTTATTCATGTTATGCTATGGTCACTGGGACTCAGTTGTTTAAAAAATAAAATTACTTTAAATTATATGTATAGGCAAAAACAATGGGATTTTATTTTTTTTAATCACCAAAACCTTTTTGGGTTTCAGGATATTTTAATTTGTATATTAATCTAACTTTCATGGAGGAACCATTAGCTCTTTGGTTACTGCCTCAAATTCTATGCATGACACACTTTTAGTTATGACTTGTAAAACTATACTTAGGAAACTATACTTAGCACACTGTGTAGCAAATAGCTACATAGCAAATGTTCGTCTTTAACCTAAAGATTTGAAAATGCCATTGGTTATTTACAGAGCCTAACGTTAAACCAACTGATGGAAATGATAACTGAACTTGTAACAGTTTTATTGCAAAGCACAATATTATAAATTAGATCTCGTGATTGAGTTGAAACCAAATTATTGTTGTATAAGCATAGCAAGCATCATTAGCAAAAAGGCTAACAAAGAGTTATACCCACCACCAATTAACATTAGCCCTTCATTCATGAAATGGATACTGTAATCATACAGAGAGAGAGAACATAGTTGCATACCTTAATCTTTTGCTTGTTTCTCCTCTTCTTCTTTTCTTTTTTTTCCAAATTGGGCACCTGATGGCTTTGACCTTTTCTTCTCCATCTCTGTTTATTTGGCACTCGACAATCAACAGATTTCCCATCCCCCCAACTGTCACTCACGACCAGAAGTCAAGACTAAACCAATTCACCTTGATGACCGCATAATCGTTTTGTATTACCTAGTTTCATTTGCAGGAACTATAGGCTGTCCGTTCCATTTGAGAGAGACCCAGAGGTGAAATTTCACTCGCGCCTCGCGCCCCACCCCCTTTTACACTTCTCTCACAACACACAGCTTCTGTGCATGGTACATTTTCAGCAAGCAGGGGCGCCGGCAGCTGCAGGGAGCGCCAATTAGCCAATTCCACACACAGTGAAATGATATAAATGATGAAAAACCGCTTCGCGACGCAGAGGAATTTTTTTTTTTTTTTTTTTTTTTTATTATCTGCTCGTGCTGCCGCCCCCAATGTGTCACAAAAAAATGACGCGGCAGTAGCTCAGTGGGTAGAGTGGTCGTCTTTCAACCAGAAGGTAGGCGGTTCGATTCCCGCTCTCCCCACAGTTCATACTGTCGTTGTGTCCTTGGGCAAGACACTTAACCCACCTTGCCCCCAGTGACTGTAACACTGGTAATTACATTAGAACAATGTAAGTCGCTTTGGATAAAAGCGTCAGCTAAATGAATAAATGTAAATGACGCCCCGGGCGGCTGCCCGGTTCGCCCGTGCCTAAAACCGCTACTGGTCTTAACCCTCGTTTTGAGAGACCAGTGAGCAGGCCGTTACAGTAATCTAACCTGCTGGAGATAAAAACATGGATAAGTTTCTCTAAGTCTGGTTTAGACACCATCCCTTTGACTTTGGAAATGTTTGTAAGGTGATAAAATGCAGATGATGTAATTGACTTAATGTGACTGTGGAAATTCAAGTCTGAGTCCATGATGACCCCTAGATTTCTAACCTGATTTTTAGATTTTAGAGAAAGAGACGCGAGGTGACTGCTGACACTTTCTCTTTGTTTCTGTGGCCCAAAGATGATTAGTTCAGTCTTGTTTCTGTTCAGTTGGAGAAAATTATTTTAATTCCACACATAAATCTGTTTGATGCAGTGACACAGTGAATGGATTGGTCCATTTTCACCTGCTGTGAGTGAAATGTAAATCTGAGTGTCATCTGCATAATTATGGTAGGATACGCCACAGCTGCGTATTAACTGGCCTAAAGGAAGCATGTACAGATTGAATAATAGAGGTCCCAAGACCCCTGTGGAACCCCACATGTCAGGGCCATTTGGTCTGATACACAGTTACCAACCGAAACAAAGTACTTCCTGTCTTCAAGATAGGACTGAAACCATTTAAAAGCAGTTCTAGTAATACCTACCCATTCCTCTAATTTTTGTGACAGGATTTCATGGTCCACTGTATCAAACGCAGCACTCAAGTCCAACAGAAATAAAACAGAGACTTTGCCTGCGTCAGTGTTCATACGGATGTCATTTGTGACTTTGATAAGTGCAGTCTCAGTGCTGTGATGGGGCCTGAATCCTGACTGAAAAGGATCAAAGCAGTTGTTAAGTAATAGAAAGTCATTAAGTTGCTGATATACAACCTTTTCGATGACTTTACCTAAAAATGGCAGGTTTGATATAGGCCGATAGTTGTTGAGCACTGTAGCATCAAGACTGCTCTTCTTTAGGAGAAGCTTAATGACAGCTGTTTTTAAGGCCCTTGGAAATGTTCCAGACTGTAAGGAATTATTGACTATATCAGTGAGTTGTGGTAATAAACTGCTTAGTACAGATTTTAGGAATGTAGTGGTTAAAACATCGAGGCAGCAGGTGGATGAACTGTTTTTTAAATGTTCTGTCATTAATGGGTGTAAAATGTGTTAACCCAACCAAGTGTCTCCTAGGTGGCTGCAGTGTTGTTTTATGCCCTTTGGATTGTATCGCATGTTTAATGCCTTGAACCTTGTTGTTAAAAAACAATGCAAACTCATTGCATTTAGTGGTGGAAACTAATTCTGGAGGAAATGGAGCTGGAGTGTCACTCCCCTCGAATTCAATTATAGGCTCAGATCGTTCTTGGTTTAAACAGACATTTATTTGGACACGAGTCTTCGACATGTCTTGTACATGCTAATCTTGTGATCTTTAATGCCCCAACAATGCCGTCAGAACTAATAAAAGAAATACATAAAACTTACATTAACTATCTAAAAGCAGTGTTTTACACATAATAATAAATGAAAAATACATATAAAACAAATAAATAAAGTGCACATTCAACATATAAGAAAATACACTTAATTGGCTAATTACACATTAACACACCGTCACGTAACTTACACATGTTCACATACAGCAAAATAATTAACACCATAAAACACATACCTCATTGCCCTCTCTAACTCAAGAGGAATAAACTTGGAGGTTTATAACTTCTTCTTAAAACAAAAAACAATATAACTTCTTACAGACGTAACTCTAAAAGACGCATTACTAGCGCATCACCTCGTTTACTGCACCGGTAAAAACTATCCTGATAGCAAAATTAAAACCAAGCGGAACAAAAAAATAGGTTCCCTCTCTTTTCTATGGTTTTAGCTGAATAATATCAAATTAATTTACATATTTTCAAAAATATATATTACTTATTCTAATGATTCTTCTGAACATTTTAACTATTAATTGACCTGTGTAAAGTGTAAAGTGCATACTAAAGTGAAATATATGAGTTGATTCTGGCGGCAGCTACACTCCCACCAAATCACTTGTGATTTCCAAAAAATGAACTTATAAACTGTATTATTCTGCTTCTAATAATGTGACAATCTTGTGAATTGGTCTTACAAGATGAACTGGTTTACTCAGTCTCTTCCCATGATCATCTAATGTTGAGTCACTGATCAGCAACTACACCTTTCGTACACATCCATCTCTTCCCATGATCATCTAATGTTGAGTCACTGATCAGCAATTACACCTTTCGTACACATCCATCTTGACTTGGGTACACGGCAGTAACTTTAGCCAGCTTCCAATCGTTTCTGGGTGTAGTATCTTCTTGTATAATCACTATGTCATTGACATTCGCATTTCTGTTTGTCTTGTGCCATTTTTGTCTTTGCAGTAGGCTCAACATATATTCTTTCTTCCATCTTTGCCAAAATTCATTGGCTAGGTACTGCACTCTACACCATCTTTTACGAAGATAAAGATCTTTCTTTACAAACTCTCTTGGTGGAGGCAGTATTATTGATGATTTCATTCTCAAGAGAAGGTTGGGTGTAAGTGGCTGAGGTCCAGTAGGATCATTGAGTAAGTGTGCTGTTAAAGATCGTCTGTTTATAATTGCTCACTTCATATAAGTAGGTTCTTAAGGATGAACTATCAAGTGTTCAGGATGACTGATCCAGTATGGATGTTAACACACTAATTGTTCGAATTTGCCTTTCCCAGACTCCACCCATATGGCTGGCACAGGGAGGGTTCATGACAAACTCACGGCCTAGTTGTTTTAGACATTCTTGGTCCATTTCTTTTACTGCTTTCAAGAACTCACGTCTTGCTCCCACAAAATTGGTGCCTTGGTCGAATTGCAATTGACGGACGTTTCCACGTAGAGCAATAAAAGCACGAAGTGAGTTGAGGAATGCGTCAGTTGATAAATCATCAAGTAACTCTATATGTACTGCACGACAGCACAAACATGTGAACAGTAACCCGTAGCGTTTTAGTTCTTTTCTTCCCTCCTTAATATAGAAGGGGCCGAAACAATCCATCCCACAGTACGTAAAGGGAGGAGTTGTCTCCATTCTTTCACTAGGCAGGTTTGACATCTTTTGTTCTTCTGTTTGACGTCTGAATTTTCTGCACTTGACACATTTGTAGATAAATGATGATACTGCTTGACTACAGCCAAGAATCCATATGCCACTAGATCTCAGTTTGTTTATGGTCATGCCACGCCCTTGATGTCTCACTTGCTGATGAAAGTGTTCAATCAGTAACTTGGTGATGTGGCTGGTCCTTGGTAAGATAGCTGGATAATTGATATGTGAATGTAGAGTGGCATGCGCTAATCTACCTCCCACTCTGAGGATGCCCTTGGGATCCAGGAAGGGATTGAGTTGATACAATCTGCTTGCTCTGTGTTTAGTTAACTCATTTCGGGAATGAAGTTCGCTACAAAGACATGAAAACGCCTCACTTCATTGTTTATATATCCTAAGACAACTTGCGAATCCGTCCAGAAGAATTCTTGGACATTTTCCAATTCTAGTTTTCCCTTGAGCATGTCACTTATGCTCACTGCTACTACTGCTGCGGACAACTTTAGTTTTGGCACAGTAGTTATTTTGGTGGGTGCCACTCTGGAGTTAGCAATAACAAGTGAGCAGTGAACTTGTCCTGATTTACTGATTGCTCTTAAATAGGTACAGACACCATATCCTGCCAGACTTGCATCTGAAAAATTGTGTAGTTCATATCTCTGATCTTCTTGAAAGTCTGCTGGAAGATAACAGCGATCAATCTTGACATGAGCAAGGTTCTTTAGATCTAAAAGCCAGGACTCCCACTGTGGCTTTAGTTCGCTTGATAGTGGTTCATCCCAGTCTGTTTTATTACGACCAATTTCCTGTAGTATTTGCTTACCAAGTAGAACAAAAGGCGCAACAAGGCCAAGTGGGTTGTAGACGGAGGCTAAAGTTGACAAAACTCCTCATCTGGAGAGTGAATTCTCCTTCAGAACTACTCGAAACTGGAGATGGTCTGAGGCGACCCTCCATTTAACACCTAGGGCTCTTTCAATTTGTTGCTCACCCAGGGCTAGGTTCTTACAGTTTCTACACAATCTTCTTTCGGGAGAGAGTCAAGAACTTGTTGTCTATTGTAAACAAACTTGTGTAGTCGCAATTTTCCAGTGCTGCAAAGTTGTTTTGCTTCATGAACTAGACTGATAGACTCTTCTTCTAAGTGGAAACTGATAAGACCTTAATCCACATAAAAGTTTCTTTCTTATTGTTGCCTCACTGAAATGGCCTTGACCTTGTCATGTCAAGGCTATGTACTTAAGACCGAAGTTTGCGCAGGCTGGCGAAGAGGCGGCTCCAAACAAATGAACTCGCATTCGAAAGACTGACGGACTTGAGTGAAAATCTCCGTTGCTCCACCACAGGAAACGAAAATAGTCTTGATCTTCGACTCTGACTCTGAACTGATGAAACATACGTTCTATGTCACACATTACTGCCACTGGGCCCTTGCAAAACCGGCACAAGACACCTATCAGGGTGTTAGTTAGTTCTGGTCCTGTGAGCAGGCGATCATTTAATGACACGCCTTCATACTTCGCTGAGCAATCAAACACTACTCTTATTTTTCCAGGTTTTTGGGGGTGATACACTCCATGGTGCGGAATGTACCAGGCAGGGTTTTTCTCCAATTCTGCTGGTGGAACCTTTTCTGCATCTCCACGCTCTATTATTTCACTCATGAATGTTGAATAGTCTTTGTGATATTGTTTGTCCCTTTCAAATCTTTTCTGTAGACATTTGAGTCGGTGTTCTGCACAGCTTTTATTGTTTGCCAACCTTGGCCTAATCTCTTTAAATGGCAAAGGTAGCTCACAATGTCCGTCTGCTTTCACTTTCACTCCTTCCTCCATTATAGAAATAAAGTGCAGATCCTCTTGGGAGAAGTGAGAATCTTCCACCTTTCTTTCGTTGAAGTCAGACTCAAGGACTTTAATCACATCAGAGGGTGTGACTACTTGACTGTAATGGACTTCATTTGGCATCTGATCTGATGACTGACAAGGTGTCACTTCCTTGACAATGATCTTGTGGCTGCTTCTGATAGCAGCCACCTATGAGCAGGCCAAAATTGCATTCTATAAGAGGGGCAACTTCTTTGGCAAGGTGCTCTAGGTGGGGCCATGCTCTTGCCATCTTAGGAGTGGGAATATGACTTAGATTGGCAGGAACAAACTCTCTTGTATAAGCTACAGGAAGTAGAATTCTTTTTGAGGAATTGAAGCCTCTGACTTGTAGCCCAGACAGCTTTTCACATGGAATGACTGTGTCTCTAGTTGACATTGTAGAAAGCTTTAACTGTACATGTCTCTTTTCAGTGTCAAGAGCATCTGCCTTTTCTTGCAGAACAAATGTGGTGTCGCTCTGACTGTCTAGAACGGCATACAGCAGGATTTCGTGCTCTGGGTTACTTTTTGTTGATAACCAAACTGGGCTGATTGTGGATGTGAGGTCACTGCTGTCATTTTGGACTGAACGGTGTGAAGTTGCCTCATTTGGTGCTTCTTTATTTTGTTTAATTTCCTTTATATTTTCGTCACCTTCTTTGTTCTTTCTGATTACCTTGTCCCGTTCCTCATGCAAACATGTTGGATGTTTTCCTTTGCATGAGTCACAAACACTTCTCTTTTCACATTTCTTTGAATGGTGTCCAGTATTAATACATCCAAAACATAGTCCTTTTGTTTGTACAAACTTAATTCTTTCCATTATTGGCATTTCTATGAACTTTGGACATGTGTGAACGTTATGGTTGAATCTTTCACAGAAGAGACATTTTATTTACACATTTATTGACCTGAAATATATAAGAGTTGCTTCTGACTGCAGCTACATGGAGGGTTTGTTAATCTGTTCACTGTAGCAAACAGGACTTGCAAGTTGTTACTGCTGTTGTTGATGATCTCTGAGAAGAATATTTCACTTGCTTTTGGCAAAGTTTGATTGAAAACATGCAAATTTTCTTTGTATACCTCATAATGAATGAGAGTTTCAGTTTACGCCATTTTCTTTCAGCTTTTCTGGATTCCCTTTCCTGTGTCTTGACAGAATGAGCATTTGCCTTTTGCCTGATCACTTTAACCTCAACCGGAGCAATGGTGTCCATAACATTTAAAAGACCTGAAGTATAATAATTCAACAAATCATCAACTTGACCTGATGAGGCATTTTCAAACCTGATTGCCTCCATAAACTTTGTCCTGGTGTTATCATTAATGTGTCTCTTTTTTACAACAGTAGGTCCAACAGCAACTTTTGGAATTATGGACAGATGGAAAAAGACACAAGAATGATCAGATAGAGCAACATCAATCACATTTAAAACAAACAGTATTAAAATTATGAGGAAGGTTATGCCTGGTTAACATAATGCTATAACAACAATGGTTTTATACAGTTAAAAAATTTGTTTAAATTAAATAATGAACATACGGAAGCGTTGTACTGTCAATGTAGTTTTTTTTTTTAGTTTTTTTTTTTTTCATAGTTTTTCTGACTTTTTTTTTTTTATAGTTTTTCTGACTTTTTTTTTTAATATAGTTTTTCTGACTTTTTTGGTGGGGAATTGTTTTTCTGACTTTTTTTTTTTTTTGCCAGTATCATGTAATAACGTAATACTATCACGTTATTTTGTGATACTATCACATTATTTTGTGATACTATCACGTTAATTCGTGATAACTTGCTTTATTGGAAGCAACGTATTACGTAGCTTCTGTAGCAACGCGAGGAAGCAAAGTGGAAGCATAGCATCGCATCTGATCAAGTTTTACTTCAGCCTTGGTCTAAAACATGGCGAGATATTAATGTTACTGAACACTGTAGACAATATCGAGTGTGAGCAACTTGAGGCGTTTTTTGAAACGAATGAGATTGTATAGGCGGAAGAATCGTTCAGATCCGTTGGATGTAGCAGCATTTCTTATTGATCAACTGGATGGACACAAAAAGACGTATGGATATAAATTACATCATCTCAACTGTATCCAGGCTGGCTTTGTCATGCTTCCTCTTTGCTTCCTTGCGTTGCTATGGAAACGTGATAGTATCACTTTATTACATGATACTGGCAAAAAAAAAAAAAGTCAGAAAAACAATTCCCCCCCCCAAAAAAAAAAGTCATAAAAACTATCAAAAAAAAAAGTCAGAAAAACTATAAAAAAAAATAATAAAAAAAAGTCCCAATAAAAAAAAGTCATAAAAACAATTAATATAGCCACCAGTCAGAGCAGAGCTAATAATAACATAGCTCTTTAAACTAATATTAAATCATCTCTCAATCAGTTTATGCCTATGAAGGGAAATACACCCGTGAGCAGGGCTGAGTGACGTGAGTCACTTAACTTCCTGTGACATCACTCTGAACTTGACAAATGGAGAGATCAGGGACATTTTCAGCAGAGGTAAGACCATAAGGCCAGTGTTGCCTGTTGACTGGACACAGTCAGGGCCTCATTTAATTGATCCTCCTATTATATGTGTTCACATACAATGTGAAAGAGAACACCGTGAGAGGAAGCTCACACCTTAGGAGTCTCCCTCAGGTTCATTCGACAGCCACATATACATTGACGAAAGAGATGTACCTTGGGGTTGTCCTAATGAATATAAGGCTAGAAATCAGTTAGCAGCAGGATTTGAATATGTTCTCTTTTGAGACAATTAATACACATGTGGATTGAATTAACTATATTTATTACAACCAACAAATAGTTATTAATTACACAAGAGATTCTGTAACTGTTGATAAAAACTGAAAATTAGACAGTGACAGAGTTGTCATATACAACCCCAATTCCAAAATAAGTTGGGACACTGTACCAATTGTGAATAAAAGAAGATTGCTAGAAATGGAACAGGTGTGCTGATTGACTTGATGAACTGCAGGTTAGAAAACAGGATCACTAGAGAACACGCCCACCAGCCATCTCAAATCAGCCAAAGCCAGGATCACGGCCCAGGGTTTGTGACACCACCCCACCACACCTATCTCACTTCTCCCTAAAGACAGCCCTCATCAGACCCCACCTCAAAAAAAACACCCTCGACCCTGAAGATCTGTCCAACTACAGGCCCATTTCCAACCTCCCGTTCATATTCAGAATTTTAGAAAAAGTAGTCTCTGCACAACTCCACAACCATCTCAAATCACACAGTCTTTATGAAAAATTTCAATCTGGTTTTTGCCCCTCCCATAGCACAGAAACTGCTCTGATCAGGGTCACCAATGACCTTATGATGGCCTCGGAATGGCTCTCCATCGCTCCTCATCCTTCTCGACCTCTCTGCCGCGTTTGACACTGTTGACCACCACATTCTCCTCCATCGCCTCCAACACTACACTGGACTCTCTGACAGTGCCCTCCTCTGGTTTCACTCCTACCTCACGGAGAGGACCGAGTGCGTGGCCCTGGGGGATGCTAAATCTCAGCCCACATGGTCACCTGTGGGGTCCCCCAGGGCTCAGTGCTCGGTCCCACCCTCTTCATCATCTACTTGCTCCCTCCCAGTCGTGTCATCAGCAAGTATGGAGTTTCATTTTACTGCTATGCTGATGACACACAGCTATACATCAAAATCACCCCCTCCTCCACCCCCTCTGCCACCGTAACTTGTCTTACCTCCTGCCTGGAGGAGATAAAGGCCTGGATGAGTCAAAACTTTCTGCAGCTTAATAGTTCAAAAACTGAAGCCATTCAGATTGGCACCCCTCACCAGCTCCACTCCTCCCCCATTACCTCCATATTTGATCAAATTGATCAGGAATCCAGGAATCCTTATTGAATCCACCCTATCGAATTTCACATTTTTATCCAAAATACGGGAAAACAAAAAGGGTGGTGGTGTATGTGCCTTTTTTAGAGATAATATTCTTATCCAGAAGCTATCACTTGGAGAGTTTTCATCATTTGAGTATGTGTCATTCAAAATGGAGGTTGAGGTTTTCTCCATCCATTTTATATGTAGTTCTTTACAAACCAGCCCAACAATGTCATGATTTTATTGATGAGTTTAGTGAAATGCTTTCTATTATCTGCAAAGAATTTGAACAAATAGTCATATCAGGTGATTTTAATGTGCATGTGGATAATGTTTGTGACAGAAATGCCAAAGAACTTTCTACTATTTTTGAAACTTTTGGACTTTGTCAGCATGTTAATGAACCGACCCATAACAGAGGTCACACTCTGGACCAGGTCATTACTAAAGGTGTTCATATTTCAGATGTCACTGTGATTGATGTTGCTATATCTGATCATTCTTGTGTCTTTTTCCATCTGTCCATAATTCCAAAAGTTGCTGTTGGACCTACTGTTGTAAAAAAGAGATACATTAACGATAACACCAGGACACAGTTTATGGAGGCAATCAGGTTTGATAATGCCTCATCAGTTCAAGTTGATGATTTGTTGAATTGTTATACTTCAAGTGTTTTAAATGTTCTGGACACCATTGCTCCTGTTAAGGTTAAAGTGATCAGGACGAGGCAGAAGGCTTCATGGAGCAATGCTCCTTCTGTCAGGGCACATAAAAAGAAATGCAGAAAAGCCGAAAGAAAATGGCGTAAATTGAAACTCTTAATTCACTATGAGGTATACAAAGAAAATTTGCATGTTTTCAATCAAAATTTGCAAAAAGCAAGAGAAAAATTCTTCTCAGAGATCATCAACAACAATAGTAACAACCTGCGTGTCCTGTTTGTTCAGTGAACAGATTAACAAACCCTCCAGCTCCATTTCCTCCAAAATTAGTTTCCACCACTAAATGCAATGAGTTTGTATTGTTTTTCAACGAGGCAGACAGCATTGTACCTCAAGCTTTCTACAATGTCAACTAGAGATACAGTCAAACATGCGATACAATCCAAAGGGCATACAACAACACTGCAGCCACCTAGGAGACACTTGGTTGGTTTAACACATTTTACTCCCATTAATGACAGAACAATTGAAAAAACTGTCTCCAGCCTGAGTTCATCCACCTGCTGCCTCGATGTTTTACCCACTAGATTTCTAAAATCAGTACTAAGCAGTTGGTTACCACAACTCACTGATATAGTCAATAATTCCTTACAGTCTGGAACATTTCCAAGGGCCTTAAAAACTGCTGTCATCAAGCCTCTCCTAAAGAAGAGCAGTGTTAATGCTGCAGTGCTCAACAACTATCGGCCCATATCAAACCTGCCATTTTTAGGGAAAGTCATCAAAAAAGTTGTATATCAGCAACTTAATGACTTTCTATTACTTAACAACTGCTTTAATCCTTTTCAGTCAGGATTCAGGCCCCATCACAGCACTGAGACTGCACTTATCAAAGTCACAAATGACATCCGTCTGAACACTGACGCGGGCAAAGTCTCTGTCTTAGTTCTGTTGGACTTGAGTGCTGCGTTTGATACAGTGGACCATGAAATCCTGACACAAAGATTAGAGGAATGGGTAGGTATTACTGGAACTGCTCTTAAATGGTTTCAGTTCTATCTTGAAGACAGGAAGTACTTTGTTTTGGTTGGTAACTGTGTATCAGACCAAATGGCCCTGACATGTGGGGTTCCACAGGGATCTATCTTGGGAACTCTATTATTCAATCTTTACATGCTCCCTTTAGGCCAGTTAATATGCAGCTGTGGCGTATCCTACCATTATTATGCAGATGACACTCAGATTTACATTTCACTCACAGCAGGTGAAAATGGACCAATCCATTTACAAACAGATTGATGTGTGGATGCAAAATTATTTTCTCCAACTGAACAGAGACAAGACTGAACTAATCATCTTTGGGCCACAGAAACAAAGAGAAAGTGTCAGCAGTCACCTCGCGTCTCTTTCTCTAAAATCTAAAAATCAGGTTAGAAATCTAGGGGTCATCATGGACTCAGACTTGAATTTCCACAGTCACATTAAGTCAATTACATCATCTGCATTTTATCACCTTAAAAACATTTCCAGAGTTAAAGGGATGATGTCTCAACCAGACTTAGAGAAACTTATCCGTGCTTTTATCTCCAGCAGGTTAGATTACTGTAACGGCCTGCTCACTGGTCTCTCAAAACGAGGGTTAAGACAGCTGCAGCTTATTCAGAACGCGGCTGCTCGGGTTCTCACCAAAACCAGGAAGTACAACCACATTACGCAAGTTTTAAAATCTCTGCACTGGCTTCCTGTTGCTCAGAGATTAGACTTTAATACAGCACTGCTGGTTTACAAGTCTCTAAATGGTTTAACACAAAAATATATTTCTGACATGCTAGTTGCATGAATGAATGAACCTCCTCGGACTCTGAGAACATTTGGGACAGGCCTTCTGCTCGTGCCCAGAGTTAGAACTAAACCTGGTGAAGCAGCGTTTAAGTTTCAAGCAGCAAAAATCTGGAACAGCCTCCCAGATGAAGTAAAACAAGCCTCAACTTTAACAATGTTCAAGGGGAGGTTAAAAACCTTCCTCTTTAGCTCCGCCTACACTACAACCTAAAGTGTTTTTTATCTGCACTCTTCTTTTAAAATGTTTTTAATTTTTCTTATGTTTCTTAATCTAAATCTTGTAAATTGTCTTTTATTCCTGTAAAGCACTTTAAGTTACCCAGTGTATGAATTGTGCTATATAAATAAAATTGCCTTCCCTTGCCATATGGGCCCCAACTCAGTTAGTCTGACAGACTGGATTCTGATGTGTTGGTTTTCAGTTGCTTGTTTCTTTACAGACACCTTGTTTGAATCTTTAGGAGTCCAAGATGTCCGTTACCATGACAAAGGTCGACGGGGTCACTGTCATCACTCTGACCTCTGACCCCACCAGTGCCTGTCCTCCTCTGTGTCAGATCCTGCGTGGGCTCTGCTACAGCCCAATGCAGTGGTCTGTGTCTCAGAGTCTGCGAACACTTCAGAGCACCTCTCAGTCAGTGCTTGGGGTAAGTCACACACACACATTCAAACTAATCTGAGTCTGATTCATTCCTGCAATGTTCCTACACATAGCCTAGGCTATTAAAGCACGTACAGCAACCCCCATCTCAGATGTCTATTAAATAAAGTCCTTACATGCCTCAATATAAATAATGATCAAACATTTATTGTAAATTTTGTTTGAAATTATTGAAGCATTTATGCACTGATCTTGTTGCAGGCTCTGCAGATCATGACAGGAGTTTTCAACATTGGCCTTGGCCTCATCCTCCAACTTACTACTGGACGCTCCTGGTATGGATGGGATTGTAATGGTTTTCCCTTTTGGCTTGGAACACTGGTATGCAAGTAAATATACATTCAGCATTAGTCATGGGATGCATCAAAAACTTATTTTTAAAATGTGAATGTTTTCTATCATTCCCAGTTTATTCTCTTTGGCGTCACAAACCTATTGTCTGCAAAGTTCCCCAGCCCATGTCTGGTGAGTGTCCTGAATTGTCCAAAAGAATTTGACACAATATTTGATCCTTTTGCTCTTTGGTTTGTTTAGACAAAACAGGCAAGACACAGTTTAATTCAATTACATTCATTCATTCATTCTCTACCGCTTATTCCTGTTAGGGATCGCGGGTGACTG
The DNA here is from genome assembly GCA_024416835.2 of Perccottus glenii. Classification (NCBI taxonomy): domain Eukaryota; kingdom Metazoa; phylum Chordata; class Actinopteri; order Gobiiformes; family Odontobutidae; genus Perccottus; species Perccottus glenii. The sequence continues at coordinate 30,073,796 of CM044551.2, forward strand.
GAGCCTATCCCAGCAGCTTTGGGCCTGTACCCTGGACAGTGACCAGGCCCAAAGCTGCTGGGATAGGTGAGTTAGTCACAGAGCTGACATTTAGAAACAGACAACCATTCACTCTCACATTCATTCACTAGGGACACTTTAGAGTTGCCAGTTAACCTAAACATGCATGTGTTTGGATGGTGGGAGGAAGCCGGAGTACCCGGAGAGAACCCACAGTAACACGTGGAGGACATGCAGACTCCTCACAGAAAGACCGGAGTCGGCCGAGAAGGCAGGAGTACTAACCACTCTGCCACGTGCACCCCATTATATTTGTACTAAATGTTTTATTTTTAGATGCGTTTCAATATTTTAAATATTGACACACACTCACAAAAGCAAATAAATAACAATTGTCAATGCAGAAAGAAATCAGTTTGTAACAGATCCGTTATACAAAATTAGTTCATGACAAAGGAGTCAATATCTTATGGAGAGCAGTTACTCTGCTGTAGTGGTTACTCAATGAAATCATATTCACAGTGCCACACACAAAGGCTATCACTACTCATGTCTTGAGTAATTAAAACCAGTACCGTATTTTTCGCACCATAAGACGCACTTTTTCTTCACCAAATAGTGGGAGGAAAAGTGCCTGCGTCTTATGGTCCGCAGGCACTTTTTTATGGTCCGCAGGCTGCCGCTCTGCAACATAAGACGAGTTGCAGAGCGGCTCTGCAACTCGCGCTAGCTTCCGTGTCCCTGGAAACTGCATCATCCCTCCCCCGCCCCTTGTCCAGGCTTCTCAGTAGTCCCCGTGTCGCCTTGCCTTACCGTAGTGGCAGAGCGGCAGCGGGTCCTCCTCACCTTCCTTACGGAGCGCGATGCTGCTTGTACTGTGTCACCGCCGTATGCTATTGGAGGATAGCATGTTGTAGGCGGTGTTACAGTACACAGCAGTGCGCATGCCCTTCACTCCAGTCATATAATTCAAATATTATTCTGTTATATATTGTATATGATTCCCGCTCTCCCCACAGTTCATACTGTCGTTGTGTCCTTGGGCAAGACACTTAACCCACCTTGCCTCGTATGAATGTGTAAGAATGTTGAAGGTGTTGGTCGGAGAGTCCGTAGGCGCGGAATGGCTGCCACGTCTCTGTCGGTCTGCCCCAGGGCAGCTGTGGCTACAGATGTAGCTTACTACCACCAGTGTGTGACTGTGGAGTGAATGAATAATTGATATGTAAAGCGTCCTTGAGCTCTGGAAAGGCGCTATATAAATATAACAATTATTATACTTTATTAAATATTTTATTACACTATTTGGTTCAGAATATTTTTTTTCCTATTTTTCTCCTCTAAAAACCAGGTGCGTCTTATGGTCGGGTGCGTCTTATGGTGCGAAAAATACGGTAACTACCCAGCTCCGCCTACTGTGTTTCCTCCTGTATTCTGTTTTCTGCAGGACAGTGCTGTTTGACCTACTGCATATAAAACTAAGTTTTGTGTTGTAGGTCATCATTAATGTGACTCTGAACCTGTGTGGAGTTGCTTTTGCAATCACAGCCATCGTTTTCTACAGTATTTCCCTGGCCAATGCTGGCTTCTGGTGGATGTGTGAAGATTACTGGTATGGCACACGTTCCCCAGACAAGAATACCATGCAGGAAAAATGCATGACAGCCATGCAACTAGTTTTGGTGAGTGAGAAGGATAAGTTCAGGTAAAATGTGTTCAGACTAAACAGGAAATAAGTATACATACAGGCATTTTTCTGTTGCTGCCACAGAAAAAAGAACAAAATATAGTTCTTTATTACATATTCAAGATTATTTTTGTTGTTTTAATGAAAATAGGCCTGACTAGACTATGTTCTTTCTTCACGCCACTGCAAAAATGTATAAAGTGTTGAGACAGCGTAATTCACAAAATAAACCAGAAAACAAATGTCTTTCTACCAGTAAGTATATTTTATATTTTGGTTGGAGGATGGACTATGACATCTGTTGTAGTCTGTTGGTGAACAGCCTTTTATGGAAAAGAAAGGGCTTTAAGTGTCCTTTGGTCACTTAGAGACAACAACGCTCACCAGCGCACTTGTTTTGCAAAAAGAAACAGCAAATACAGTACAAGAACTCTCAATGGAGGTGTGTCATTGTGTTGTTTGATGTACAAACAACATGATGGTAGCATTAGATTTGTAGAGCTACAACCATGATCTGATTCTGTAATACAACAGCTACTCTTAGCTTTATGTGCAACAAACAAAATAACAATGACTCTTTGAGAATGTCAAAGTAATCTCTGTGCAAAGTTGTGCCTTAAATTGACCAGAAAATCTGACATAACTCTGGCTCTTGGATAAGGTGACTCAGTGTGGGAAAGTGCAGCAGCCTGTCACTGAGATCAGATAAGAAAAGGTCTAGTTTTGTCTGAAAATAAGTGAGCTTTTGATCTGATGTTAATTATAACAGTGACACAGCCCATTGTGTTTTTAACTCTTTAACTCACCACTTAGTTGTGAGCAGAGGACACTCTAATGTATAAGGCAGTAAAGGGATGGCAAGAGCAGATGGTCATGAACACAGGCCTTTGAACTTCATCAAGGGTGCTTCATCTGTAACCAGCAGGTTAACACGCTCCAAGTCCATTTCATTGTCTTTAAAAAAAGCAACAATCTTTTCAAACATTATTTCTCCAGTTGTATGTCCTTCCAGTGGGATTATGCCCAGTATATCCTCCTTGAAACAATCACTGTTAAAAAACACACATACAAACAAAGTTAAGCTCCACTGCCAAGGAGATGTATTCTGCGGTTAAAACATCCACGTGTCTTGCAGCTGTCGTATCTGACAGAGGGATAGACTTGATAGAATACATTACCTGGTCCTTAACTTTGGGATTGTTACCACCTCCTCGACAGCCGCTAGCGCTAGCATACATTCTTTCACTGTTTCTGCAGCAGTCAATGGTCTTTTCTTTTAAGTGAGTATCCATGCAACGCAGAGTGATGCCGCTGTGGCCTTTTGCTGCTGATTACAGGCACAGGAGAAGACTGCAGTGATTCGTTCATAGTTAGTTAGAGTAGTAGAGTCCGTGTTTTTATTTTTGTTCGACAAGGCTTGGAGCCTGGTGGAAACTCTGTGAGTAGTCCTTAGGGGCCTCCACACATTATAATCCTTGTTAACTGAGCAGACGTCCTAACACACCAGACACACACCATGTGCTTTGGTCATGTGTACATTTCTATCAGTCTATTTTTCAATGACTCTAATTCCATCCTAACCCCAGATTAAAAGTAAGCTAATTAAAAGTTTTTTTTATTTTTTTCCAAAACTGAGTAAAGATGATGGGTGCTGCTGTTCCTCTGAGTCATGGTCTGACCAGGACTGACGTTGACAGAGACAAGTTAGAGACAAAATAATTTAAAGGAGCATTACGGAAGATCCGGAGTTTTTATACAAGTGTACCACCTCTGGTGTTAGCGGTACTGCATCCAGTGATGTGCATTTTTACTGTGCGCACAATTGTACAAGCACGAACGAACAACATCCAAAGAAGAATCTGCCGGTTTCGAGTGCGCTGGAGGCCTGTCTCTTCTTCATATTTAATTTTGCAGCTAGCGTTGCTTAGTTTACTTATGGCGTTCAAATCAGGAAATGAGAACCAGATAAACAAGCACACATGTGCATTAAGTCACATCTGCTGAAACAGTGCGTGAGTTTTGTTCTTGAAACCTTCTCATTTAAATGACAGGCTTACAGAAGCTGACACTTATTAATGGGTTAGAAATCTTTATTTAAACCATTGAAACTTCCGTAATGCAACTTTTTAAGCTTCTTATAAGCTTTTTATAGCTTCAGCTATAAATAATATTTTCTCATCACAATTAATTACTCTCAATGCATGCACATTGGATTTTCTCTGATAACATCCACAGAGACTGAACTGTAAAAGTCCTACAGGTCATTACAGTGTCTCAAGAGTAGACTCTGTCTGAGTCTCAAGTAAAAATTACTCAATTATAGAGTACCTATCTGTATGGTCTGGGTGAAAATTGGTTATACATATATTTTTTACTCTGGAGATTCTACTGTGTAGTCACTATGTAATTTGAAATACCATAGTTTGCCAAACACAGGGATCCTAATCCCTTAGATTATATAGACCAAACAAATAAGCTACTGTGTATTTGTTAATTTTTAGTGTGGACCTTCGTGTGGACTTATAGGTGTGAGTGCCTGTTTTTTTCTCGTTTTAATTTTTTTTTTTTTTTAATGTCATATCTGATAAAGTCAGTAAAATTGGGTATATCACAGACGTTGTTGATCCTACGCTAATGTGCCTTAATGGTGGTATTTCTTTAAATGGTTTGCATTTATAGGGTATCTATTTATATAACACTTTTTTTACCTCTTTGTACCAAAGTGCTTTACATCATGTGTCCATTCACCTCTACAATCACACACATTCATTCACCAGTACTGTTGCCCAAAAACACAAAAAAAGTATGAACTGGGGAGAGCGGGAATCGACACGCCAACCTTCCTGTTATAGGACGACCACTAGGCCCCCATTTGGCCCATTCATTTGAATTTCTCTAAATAGGTCAAACAAACATGGATACTATGGTACTGTAAGCAGATTGTGCCTGTTTTATTCCACAGATGCTGGTGAGGAGCATTTCTTCTGTGTTGATTGTCCTGTCGGCTCTGGAGCTCTGCCTGGTCATCAGTTCGGTCACACTGGGCATCAAGGCTCTGTGTCGGAGACAGAGTGCAGGGGAAAACAAGGTTATTAACATACTGTCCTATTTATTAGTCGGTAAAAGCCAACTGATAAAACACATCTTGAATATTTACAACCACAATACTGTTGAGTTTTGTCCTTCACACACTTGTTTTGTGTTCTTAGAGCACTCAGCCGCTTGAGGAGTACAATCCACTGCTGGATGAGGTTATCCCTCAGCTTACAGTCTAAACCCAAGTCTCCTCACAGAGACAGTTCATATGCAGTTGTTTTGACAGTCTTATAAGTCCATGTAATCATATTATCTTTTTTACATGTAAGTGATTTTGATCCTTAAATGTTTTTATATTTCATTTGCATACATTATCTGTATGACTAGAGGGCCTCATGAAGACAATGTGAGGGTTAGAGAAAAATTAGGACATTAAGATGACTGCTTATTTAAATGTTGCATGTTTGTATGGTGGGTTATAAGGTCTCTTTGTATCTGCAGTTCTTGTTGGACTGGGACATGGCTCAGTTTATTGTGTGATGCAATAAACCTTTTCCACCAGATTCTACCAGATTTTTTCTCATTGTAAAGGAGTTCTGTTACGATAATATGTGACATTGTGTTGTTGGGCTGGTTCATGAGCCAGATTGTTTTATCATATTATTTCAGATTGATTCCTTGTTGATGTCATGCTTATCCGAACTAATCAATGCCACATTTCTCAGAGACTACATCTAGTCAATGTCCAAGGATGTTCTGTTTGTCAACAGAACGACTCATTACTATTTAAGATACCAATATGTAACCTGATTCTGCCAGATAGAACTGCTCACAGAACAGTCCGTTTCACAGAACCATCTGGGAGGACCTTCTGTCGGAAACTTGTTAGGTGATTGGATGAAGCACTGACTAGTATCTGCCTACCATGAAATTTGTTTTAGCCAACCATAGCAACAATTTATTTGACATAACCAGAGTGCAGTAGATATGAAGAAGAAACAATTATTTTTGGTGATTATGACGAAGTGAGCTAATAGCCTCTACTCGTCCCTTATACTGATTGCACACATCATACAGTTAACTTTCCACATACTATACAATCTATATGGGCTACTGGTAAACTGCACTCACATATCCCGGGTCTTGTTTGTGTTAGCCTTAGTAGTTCATTAATTTCACTCAGTTAAGCAAAACATTCTTTATGGTTAATTAAAACACACACACGTAAGTTTATCAGTTAAACTGTTTATTTTATTTTGGATTCATGAGTTTTGTTGTGTTGACCTGATCCAGGAGAGGCCTGGAAATAGAAAGGAAGGCACTGTGTGTGCAGTGATTATAATGTTTCGGATGTTGGGGAGTTGATTATAACTTTGTTTGAGGATTCCAGCTAAGTGGGATAGGCCAATTGGCCTAGGATACAAAGCAGGTGTGTGCCTGAGGGAGGTGAGGCTGGTTGTGTGGAGAGAGGGCAGTGCTGCCGCTGCTGTATGTATAGAAGGTGGGGGAACACTGTAAATAAACACCTTTTGGACTTGACTTTGCCTGAGCCTCTCTTCTTGAGCCACTTTAGCCATTCAATGCTACGCTACTTCTGTCGGAAACTTGTTAGGTGATTGGATGAAGCACTGACTAGTATCCGCCTACCATGAAATTTGTTTTAGCCAATCATAGCAACAATTTATTTGACATAACCAGAGTGCAGTAGATATGAAGAAACAACAATTCTTTTTGGTGATTTTGGCCACTAAGCCACCCATTTACAAAAAGGTATTTCTAAGAATAATTGGACTTTCCCCCTCCTGCTCAACTCATTCAAACACATTTAGGCATCTCTGATTTAACTGGATTTTTGATTATTTGGGTTTTTACAAATGAATTCAGACTTAGATTGAATTTACTTTTATTGGAATTAACTTATTACTATTTTTAGTAAATTTTATTAAAGCTCAATTATTAGATAATTATAATTATCATTATTTCAGGTAGTACACTTTAGTCTATGATGGTAAAATGTTAGAATTTATGTGCTCATAACATCATTATGTTATTGTAGTTTAGTCCACTTAGGGCTTGTTCCTAGACCTTAAAATTCTACCTGATCAATAACAACACACTCATTACAACTTAAGATACCAATATGAGAGGCGTCAACTTTTTCACATAAAAGCTTCATGCTTTTTGAGTTCTCTATGATAAGCTACACTCGATGCTGCGTAGAAATGAGCTATGGTGAACATTCTTTGTGTGACTGGTTGTGAAGCACGTATGTCAAACAGGCCAAGATTTGTCCTAAATAACCTCAGTTGGTGACGCAGCTTGATTAACCGAACCTGCGTGAGAACGCAGCTGGGTGTGAGCACGTCAGAGGCTATTAACGCACCTGAAACAGAAGCATCTTTAGGTTTCTTTGACTTCAGGACCGCATTGTGGTGTGTGTAACCAACCTCAACCTTTCATGTGACAAGTAGCCTACGCTGTGCACTTGCTCTTAGAAGCCTATATACATTTACATATAAAATCTAATATATATCTATAATATGCAGTAAGATGCACATCTCTGACGAGGACTCTAATGATTTCTGCTTTGAGGGTTTGGGGGAGGATCACACAACCCTTGGTCTTTGGGGTGAGGGCATGCACTATGAGCTGTTGCCCATAAAGTTGAGCCTCCACCCCCCCCCAAGTTCCTGTCTCTCAGGGCAATTTATTTTCATGGGCGCATGAATGTGGGGGCGGACCTACAGTGCAGACAGGCTGTGACTCACGGGGACTGGAATTTCCACCCCAACACAGTCAGTCAAATCTGGGACAGATTTTACAAAGCAGAGGTGGACCTGTTTGCGTCACAGGAGACAACACAATGTTCCCTCTACTTCTCCAGCTCCCCTGGGTCTGGACACGTGTGGCCCAGACTGTGTCTATACACTTTTCCCCCAAATGCCCTTCTTCCGGGGGTCCTAGCCAACAGGGGTCTTGCCTCTTACTCATGGCGCCCCGTTGGCCGACCAGAATATGGTTCTGGGACCTAATATCCCTAGGACAGGTCACCATGGGCGATTCCGATCAGGAGGGACCTTCTTTTCCAGGCACAGGGAACAGTGTTTCATCCCAGGTCAGAATTCTTGAACCTTTATGTCTGTCCCGAGGGGGACCAATTGAGGAATGCTGGACTTCCAGCTGGAGTAGTCCAGAATATTGTAAGTGCTATGGCTCACTCTACTAGAAGACAGAAGATTTTTGAGGCCTGGTGTATTACACACTGTGCAGGCTCAGTTCACTACCAGATTGTTTCAGTGCTGGAGTTTCTGCAGAGTAAACCCTCATCAGGCATACGCTCTAATACTCTCAGGGCCTATATGGCTGCTATTTCAGCTTGTCACGCTCTGACTGATGGGGTCTCAGTAGGGAGACACCCCCAGCAGAGATGGGACCAAGTCACACATTTGCAAGTCTCAAGTAAGTCTCAAGTCTGAACCTTTGCAGTCTGCCATATGTTATGCATAGGAATAAAAACATAAAAAAGAAATATTGAAAATAAATTTCAAGTGAAAAATTAAGACACACAAATGTAAAGTTGGGTAAAAAGAAACAAAGGGAGACCTGGCCATTAAGTAGTGCAAATCTCTGTACCTGTAAATTATTGCACAACGAACAGAAGACAATCCAACTCTCTCTGTAGATTAACATGTTGTTCATTCTCAGTGAAAATGAACAATACTGAACAATTATTATTATTAGGGGCCAAGCGCACCGAAGGTGCGTAGGCACCTATTGTTTCTGTTCCTATTATTATTAGGGGCCAAGCACCGAAGGTGCGTAGGCACCTATTGTTTCTGTTCCCGTTCCGTTTTATTATTATTCATCTTCTTCCGCCATGGAAGTCAATGGCAGCCCATTGAACCGTTTGATAAAAAGTTGTGAAATTTGGCACACTCATTAAGGACAGTCCAGTCATTGATCATAGCCAATTTGAAGTGTCTAAGTCAATATCTCTAGCGCCACCAAATGTTCAAAGTTGGACTTATGTTTATACTAATAACTTTTGAACCCTAAGGCTTAGAAAGAAAATTCTTTTTTCCTCTAATTCCTTAGCTCATGACAATTCGATTGCACCCTATGACGTCATTTTCCGTCATGAAATTTTTTCCGCCATTTTGAATTTTCTAAAAAAAGTACTTTTGCGAACTCGTCCTAGGTCGTAGCCCCAATTTTCATGATGCTTGAATGCTTTAACATATTCTAACCAAACTTAGTATGTGTTATGGCAACGATGACTTGAGGCTGCCTGCGGAGTTTTGGCGCAGCGCCACCTAGTGGTCCAGAGATACAAAAATGTGATATTTTTGATTATTACTTCTGAATGCTTTAGCCAAAAATCATAAAACTGGTCTCATTAGATTTTTGGCATCATGCCGAGCCGTAGCATAGCCAATTTTGCCATATCAACCATTTTGGTGGTCGGCCATTTTGAATTTTCAAAAAAACGTACTTTTGCAAACTTCTCCTAGGCCGTAGCCCCAATTTTCATGAAAATTTAACCAGATCATCTTCATACTATGCCGACAAAACGATATTAGAATCAAGATGATCAAACTGTTTTCGAATAACACACCAATGAAATCGACTTAATGCCCACAAAAATGAAAGTCAGGCTATATGTAACCAGTTCATTTATTACTTTATTATAATTACACAAAATTGTCGTTCTACTTATCATTGTGTTGTGTATATACCTGGTGTTTTGAAATGCTGTGCTGTCTTGGTCCTCCAGCCACTCCTTCTGCATATTGTTTCTTCTTCGTGTGTTACCTTCAGTGCATTGTTATAAATCCCATTGTCACGACTTCCTCTTCCCTTTTGAAAATCCCGTGTTGGGAAGAGGTCAGTCATCTTTTGTAATCCTTTGTTTTAAGTGTCCTCTTGTTATTATTTTGTCTTTATTTATCACTGTTGTGCTATTGTAGTTGTTTTAAAGTCTATAATGAGCACTTATGTCACGTCGATGTTTTGTTTTATTGATGGGAAAATGCGGTGGGTGCTAATTATATTCATTTCCTTTGTAGTTTGGGCTGGACCGGAGAATTGTGGCACATGTTGATTGTGTTATTTTCATGTTGATCAGGTATGTTTCCTCTTAAGCCCTTTTGAAAATCCCGTGAAAGGAAGTGAGTTGGTTGCTGCCGTGTTTGACATCCTGAAACGTAACTTTAGTGAACTCACTTGCTCCAGTATGCCGATGAGAGACTTTTATAGTACAGTGCCAAGGGCTGGTGAGGATGCCATGGACTACTGGATTCGCCTGAATAAATCTATTGATGCTGTGGATGAGTGCCTCAGGAGACGTGGTAAATCTGTGGAGGACCCCACCGCTGAGGTTGTGATGATGTTCATAAGTCACTGTCCTGACCCTGCTCTCTCTCTGTCATTTCAAATGAAGGCCCCCGAGGAGTGGACAGCGGCTGAGGTCCAGCGCCGCTTAGACAGTCGTGTGGGACAAGTGAAGGGTGTGGCAGCTAATATGCATTTAGTGACCAGTGCTTTATCACCGCAGGCTCCTGTTTATTCCCGCTCTCAACTGCCGACTCTTCAGGACTGCACTGAACAGGCACCCCTCTATTCGGGGGCCCTGCCTCCCAATGTCACCGATGCGTCCCCACAGCCGCTGCTTGGAACAGGAGGCCTTCCGCACACTTCAGTCATTGGCACACCAGAACCTGTCACTCAGCAAATGGTGGACATGTTTGACAAAGTCCTTTCTCTGTGCACGGCTTCGGTAACTAACAATCGACAGAGGGTTGGGTTTGTGGTTCCAGTGAACACACCACTCACAGTACAGTGAAGTTGCAACCGGCTGTGACGCTGCTACCACACAAGGAATACATTGTTTGGGGAAGGCTGCCGCCATCTTCTCCTGTGTCACCTGGTAGCACGGTCATTGTTGAACCCACATCCGCACGTTCCACGCCCAAGAACATCATGGTTGGCAGAGTAGTCACACCTATGTGGGGAGATCGCTGGATCCCCATGAAGATCCTCAATCCCACTCAGACTGCTATTACCCTACGGCGTAATGCAAAGCTGGCGGATGTGTTCCCCTGTGTGGCCTTGGAGGATTTCCCTGTTGCTCAGGGTTTGTGTGAAGCCCGGGTGGGCCCATCCACTGTTCCCTCTGACCATCAGAGCGACCCATCTGACCCTCTGCAGTTGCTGAAGGACTGTGGCCTTGGGGATGTGGGCGTGGAGGGCTGTGAAGTGTCCGATGAGTGGAAGAGTAGGCTGGCTGACCTGGTATTGAGCTTTCAGGACGTGTTCTCAAGGGATGGTCTGGATTGTGGGGAGGCGAAGGAATTTGTCCATAGGATTCACCTTGCTGATGACCGCCTTTCGGCTGCCTTTTCGCAGAGTGCCACCTGCTCATTATCAAAAGTTGAGGGAAGTTCTGTCTGAAATGGAGATGAGGGGCATAATCAGCAAATCCATCAGTGAATATGCCTCTCCCTGGTGTTGGTGTGGAAAAATCTGGAGATTTAAGAATATGTACTGACTTTCGCTGGCTTAACGCTAGGACTGTCAAGGACGCCCACCCACTGCCTCACCAGTCGGACTGCCTTGCTGCCCTTGGGGGTAACGCATTTTCAGCACTATGGATCTGACCTCAGGGTTTTACAACATTCCTCTCCATGAGTCTGACAGGCGTTACACAGCATTCACTACACCTCTTGGCCTCTATGAGTACAACCGCCTTCCCCAAGGTCTCTGCAACAGTCCAGCCTCCTTTATGCGGATGATGCTCAGTATATTCGGTGACCTAAACTTCTCAAACCTTCTGTGTTACCTGGATGACTTGTTGGTGTTTGCGCTTCTGAAGAGGAGTCTTTAAACCGCCTCAGTGTTGTCTTTTCCCGGTTGAGGTCCAGTAACTTGAAGCTCTCTCAAAAGAAGTGCCACTTTCTCAGGAGATCGGTGAGATTTCTCGGACATGTTGTGAGTGCCAGCGGTGTCTCTGTGGATCAGGAGAAGGTGAGCGCCATCTCGGAGTTCAAGAGGGAGGATCTGATGGAATCTGATGGCTGTACTCCATCTCAGCAGAAGGTCCGATCTTTTCTCGGGATGGTCCTGTTCTATCAGCACTTCATCCCTGCATGTTCTCGTATTGCCAAGCCACTTTACGCCTTAACTGCTGGACAGAAGCGGCGCATTAAGGGTGCTCAAGGCCGAGGCAAGCCTGGTACGTATAGGCAGTTGACACCGCAGGACTGGACTCCTGAGTGCGAGAGGGCCTTTGAACAACTAAAGGGTGCCCTCCTCAATTGTGTGGTTCTGGCCCATCCGGATTTTGATAAACCTTTTATCCTCTCCACCGACGCCTCCACTGATGGACTCGGAGCGGTCCTTTCTCAGGTGCCGGAGGGTGAAGAGCGGGCCAGACCGGTTGCTTTTGCTAGCAAGTCCCTGAGCCGCAGTCAGGCTAAGTACCCCGCTCACAGACTTGAGTTCTTGGCTCCTAAGTGGGCAGCTTGTGACAAATTCAGTCATTGGCTCAAAGGTCATCAGTTCACCGTTTGGACTGATAATAATCCTCTCACTTACATCTTGACCAAGCCGAAGCTGGACGCCTGTGAACAACAATGGGTTTCCAAACTGGCTCCATACAACTTCGACATCAAGTACGTCCCTGGCAGACTGAACGTTGTTGCAGATACCCTAAGTCGGAAGCCTTTTGTTAAACCATTGGCCGAGCGTCTCCTTTCAGAGCCATATCTTGACTTGTTGAAGCAGTCTTTTGAAGTGAAAGAGGAGTCTGTGCAGGACGCTTTTCATCTGACCTGCCAGCCTCAGTCATTGGTCGATCCCCCTTTTTCTACAGCGGTCAACGTCTCCATGTCTGAAGATGAAGTTTCCACTGTTCTGTCAGCGTCGAGTGACTGGGAGGTTGCGTCCAGGCATCGTGCTACTTCTCTTGCTGCCTATCTCAACACTGTTGTTGGGCCTGAACCCTGCCTGTCATCTGCGTTGTCCAAACCTGAGCTCCAGTCCCACCAGGAGAGTGATACTGTGGTATCCAGGGTTGCTGTCTATGTGAACAGAAAACGCAGGCCTTCCAGACGTGAGCGTTACCACGAAAGTCAACAGACCCTGAGAATTTTGAAGCAGTGGGACAAGCTGGTAGTTTTGGAAGGGATTCTGTATCGTGTCACTAGGGACTTCCAATTTGTTGTACCAGAGTCCCTGAAGTCATCTGTGCTCTCAGGTATCCATGATAACGCCGGTCACCAAGGCCAGCCACGCACTCTGTCATTGGCACGTCAGCGATTCTTTTGGTATGACATGGAGAAGGATGTTCGTAATTATGTAAGACAGTGTCCACGGTGTGTCCTCAGTAAGACTCCTGACCCGTCCAGAGCCCCACTGGAGAATATAAAGACCAGTGCACCACTGGAACTGGTGTGTATTGACTTTTGGTCTGCTGAGGACAGCAATAACAGATCTGTGGATGTCCTTGTGGTGACCGACCATTTTACTAAGCTGGCACATGCGTTCCCCTGTTGCGACCAATCTGCGAAGAGTGTCGCAAAGAAACTTTGGGAGGGTTCTTCTGCATCTATGGCTTTCCTCAGCGCATCCACTCCGACCAGGGTTCAAGCCGAGAGTGAGTTGGTGGCACAGTTGCTGGAAATGGGTGGCGTCATCAAGTCTCATACCACACCATACCACCCCATGGGCAATGGCGTCACGGAGAGGTTCAATAGGACTTTGGGAACATGTTGAGATCTTTGCCCCCAAGAGCGAAGCTGAAGTGGCCACAGATGATTCAGTCATTGACGTTTGTGTATAATTGCACAGCTCATGAGACAACAGGATTTGCGCCCTTCTACCTAATGTTTGGGAGGGTTCCCCGGTTACCAGTTGATCTCCTCTTTGAGAACGTACTCCATGATGACTCTGTATGCAGTTACAACACCTATGTGAAGGCACTTATGGATGATCTTCGAACCGCCATGATCCTGGCCCACGGAAACAGCAGTGTTGAACAAAAACACCAGTCACACCAGTACAATAAGCGGGTCAAGGGCTTACCTCTGTCAGTTGGGGACCGGGTACTCTGGCGAATAAAGGAGTCAAAGGAAAAGGAAGTTATCGGACAAGTGGGAGGCAGTAGTTTATGATGTCGTTGCTTCTAAGCCAGACCTCCACATCTATAGAATCAGAGACCATGCAGGTAATGAGAAGACTGTGCACCGCAACTTACTTCTTCAAGTCAACTTCTTGCCATTGGATGCTTCGCTGGATGTGACAGAGGCTCTATCTGTGACTGGTGTTGCCCCGGAGGAGTCCGAATATCGGATATGGACAGAGAAGCTGTATTTTCCTGTCCAGAGTCCCTCCGAGTTTCAACGAGTCCAGCGTTGAGCGCACCTCATCCTGGGTCCAGCAGCAGTCGCCCAATGAGAGCATAGAGCCTGATGTGGTGTCTTGTGCTTCCTCCCCAGAGTTTGTTTGTGCTTCCTTGGGCCCTTGTGTTGAGTCAGACAAGCCTTTTGTTGACCCTCAAGTCACTGATTTGGGTAACAACCTTACCACACGATTTGGTAGAATTGTTAAGCCAGTCTGTAGATTGATTGAGTCTATGACAGGTTGAATCTCTGTTTGGCACTGAGAGAGTTAATGCTTCTGTAATACCTATTTGATTTTTGTGTCTTCACATTCTTTGGATTGTTACTTGAGCTAGTAACTCTGCTAGGCTTCATACCTATTTCCACTGCTCCTATGCACGTTGTATATGGTTGCTGTTTTGTGGTGTAAAGGGCACCACTTTTTGTCACTTGACCTTTGAAAAGATGGATTTCATTCTGACTGAACCCACGGTTTATGTGTCCGTTTTTTTTTTTTTTTGGCAACCAAAGTTATGTGTGTTTGGTATTTTGTGTAATTTTAGGGGGGTGAATGTAACCAGTTCATTTATTACTTTTTTATAATTACACAAAATTGTCGTTCTACTTATTATTGTGTTGTGTATATACCTGGTGTTTTGAAATGCTGTGCTGTCTTGGTCCTCCAGCCACTCCTTCTGCATATTGTTTCTTCTTCGTGTGTTACCTTCAGTGCATTGTTATAAATCCCATTGTCACGACTTCCTCTTCCCTTTTGAAAATCCCGTGTTGGGAAGAGGTCAGTCATCTTTTGTAATCCTTTGTTTTAAGTGTCCTCTTGTTATTATTTTGTCTTCATTTATCACTGTTGTGCTATTGTAGTTGTTTTAAAGTCTATAATGAGCACTTATGTCACGTCGATGTTTTGTTTTATTGATGGGAAAATGCGGTGGGTGCTAATTATATTCATTTCCTTTGTAGTTTGGGCTGGACCGGAGAATTGTGGCACATGTTGATTGTGTTATTTTCATGTTGATCAGGTATGTTTCCTCTTAAGCCCTTTTGAAAATCCCGTGTTGGGAAGAGTTTGGGCTGGACCGGAGAATTGTGGCACATGTTGATTGTGTTATTTTCATGTTGATCAGATTAAAGAGTCTTCGAACGATCACCTGTGTCCAGTGATTCCCGAGTGCACTATAAACAATTAAAATCTACACATCGCAGAGTTGCACCGGTCACATATATCTCTGCAATACTTTAACATATTCTAACCAAACTTAGTATGTGTTATGGCAGTCATGACTTGAGACCATGACTTAGATTCGTGGCATCATGCCGAGCCATAGCATAGCCAATTTTCCCATATCAACCATTTTGGGAGTCGGCCATTTTGAATTTTGTCAAAAAGTGCTATATTTTATGAACGCATTGCCGTATCATTACGAAACCTGGTATGCGTCTTCGGCACCAAGCCCTGAAGGTAATCAAAAAGTTTCAAGGCAGCGCCACCTACTAAACAAAAGTTATAATAAATTTTCAAATAATGCTAATAACTTATCATGAGTCTGCATGTCCTCCATGTGTTACTGTGGGTTCTCTCCGGGTACTCCGGCTTCCTCCCACCGTCCAAAGACATGCATGTGTAGGTTAATTGGCAAATCTAAAGTGTCCCTAGTGAATGAATGTGAGAGTGAATGGTTGTTTGTCACTGTCTCTCTAAATGTCAGCCCTGTGACTAACTGGCCACTGTCCAGGGAGTACTCCCTCTCCAGACACTTCCTCCAGCTCCTCCGGGGGGATACCGAAGCGTTTCAAGGCCAGCCGAGAGACATAGTCCCTCCAGCGTGTCCTAGGTCTTCCCCGGGGTCTCCTCCTGGTGGGACATGCCCGGAAGCACATGTTTAAGTCAAAAAAGCCACCAGGTTGTTGATGAAAGGGCATGGTCCTCATAAGGTTTTTTCCCATCCCATTCATTTATAGCACAAAACTGGGGGCATAGGTTATAGGTTTTTATGTTCAGGAGGCCATGAGGTATGTGTGTACCAAATTTCATTTGCCTACATCAAACTAAATTTCAAAGTCTTATTCAAAGTTTTCCCAAAATATTACTTTAATAAGCACTGTAAATACATGTCTACCATATAAACACGTATAAACTGCATTATATTCATATCATTAAATATAATCTTTGCCATTAAGTCAGAGGTGACCTTTCACCCAGATCTTTAGAATGTGGCCTGTATTCTAGAACTGCAGAATGTTTGATGTCATCAAGAATCACTGTTCAGATCATTTCGTGACCAGAACTCAACTGTGCTGCACTGCTCTCCAAACTCTCGTGATTTTTGTGTTTTTACTGTCCTGAAGCTACTTTGTTTGTTGTGTACTTGTACATACAGCAAGTAGCAAGTACCATGGAGGTTCTGAAAGAAACTAAAGGCCTTTACAAACCAATTAGGGTAAGTGACAACCTTTCTTTCAATTCAAATGACACATTTTGTAAAGCATTTGCTTTGCATTTCAAACCAGACTTAATTATATATTTCATTTATATTAATTATATCTGCAATTTCATTTAGGAATTGTTTATTACCCCTATTTATGAAAGAGCCCTTCAGATTTGCTGGCATCTGCCATCCTACAAGACTAATGTAAGAACTACACTGTTTTAATATCACAAGCACTATTGAATTATATTTGTTGATTAAAAATGTTGAAACATGTGTTGCTTTTTGTTCTTCAGATTGCAATGATGGCTGAACTACTAAGGCTTCAGCAGGAAAACCATCTTCCAGCTGAGGTTACAGTTGAAGACATGACTGACCTGCTGCTTGAGCAAAGCAAGAAATCCTTCAGAGTCATGTAAGTTACTCAATTTAACACTTGACTATAGGGTGACCACCTGTCCCGCAAAATGCGGGACAGTCCCGAAATTTGAAGCTTTGTCCCGCGTCCCGCAAGTCGTAAGCAGTGTCCCGCATTTTAATTTTGTCTAAAAACACTGAACATGCAGCGCAGCCGTTATTATTGGTTCTAGTGGCTAGCTAGTCAGAGCGGGAAAATAAACACTGAGAAAAAGCGGAAGCATTAAAAATGAGCTTTAAACTGGACACGTCCGTGCCCCAAACATAACAGCTCTGGTTTGGCTTTGAGGCTGAGCATTCCTGTCACCAATGCGTTCGTGGAGAGGGTGTTTTCTCTCATGACTGCTGCGTGGACAGAGACAAGGAACCGCGCAACTGTGGACCTCATAAAAGTGAAATCCTGGTGCAAGTGAACTACAGCTACACCTGCCAGGAGTTCTACAGACACATAATGAACGAGAAGGCCCTACTCGAAGCTGCCAGATCAGACAAAAAATATAAATTCAAGATGCACTGAATCCGGTAAGAACGCATTTAATCTTTCTAGTCTTTCCTAATGGAATTTATGTGCTTATTTGGAAATGTGCTTCGTAGCGATTAGACACGTGAATAGACACGTGCTGTTAAAATAATTTTTTACTGATATTACTATTAAATATTATTAGTGACGTTCACAGCGCCGGTCAGCGCCGTCATTAACATTTTTATAAACCCTTTTAGCAATTTAAAACATGTTTACATCACTGCAAAAAGATATCTAATAAAAAAATCAATATTTATTCACCTAGTATAATAATAGTAATTTCTCTCCCTCGTGTCCCGCATTGTCCCGCAAAATCAGGTCTGCTGTCCTGCAACAGAGCAATAGCCAGGTGGTCACCCTACTTGACTAGTTAACCTTTTTATATAATTCATGTTGGGAAGTGTAGTAATAAAAATTCCTTTGTTTAGTATCATCTATTATCTATATTATTATTTTTAGGCCCGAGCCGGTGATGACCGGGAGGGCCTATTGTTTTTGCTCGGATTTTTTTTTTTTTTTTTTTTTCTTCCACCCAATGATCCTAAATTTGACCCAGTGAACATGCACGAAAAGTCATTTTTATTGGTCCCAGACTTCAAGCTCGTGAAAAATTTATGTATTTGAAGTCGCGAAAAAAATACGAAAAATGACTCAGTGGCGACCCTACAAAATCAAAATACATTGGGCCTATGGAAAGTGAAAGTAACTTTTTCCAACGTAGAAAAATGAAACTTGGTATATCCATAGGACACCTCAGGCAAACAGAAAAGTCAATGACAGTCACACCCTAAACTTAACAGGAAGTCCGCCATGTGGGGTGAAACACGCGCCACTAAAATCGCACCCCTTTTGCGCAGAAAGATGCAAATCATTGTGTTTTAATCTAAATGGCCCCAAATTTGGTGAGTATCATCTAGACACGTGTGCCAACCAAAGTTGTAACTTTGTTGTTGATATCTTATCGGGTATGGGTGTGGCAAGCCTGTAACGAGGTGGCCATTTTTGTGAAAATAAACGTCTCTTAACTCTCAAACGCCTTCTCGGATCGAGTTGGACCCAAAAGGCGTTTGTGCACATTCATGACCTAGACACAAAGATATGTAAATAAAAGGTTATCTTTAGAAATGGCTCTCCAGCGCCCCCTACAAATTTATAATGGGACCCAAGAATTTAGTTTGTCATAGAGACATAAAATTTGGTACACACATCTCTTATGTCATGACGAGCATAAAAGCCAATGACAACCACCCCTATCTATAAATGTGTTGCCATATAGCGTCCCAAAAATGTGGAAAAAGTCAATGGAAAGTGAAATTTTTAGTTTGTTGTAGGCAAATGAAACTTGGTACACACATCCAGTATGGGCTTATGAACAAAAAAGCCAATGGGGACCACACCCTATCACACACGGGAAGGCGGCCATTTTGAATTGAAAATGTGAACCGACTTAAAATACACCTCTTTTTTAAAAGTACACAGACAATAGCTGCTTCATTCCACAGACACCAAACTTGGGCAAAATGAGCTAAACACGTGTATGTAAAATAGACAAGCGTTTTTCTAGACTTTTTTGCTCGAGTTATATTTTTTTTTATTATAATTCGGTATAGATTTTTTTATCATATTTTTTCTGCAAAATGATCCTCAATTTAACCCAGTAAACGTACAACTAAAAGTCATTTTTATTGATCCCAGACTTCAAGCCCGGCGAACAATTTATGTATTTGAAGTCGCCGAAAAAAAAATATAAAAAATGACTCAGTGGCGACCCCTAGAAAAGTCAAAATACATTGGGCCTATGGAAAGTGAAAGTAAATTTTTCCAACGTAGAAAAATGAAACCTGGTACATCCATAGGACACCTCAGAGCAAACTGAAAAGTCAATGACAGTCACACCCTAAACTCAACAGGAAGTCCGCCATGTGGGGTGAAACGCGCGGCCACTAAAATCGTGACCCTTGCGAAAAAAGATGCAAATCATTGTGTTTTAATCTAAATGGCCCCAAATTTGGTGAGTATCATCTAGACACATGTGCCAACCAAAGTTGTGACTTTGTTGTTGATATCCTATTGGGTATGGGTGTGGCAAGCCAGTAACGAGGTGGCCATTTTTGTGAAAATAAAACGTCTCTTAACTCTCAAACGCCTTCTCGGATCGAGTTGGACCCAAAAGGCGTTTGTGCACATTCATGACCTGAACACAAAGATATGTAAATAAAAGGGTTATCTTTAGAAATGGCTCTCCAGCGCCCCCTACAAACTTATAATGGGACCCAAGAATTTAGTTTGTCATAGAGACATAAAATTTGGTACACACATCTCTTATGTCATGACGAGCATAAAAGCCAATGACAACCACCCCCTATCTATAAATGTGTTGCCATAGCAACGTCCCAAATATGTCGAAAAAGTCAATGGGAAGTGAAAATTTTAGTTTGTCGTAGGCAAATGAAACTTGGTACACACATCCACCATGGGCTTATGAACAAAAAAGCCAATGGGGACCACACCCTATCACACACGGGAAGGCGGCCATTTTGAATTGAAAATGTGAACCGAATTAAAATACACCTCTTTTTTAAAAGAACACAGAAAATAGCTGCTTCATTCCACAGACACCAAACTTTTGCAAAATGAGCTAAACACATGTATGTAAAATAGACAGGTGTTTTTCTTGACGTTTTTGCTCGAGTTTTATTTTTTTTTATTATAATTTGGTTTTTTTGTATAATTTTCCTGCAAAATGATCCTCAATTTGACCCAGTAAACGTGCAACTAAAAGTCATTTTTATGGGTCCCAGACTTGAAGCTCGGCAAAAAATTATGTATTTGAAGTCCCCGAAAAAAAAATACGAAAAATGACTCAGTGGCAACGCCTAGAAAAGTCAAAATACATTGGGCCTATGGAAAATGAAAGTAAATTTTTCCAATGTAGAAATACAAAACTTGGTACATCCATAGGACACCTCAGGGCAAACAGAAAAGTTTATTACAGCCATATCGTAATTTCAACAGGAAATCTACTATGTTGGGTGGAATGCGTGACCACCTAAATCGCACCCCTGCTAAAGGCTTTTCATCTAAACAGCTCCAAATTTGGTGAGTTTCATCTAGACACGTGTGCCAAAAAAGTTATCAATTTGTTTTTTGTTACATTTGTGGCTGTGGTCGTAATGAGTCTGTGAAGAGGCAGCCATTTCCTTGGGAAATAAATGCCATTTCCCAATTGCCAGGATCCTTCCTTTGGAGGAGGCCCCTCCAGAGCCAAGACTAGAGTCTTAGAAAACTCCTCAGAATCCTTTGGAACTTGTAACCTTGTACTTTTAGACAAGTAATATTTACATTTTGCCTTTTTAAACAGGGGGGTGCAGCGATTCCTGAGTCATCTCAAATCTCCAGCCAGTACTTTGTTTTTCTCGCCTTAGCCCAAGCACAATCTATTATTTTCAAAGGTTCAGACAGCTCCCAGGAAAACCAGGGATTGTGGAGACCTTTAACTCTAAATTACAAGGTGGTGTAGCAGGCCCCAGCAGTAGCACAGGCCCGGTTATTTGACATTACCGTGAAGTTTACGCTTTAAAGTACGAAATACAATCCTCCGAGTGCATGTGTCCCCGCGGTCTCAAGGGAGGTGAGGGCCTTTATCGCCGCTTGCGGCTTTAATTATTATTATTATTATTATTATCTCTTTTTAGACAATGGGATTTTGAAATTCAGGACATGGATGAGGAGGTGATGCCTCTTCTAAACCTGGTAAGAAGACAACTCTCACAGTGTATAATGTAAAGCATGACTCCTGTAAAAAACACACTGTTTCATGTCTGTCTTTGTTGTTCAAGGTGTGGGATGTGATCAATGGTCTCAGAATGAGAGATGTTGTGTTTGAAGCCAAAAGGTTCCTCCTGTCTCAAGACATGCCTCCCAGTTTCCAGTAAGTCTGTTCAAAGTTTATTGTGTGGTTCTTGTAATGTGTCTGTTATGAATGAATTAAAACCAACTTTGCATCTACAACAGACATCCAAAACTCCTCTCCCTGGCTCAGACCTACGCCAGGACCCTGGCTGATCACCACCTGGAGACTCCCCGGACTAGATGGCTGAACCCCAGGGAGGTTGTGATGGCTGTGGCTCCTAAGGTCTTCCAGGGCCTCTGGTTGCCCCCATCTAACGCCTTCCTGAACATGCCTTCCCAACCGAAGAGCATGGCGGCGATCGGCCTTACTCAGTCTGTGGTAGATCGTGTCTCCAAAACTTTGTCCACAATGGACCAGCAGGTCCCCTTCTCATGCTCCGAACGAGACTAAATGGTCCTGGCCGTCCTTGAGAGGATAGACAAGCTGTACCAAGGGCACAGCCTAGACAAGAGGCTAGGCTGCTTCTCAATTGATTTGCTCAGAAAGATCACGACTGTAACAGGAGAAGTTGTTTGCCAAATGTTTGAGACAACTACTGCTTCTCTGCGTCGAGGTGGAGATTTTCCTGGTGTCTCCCTGGAGTCTCCTACCGAACATGAGCCAACTACTGACCCAGAGCCAAACCATACTGCTCAACTGTTACATGAGAAAGAACCAGCCTCTGTTACTCCGCTTCATAGTGATGCTCCGCCTGCCGTCGCCATCTCCCAGGAGGCTTTAACACCTGGCCTGCCTGATCCTACTGAGTTACCCACTGAACCGCCTACTGACCAGGAGCCGACTTCTGACCTAAAGCCAGACTATAGTGTTGAATTACAAGAGGAAATGTCTGCTGAAAGACCAGTGTCTGCTCCCCTGCCTCCCAGTGAGGTTCCTTCAGACATCACTGCCTCAACAGAAGCTTTGACACAAGACCTTCCTCATTTTACTAAGTCATCAACACCAAACTGCCATCTTTTTTCCTGTGACGATTCTTCTACTGTCACTGAGGCTTCAACACCTAAGCTGCCTCGACCTACCGAGCTACCCACTGACCCTCCTACTGAGCTGCAGTTATTTTCTGATACAGAATCAGTTACTACTGCTGGACCAGATGTGAAGGAGTCTCCCAAAAAAGCTGACTGTGCTGCTCTAGCTGTCAATGTCCAACTAACAATGCCAAGCCAAGACTCTGACGTGTGTGGTCCTCTGCCTGTTGTCGTAAGTACTCAACAACCAGCCTTTGCAGCTATCATCACGACACAGCCCGCTAAGATGAATAAGAAATCTTCCTCATGCCAACTCTCTACTTCAGAATTTGAAAACACAAACACCAGAGGATTCGGCAGTATCTTCAGTTGGCTTCGAAAGAACATTTGCTTCTATTAAAGCTACATTTACTGTATTACCTTACAATAAAATTGTAAAACTTAATTTTCTGTGTTTTACTTATACCCCCAGATACTTTTAAGGTGGAGTCATGGTGAACTTCCAAATAATGCCTAGCCATCGGATAATTTAGATTTCCTGAACGGATGGCATATCTATGCTTAGCCACCCTGTCTCTGAGCCTCATTTTGATCAGATCTACATAAAAGCATTCACAGGGCATTCAAGGCGGTACACCCCATGGGTTGTATTGTAGTTAATGAAACTGTTAATTGAATATGCTTTTTACTGAATATGGCCATAAAAGTGTCTTTTGTTTTTTATCATGTTTTGACCATGTCATGCCTTTTTTATCATGTCTTGCAGCTATGGGTCATTGTTATTGGGGCAATTCATTTGCTGAGAGACAGACAAACACATATCATCATCCTCATCATTGTCAGACTAATAAGGATTCATAAGGGGGTACCACGGGTTCTATATTATGTCCCCTTTTATTCATTATTTATACCAATGAACTGGGACTAAATCTGCCAGACGCAGTCAATCTGATGATGTTTGAGCAAGATATCGGATGCTGGCGATTCACAAAACAAACACAAAGTTTGCTGCAAAACCGTAAGACTTACTGTTCCGTAAGAGCTAACTTTTGATGCTTCACTTCTTAGATGAAGCTGAGAAATTTTTAGCTCTTTCTGTCAAATTCCCTACAATTAGTTTATTTAAGTATTAGGAGTACAAAATCTGACAATTCAGTCCAAGATGGCCAACTTTCTGTTTGTCAACGGACAGAGCCTTAATAATTTTTTTTTGTTTGCATTGATGTGAGTTATATGTGTTCCAAAAGTGTTTTTACTTTGGCATAATGTATTTTTGCTTTTTGAAGGTTTGCTTGCTCCCATTTTCATGGGAGCTACACAATTGAAAATGGGTTTGTATGGGACCTCCAAAATAATAAAAAAAATTCCCAATCCTGAATTTTGCACAATATTTTTTGTGTTTTTGGGAGTCAAATCAGTGCTCAAAGTATAGACAAAAAAGATGAAACACATTATGATATGGGACACAAGTGAAGTCAGCAGTGACATAAAAAAACAAAGATGGCTGTAGAGAGTGACCTGCATGACAAATAGCACTCAAACATTCAAATATACTAGTCTGAGCTTAATGTACTGTAGTTACTCAAAGTAGCAAATACAAAGTTGAAAGCATGAACTTTATTATTATTATTCTAAATATGCATTAAGATTTAGATAGAAACTAGACAAAATTTATTTGAGAAAAAAAAGAAAAACCTTTGTTTGATGATAGTGTTCATTTCAAGCCTGTTGTGATTAAGAGTTTTCTCCCTGTTCTTACAATTTTATCTCCAAAAAGAGCTTTTCTTTTCAGATAAGAAAATTTTGGTGATGTTCCTAAGTAGACATTTTTTTCTTAACATGCACCATGAATGAGGCCTTATGCCTTCTTGCATTGTTTCCTTTCATTTCTCATTGTTAAGTAAGACATTCTTCTGCAGGCTCGTAAATACCTGGATCAGAAAAGTCGTCTTTTTTTTCAGTTCCTCGATTTTGTCTTCCAAAGCTTTGCTCTTCTGTCCCTGGGCATCAGTGATTTTCATTTTTATCTGCTGATCAAGGTGCATTCTGTATCTTGATCTAGCAGATGCAGCAGAGGCCAGTAACTCCTTCGTGATAGGGACATTGAGGAGCCCCCCACAGTTGCTGACATAATCACAGATTTGTCGATGACTGACCCTTGTTTCCTCCTGCATTTTGCAGGTCTCTACTTCTTTATTAATGAAGAATCCTCTCTCCGCTTTTGCCTGCCCATGGGACAGGAGAAGCAGCTTCCAGCAAAAGCTCTATAACTCACTAAAGCTTTGCCCAAGAACTCCATGCAGGAATATGTCTAGCCTGGTTTCTGTTGGCCGGTATGAGTGAAAGCTCTCCTTTTCAACAGATAAAAAGTAATTAAACTGCTGAATTATAACATCACCTGAAGAAAACAAAAAAATATATTAATTAAATTTTTTTTAAAGTATCCATATAAATACATAACATTTATACAAGCATTTTTACATTTAGAAGCATATTTCATAACTTGATTTAAAATAAAATTTGATAGAATTGAACTATTCTTTCATACCAGCAGAGACACCTCTTGACAACCATTGGGCTTGCAAAAACCTCTGCACCAGCTTTGTCAAACTCCAGGACTGAGTTATTTTTCTGTTTCTGTAGTTCCTGATGGGAGGATGTAAACAACCTATTATAACCTATTATTACCTATTAAAAAAATCAAGTTGAGATGAATCCATCAAAAAGAATACCTTAAGGAATGATTCTGCACCCAAGCCTTCCTTTAGGTTGGCCCAGCTCTGCTTGTCACTGACCAGCTGCAGTGGACTGATATCCTTGAGCACCTCTTTCGTCACAAAACGCATCAGCATATTGTGCCAAAAGACACACAAAAAATGTTTACCAAATATTTTATTTAATTTATTTCAATTTATTAATTGACATTTTAAAAAAGTAGTCTTGTAAAATGTTATTGTAACAAGTTGTGTTCTTTTTGTTATCTTCACTCCACTGTCCCTTAAGATCTGCGAACTTCCATAAGATTGAAATTAAAATGAGCAGATTAATTACCATTATTAGAGTGCTGTACTAGAATTACCTTCATAAGCTCAGTCAAGTCCTTGGCCAGGAAAGGCAAGGCAATTTAATTTTATTTATATAGCACAATTCATACACTGGGTAACTCAAAGTGCTTTACGGGAATAAAAGACAATTTACAAGATTTAGATTAAGAAACATAAGAAAAATTAAAAACATTTTAAAAGAATACGAAGAGTGCAGATAAAAAACACTTTACGTTGTAGTGTAGGCGGCGCTAAAGAGGAAGGTTTTTAACCTCCCCTTGAACATTGTTAAAGTTGGGGCTTGTTTTACTTCATCTGGGAGGCTGTTCCAGGTTTTTGCTGCAAGAAACTTAAACGCTGCTACACCTTGTTTAGTTCTAACTCTGGGCACGAGCAGAAGGCCTGTCCCAAATGTTCTCAGAGTCCGAGGAGGTTCATAAGCAACTAGCATGTCAGAGATATATTCTGGTGCTAAACCATTTAGAGACTTTTAAACCAGCAGTGCTGTTTTAACGTCTATTCTCTGAGCAACAGGAAGCCAGTGCAGAGATTTTAGAACTGGCGTAATGTGGTTGTACTTCCTGGTTTTGGTGAGAACCCGAGCATCCGCGTTCTGAATAAGCTGCAGCTGTCTTAACCCTCGTTTTGAGAGACCAGTGAGCAGGCCGTTACAGTAATCTAACCTGCTGGAGATAAAAGCATGGATAAGTTTCTCTAAGTCTGGTTGAGACATCATCTCTTTGACTCTGGAAATGTTTTTAAGGTGATGATTGAGTTAATGTGACTGTGTAAATTCAAGTCTGAGTCCATTATTGACCCCTAGATTTCTAACCTAATTTTTTGATTTCAGAGAAAGAGACACAAGGTGACTACTGACACTTTCTCTTTGTTTCTGTGGCCCAAAGATGATTAGTTCAGTCTTGTTTCTGTTCAGTTGGAGAAAATTATTTTGCATCCACACGTCAATCTGTGCGATGCAGTGACACAGTGATCACTGCATCGTCTGCATAATTATGATAGGATACGCCACAGCTGCGTATTAACTGGCCTAAAGGAAGCATGTATAGATTGAATAATAGAGGTCCGAAGATAGACCCCTGTGGAACCCCACATGTCAGGCCATTTTGTCTGATACACAGTTACCAACCGAAACAAAGTACTTCCTGTCTTCAAGATGGGACTGAAACCATTTAAGAGCAGTTCCAGTAATACCTATCCATTCCTCTAATCTTTGTGACAAGATTCCATGGTCCACTGTATCAAACGCAGCACTCAAGTCCAACAGAACTAAGACAGAGACTTTGCCCGCGTCAGGAAAAGGATCAAAGCAGTTGTTATGTAATAGAAAGTCATTAAGTTGCTGATATACAACTTTTTCAATGACTTTCCCTAAAAATGGTAGGTTTGATATGGGCCGATAGTTGTTGAGCACTGTAGCATCAAGACTGCTCTTCTTTAGGAGAGGCTTGATGACAGCAGTTTTTAAGGCCCTTGGAAATGTTCCAGACTGTAAGGAATTATTGACCATATCAGTGAGTTGTGGTAACAAACTGCTTAGTACTGATTTTAGAAATCTAGTGGGTAATAGTGATGGGATTTATGGCTCTTTGAGGGGATCCGGATCTTCGCAATCCGTTCCTTTCAAAGAGCCGTTCAAAACGCCTCTTTTGGCTCTTTTTAAATATTTTGTCAGTTTTAAGAAGCCAGCTTGGGGGCATATCAACTTATCCTGGAAATAATCACTGGGAGGAATGATGAGGTGAGATTTGTAGGCAAATAATTAAAACTCAGATATCACACACCAATATCTGAGTTTGAATTATTCTGAAATATTGATTATTACCTCATTTGCCATGTGTGGACTATATTCCATAGGGTTGCACAAATCCCTCTGCTTAGACATTGACATCACTATTTTGGATTTACATTTAGTACAAAGTGTGTGTGTGTGTGTGTGTGTGTGTGTGTGTGCGTGCGTGCGCGTGCGTGCGTGTGTGTGTGTGTAAAGCTACGTTGACTTATGTTATTCATACAATACCCACTCACAAATAAACATCAGAAACAAAGCCGGCTGCAATGAATTTCTGTGCAAAACATCTTTTACCACAAACACTTCCACACAAGAACATTATCACACAAGAACATTTTGATAGAAAACAAAAAATATTTAAAGTAGATAAAATTAGAATAAATAAAATGGAAATGTCTACATATTACATACTATTACTACTGTAAACTTTGCAAATAGGACATCAGCCCCTTCAAGTCAATGAACAATAACAAAGTGGGCTGCAATGAATGTCTGTGCAAAACAGCTTTTAGTGAAAAATTTCTATACAAGAACAGTATCACAAAAGAACATTTTTAATGTTTGTAAAAGAACAAGTTATAAATGAACACAAAATGCAATGTAAATAAATACAAAGCAGTTCCTTATTTTATGGCTTTTTCTGCCTCTCTTTTTTTGTCCTCGGGCAAATTTGCATTAAGGAAGACAAGAGCTCTCACCTTTTTGGGCTTAAGGCGACTTCTCCTCTCTGAGATTATCTGTCCAGTTTTCGAGAATATTCTCTCAGAGGGAACTGATGTCGCCACAACACAAAGCTTCTTGGCCATCAGCTTGCTAAGCCTGGGGTAAACAGGGGCTCGACTCTCCCACCACTTGAGGGGATCCTGATGTGTTGGAAGAAGAGGCTCCTCCAGGTAGGCTCGCACCTCCATGACAGCATCGGTGGTTGGATTCCTGGCTTCCACTGTTCCAGCTACCTGCTCATAGGAGTGGGAGATATAACAATGGGAGATAGAGCTGGGCGATATATCGAATATACTTGATATATCTCGGCTTGTAGTCCGTGCGATGTAGAAAATTACTATATCCTGAAACTTGCGGACATTTTTTTTTCCCTTTGTTTTTTCCCCCTCTTGTCCTGTCCAGAATCGAAGCGCAAGCATAATGATCACCTTGATAACCTAAGTTAAGAAGCTTATTTTATTTTATTTTTGATGCTTGTTTGTAGATTCACTTTTACATAGTTACAAACGTCAGTCTGTCGCACATGCATCGTCATACGCCCTCGACCAGCACAAAGATAGCGGCAGCAGGTGCTAACGGTTACACATGGAGGACGAATTAATAAAAAAAAGAAACAGCACAGGATCCATCGTCTGACGGTGGTTTGGTTTCAAGAAGGAAGATGTTGAACA
This sequence comes from Perccottus glenii, assembly GCA_024416835.2. NCBI lineage: Eukaryota > Metazoa > Chordata > Actinopteri > Gobiiformes > Odontobutidae > Perccottus > Perccottus glenii. The sequence continues at coordinate 30,102,409 of CM044551.2, forward strand.
AACAACGGTGATATGCAAAATCTGTCGCAAAAGCATCGCTTCAAAATGTAGCAGTACATCAAATTTATATCACCATTTAAGAACCCACCCGCTAGAAAATGAAGAGTGCTTGAAACTCCGCATGACGACATCTCATAGCGGTGCAATATCAAAGAAAGTGCCAGTGCCTAAGCAACCAGCACTCACGCAACTGAGTCTGGCCTCTTCTATTTCCAGATCAACGCCGTACGACAAAAACAGTCAAAAACAGAAGGAGATAACCTGTGCAGTAACACACCACATCGCAAAAGACATGGCCCCGGTTAATGTTGTTGAAAAGCCTGGGTTCAGAAAGCTCATCAACACACTTGACACTTGATATAATCTGCCGGGTCGCAAATATTTTGCAGAGAAAGCGCTGCCTGAGTTATACATTAAAGTGAGGGAAGAGCTGGCCAGTCAGCTTGTAAATATGACCTACTTCTCAACAACTGCCGACATATGGAGCAGCCGAACATGTGAGCCATACCTCAGTTTGACGGTCCACTATATAGACAATTGGGAGTTGAAAAGCAAGTGCCTTCAGACGAGCTTTCTGTCTGAGGATCACACTGGCGGGATCATCGCACAAGGCCTGCAAGATGCTCTCATGTCATGGAATTTAAATGAAGCTCATCAGGTGTGCATCACCACTGATAACGGCGCTAACATCGTCAAAGCTGTGAGCCTGAACCACTGGACACGTCTACAGTGTTTTGGCCATCGCCTGCATCTTGCAATTGGTGAGTGTTTTTTACCACTGTGATTAAAATAGTATCCATCCATCCATCCATCTTCTACCGCTTATCCGGGGCCGGGTCGCAGGGGCAGCAGTCTAAGCAGAGACGCCCAGACTTCCCTCTCCCCAGACACTTCCTCCAGCTATACCGAGGGGATACCGAGGCGTTCCCAGGCCAGCCGAGAGACATAGTCCCTCCAGCGTGTCCTAGGTCTTCCCCGGGGTCTCCTCCCGGTGGGACATGCCCGAAACACCTCCCTAGGGAGGCATCCAGGAGGCATCCGAAACAGATGCCCGAGCCACCTCAGCTGGCTCCTCTCGATGTGGAGGAGCAGCGGCTCTACTTTGAGCTCCTCCCGAGTGACCGAGCTCCTCACCCTATCTCTAACCTTTAATGTTTTGCTCAACCATTTGGTAGATCACTTTTTGAGTCCCTATATCTTATTGAAAAATGTGTGGAACTGAATTTAAGCTGATTGAGACATCTCTACAACTTGGTTGAGGTATGCTGTGCTCCAAACATCCACTAGAGGTCACTCTATTTTTTGACAGTAGAACTTTTCACTCATCATGCTGCTAGCAAGATTAAAATTGAAAAATCACCTCTGACATTTGGACTATTTTTCGCTGTACTTTCAAAGGTGAGTTCGTTTTTTCAACATTTTATATAATCTAACACGTTACTTAACAGAATTATGTAAATTGATGCAAAACAGAAATCTCTTATAATGGTCAAATATTTTTTTAAAAACATGCTTGACCATATGGTTGAGTTGGCACTTCATGGTAAACCTTGGCATGGAATGACAGCTCAACCGCATGGTAACAGTTTGGTGAAGTTATGGTAATTTTTCCATTTTTCCATGGAATTAAAACACTGCTGTTCATGCATTGTTATCAATATGTTACAGTTATAGTGTTATTATACTTAAATGGTTTAATATGTATGATTTGCCTTGTATTTCTGTGTTTTAGAAGCAAAAGATGGATACTAAATTATTTTATGGTTCAAGGCCATGAAATTTTCTGGCCCTTGTACCAGAAGATCCTCAAGACTCTGAGGCTGATCTGAGTGATAATGATGATGACATAGGGGATCCTGATTATCTGCCCAAACAAGCAGAAATGATTAGGGATCTTTCCACTGAATCGGATGAGGAGGAGATGCCCTCAACAAGCACATCTACTAAGAGGAAGATAAAAGGGAAAAACACCCTAAAAACAGTCATGGAAGAGCTGGATGAGGCTCTTATGTCAGCCCCAGTCACAAAGAAGAAGAAAATTGGCAAAAAAAAAAGATAAAGAAGCCAAGAGAATCTGGAAGCATGTCGATATTGAGGAATTCCAGGTTCCTGATTCAAGTTTTGCACCCCCTGATGCTGTCAAGACACCCTTCCAATACTTCAAAGGGATCTTCACTGATGAGATGATTCAACATATTGCTGATCAAACAAATCTCTACTCTGCCCAGGAGTTGGGGGATCCGATCAAGACTAACCCTGGTGAGATTGAAGATTTCTTTGCTATGCTACTTTTGATGGGTGTTTTCGACTTCCCGGCCATGGAGGACTACTGGCACCCTGCATCACGCTTCAACACGATTGCTGATATCATGCAGCAGAGGAGATTCAAACAATTACGTCGCTACATTCACTTCAATGATAATCAGCAGTGTGATGGGAGCCCTGACCGATTTTACAAAATCCGACCCCTTTTTGAGATGCTTCGTAAGCAATGTCTCCTCATCCCATCCACCTACAAGTGTGGATGAAGTCATGGTGTCTTATAAAGGCACAAGGGCTGGCAATCTCCGCCAATACATTGCCAATAAACCTGACAAGTGGGACTTTAAAGTGTTCTGTCGTGCCAGTTCATCTGGCATTATCCATGATCTACTGCTCTATCAAGGGCCGTCCACCTTCTTCAATGTTGATCTAAGTGAGGAAGAGCAGGAGCTACTTTTAGGGAGCAAAGTGGTGACAACATTATGCAAAACCACAACACAGCCACGGCTTTCAGTTGTCTTCTTTGACAATTACTTTACTAGTTTCGACCTGATCCTGAGCCTGCACGCAAATCTGGGCATCAAGTGCATCGGCACAGCCCGATCAAACCGCATCGGTGGAGCTCACCTGATAGAAGACAAAGAGCTGATGGAGAGAGGACGTGGAGCTCTTGACTATAAGTCTGCTGAAGGAGTAATCGTAGTCAAATGGTATGACAATAAATGTGTTACCCTCCTGAGCAATGCCTGTGGGATCATGCCTCTTACAAGTGTCCAACGGTGGAGCAAAGATGAGAAAGCAAAGATTGCTGTCCCATGCCCTTCACTCATTGCTGCCTACAATCAGCATATGGGTGGCATTGATCTTTCTGACATGCTGGTTCATCTGTACAAGACCCCTGCCAAGTCACGACGCTGGTACTTCCCCCTGTTTGGATATGTCCTTGACCTGTCCATCTCCAATGCCTGGCTGGTCTACAAGAGAGACTGTGGCCTACTGAAGGAAAAAACAATGCCTCTCAAAAGATTTCGCCTGGCTGTGGCTCACAGTTTGAAACAAGTCAACAAGGCAGCACCCAGAGTTGGCAGACCATCACCTGCCTCTGCACCACAACTGTCCTGTGAGAAGAAGTGCCTCCCCCCAAGAGCCCCCAAACCACAACCAGATGTACGCTACGACAACTATGGACATTTGCCACTTCATACTGACAACCGGGGGCGGTGTTGCCTCTGCCCAAAGGGTGTGTCAAGATGGAAATGTGGGAAGTGCAATGTTTTCCTGTGCTTGATCGGAGAGAGGCTTCCGCCTTCGACTGCCACCCAATCCACTTTGCACCGGCCCCTTACGGTTCCTCCCGCAGGTGGTGGGCCCACGGGAGGTCGGCCCCATGTCGCTCCTTCGGGCTGAGCCCGGCCGGGCCCCGTGGGGAAAGACCCGGCCACCAGACGCTCGCATGCGAGCCCCAACCCCGGGCCTGGCTCCAGGGTGGGGCCCCGGTTGCGCCATACCGGGCGACGTCACGGTCCTTGATATTTTCATCTCCATAAAGGGGTTCTGAACCGCTCTTTGTCTGGCCCGTCACCTAGGACCTGTTTGCCTTGGGGGACCCTACTAGGGGCCCCTGACAACATAGCTCCTAGGATCATTCGGGCACTCAAACCCCTCCACCACGATAAGGTTGCGGTTCAAGGAGGTAATTATCTTTATTGATATATGAGTAGGGCTGTCACTTTTGTGAAAAAAATAATTTTCGATTTTTAAGACATATGTGTTCATTGAATCAATTGTAAAATCAATTTTCCATGTCTAAAAAAAAAGACGTTTCAAGTCAGAAATATTTCTTATATATTGGCATGACGTTTCGTGCAGAGTAACAAACAGCAACAGGAGTGCAAATTCTCGAAAAAAATATATGTGCAGAGGGGACGGCTGCCATAACAAAAGAAAAACATCAGTGCAGGCTTCAACCCGGCTGCATTTATGATTTAGGCAATTCAAAAATCTCCAATATTATTTTAAATAAACGCAGAGCGTTTTTTATTCACTATATGTCCAGCTGTTGAGAAGACGCACTCCGACCGCACTGATGTCCCAGGGACACTCAGGTACAGCTGCGCAAGGTGGGGGTATTACTGCCAATTTTCCACCACAAAAGCCGGTCGCTGTTAGCTTGCAATGGTCCTTTTCATAACTCAGAATCTCCTGTAACTTCTTTATATTTTGAAACTTATATTTTTTGATGGCATCTTCACTTTTACACAGTACTATATAAATAAATAATTACCAAGAATTAGTTTAGTGTTAGGCTGAGTGGATTTCTTCAATTACTATACCCTTTTAAATTATTATAACATTTTAAATGTTTGTTTTCATTCTCAGAGAGAAGCATGAAGGACCCCCGTATTGACCGTGCTGTTGCTGTGTGCAAGAAGGTAGTGAGCAGCTTCTCTTTCAGTTGGAAGAGGAGAAGAGACCTGGCCACAGCGCAGCAAGAGCTAAATCTCCCGGCACACCAGCTCATCAGTGAGTCTCCTACCAGGTGGGGATCCCGAGAGAAGATGATTGAGCGGGTACTGGAGCAGGAGCAAGCTATTTCTCAAGTATTGGATGCAGACAAGAAAACCCGGCATCTCGTTCTCACCTGGCAAGACCTGGAAGTTCTAGAGTCAGTGCACAAGGCTCTCAAACCTCTTCTGGAATTCACCGACGCTCTATCCGGTGAGAGCTATGTCACAGTGTCCTATGTCAAGCCTGTTCTCCATCTCTTCCAGTCCAGCCTCTTGGCACGTCAGGAGAATGACACTGACCCAGTCTATCAAAACCTCCATCCTGGATTACCTGAGGGAGAAGTATTCTGATCCTTCCACTAACGACCTGCTGGACATGGCAGGCTTAGTGGATCCCAGGTTCAAGATAACATACTGCACAGAAATAAAGGTGGATGCCATCAAGAGCAGAGCCATAACTGAGATGGAGGCAATGCTCTATGAGACTGACCAGTTGGCTGCTTCACTGCCTCAAGATGCAACAATGGTTGCACATGGTCACAGCCAGAAGAGCCACTAAGGAAGAAATCCCTGGGCAGCTTCTTTAAAACTGCAGCAACATCTTCCGCCAAACTGTCGCAGAGAGAGCGTATTGAAAAAGAGTTGTCTGCCTACTTACAGTCTGTTAATGTTGACAGTGAAGCAAATCCATTGCAGTGGTGGAACGACCATGAGGAAATGTTCACAAACATGAAAAATGTGGCAAAAAAATATCTGTGTGTGCCTGCCACCAGTTCCCTATCGGAAAGGGTATTTAGTACCGGTGGTAATATAGTTACATGCCATCGAGCATCTCTCAAACCAGACACCGTTGATAGGCTTGTGTTTTTGGCACAAAACCTCTAAACAACCTGGTATTTCCTGGTTGTTGTTACAAAGGGACAGCATAGTATGCACGAAACACAACTACATATTTTTTTACTTTTTATTTGTGCCATATATTTTATGCAGAAGAAACCAAAACTAAAGCTAACTTGCAAACTTTTCCATAATGGACCAGATTCACCTTTTGTTAATTGTTTTATGTTTAGTTATTGTGTTTGGGCACAAAAGGGCACTTTTTTATTTGTTTTAAATTATTGTAGTGGCATTATGTACTAATGTAAGAATTGCACTTTAATTTTGGGTTTTGAAATGCCATGTGAGTTACAGCATGCACAAGCGTGCCCTAATGTCTTGTTTTGAAATGTTGTCTCTGACAATTTTGCACAAAACATGCACTTTCTGTTGACAATTTTATGTTTGTGCCACTCACTGTTTAATAAATACAATTATGTTAACTTTGACTTAGTTGTGATATCCCCTTTTTTGCATGAAAGTTTAAAATTAGCATATATTAATGCAGTATGAACAAGAATGTTTTAACATAACATATAAAATCATCATACTGGTGTGATTGTATGCATCAAAGTTTTAATTCAAGGCTAAGGCAAAATATCGAGATATATATCGCGTATCGTGACATGGCCTAAAAATATTGCGGTATTTATAAAAGGCCATATCGCCCAGCCCTAATGGGAGATACCATTTTTATGTGATTAGAGTAGATTAAATTAGATTCAACTTTTGTCATTACACAGTGTAAGAGAACAGAGTAATGAAATGCAGTTTAGCATTTAAGTAGAAGTGACAATAGTAGATTTGCATATGTACGTATGTGCAGTATGTACAGATTAAATGCAGTGATTTACAGCTATTGTTTTAGACTGAGATATCAGACTGATTTCATTCTAGAGATTTTTTGGAAAAAAAAAGGGACTTATTGTTGCCACCCTTACTTCCTCATGGAAATAGCTCCAAACTATTGATCCAGTACCACTGCCTGCTCCTTCCAGTCCTTCCACAGCTGGTTTCTGTTGGATGGGTGTGCCACTGCTAATTCTTGCTGCTGCAGTTGACAGCCTTTGAAACGTCTCATCTGCTGTTCTGCCATCAGGGAAGGCCATCCTCTTAAAACGCGGGTCAAGTGCAGCAGCCTCTGCTAGTATGTGGTTGGCATGAATCCTGTGGAATCGCGATGACATACTCGCACACAGACTGTCGATCACACCTTGCGCTACCGCTGTTGTAATGTTTCGCTGGAAATCAGCTGTGGCTCTTTGAAGTCCCCTGGCCAGCACTATGACCTTCGAGGCTGTCAAGTAGCTGGTGAAAAAAAAAAGAAAAAAAAACTTTGTTACAATTTTAAAGCTGAAACAATGATAAATATTACATTAATGTATTAAACAGATATCTATTGTGGCATCAAATATCCATATTTTTTATCAGGAAATTGGCATGCAGTTTACAGAAATCTACTGACAATGATATATACTCCAGTGTATTACACAGATTTCTAATATGGTATAAAATATTCATAATTTACTATTAGGTACTATGCATGCATGCTAAAGAAATATACTGCTGTGCAACTGAGCTACATACCTTTCTGCATTGAGTTCCACAGTGACTTCCTCAAACGGTTGCAAGATTGTGCAAACAATCCTGTTTTGGTCGGAGTTCCTCCATCTTCATTTGTAGTTGAGTCCCCACGGTGCTTCTGTGAAAGTATTCCACTGCCTCTTTCACCTTATCAATGATGGGCTTTGAAGCAGGGCATCTCTTACCACCAGGTTAATAGTATGGGCCTGGCACGGTAGGTGCATCCATCCAATGGTTTGTATAGCATTAGTAACATTTGCTGCATTATCGGTTAGGCAGCACACTACTTTCTTGTCCACCCTCCACTCTGCTGCAACACTAAGCAGCTGTTGTGCAATGTTGTCTGCTGTGTGCCGCTCACTGAATTCAAAACAGTCCAGGAGGCAGGAGGCCACACGGAAATCCTCGATAAAATGGCAGGTTACAGACATATATGATGCTGTCGTTCTTGAAGTCCAACAGTCTGTGGTTAAACAGACAGCTGGTACTTTTGACACCCTTCTCTTCAAAGATGCTGTCTCTCTGTCATACATATCCATGACCTTCTGAGCTAGTGCCTTCCTACTTGGAGGAATGTAGGAGGGGTTGAGCGCCTGTGAATATTTTTTGAATCCTGTGTCCTCCACTATTGAGAAAGGCTGGAAGTCAGTGGCTATCATCTTTGCCAGCTCTTCGTCTATCTTCTCCTGTCTTAATAAGGTCAAAACAGGAGGTAAATATTGACTGATGGATGTCTGCTTTCTTTTTGGTCGTGCCTGGCCAGGCAATGTGGGCCCAGTGGAGTCAGAGGCTGCTGTGGCTGCAGCTGCACTTGATGTGGAGGCAGAGGAGGCAATGGACACATCAGTGTCACTGTTGTTGTCTGAGTCTGGCTCTGCTCTCAAACCTGTGACCTGCAGTGTTGGGTGTTGAGTCTTCAAATGCCTGTGTAAATTATTTGTTGACCCAGACTTAAATGAAATGACTATTCTTCCTTTCGAAGTCCGAACGACCCGCTATTACTGACGTTGGTACTGAGACAGAGAGGCATTCGCACATATTTTTATTTTTTTAACTGGAGTAATTAAGCATGTGACGGCAGCGTGCACACGTCATGGCTCCGCTCCTACCCGATGACAGAGGCACGCAGGGTTTTTTTTCCACTGGAGTACTCACGTGAAGGATGCGTGCACAACTAATAACTAATATCATCACGCTATAAAGGGTCGGCCTGCGCTGGGTCGCCTCCCCTATAACTGTTCTGTCTCGCGGAGGAGCTCATTTGTGTGCATCTGTGTGAGACACGCATAGGAAAAAAGAACGACAGAAAGAACGGCTCCCCTCCAACCGCGACTCGGCTCCCATCGTTCATGTTTATGAGCCGTTCAAAAGAATCGGTTCATTCGCGAACGTCACAACTCTAGTGGGTAAAACATTGAGGCAGCAGGTGGATGAACTCAGGCTGGAGACAGTTTTTTCAATTGTTCTGTAATTAATGGGTGTAAAATGTGTTAACCCAACCAAGTGTCTCCTAGGTGGCTGCAGTGTTGTTTTATGCCCTCTGGACTGTATCACATGTTTAATGCCTTGAACCTTGTCGTTGAAAAACAATGCAAACTCATTGCATTTAGTGGTGGAAACTAATTCTGGAGGAAATGGAGCTGGAGGGTTTGTTAATCTGTTCACTGTAGCAAACAGGACACGTGAGTTGTTACTACTGTTGTTGATAATCTCTGTAATATTTATTTTTCTTTTTGCAAAGTTTGATTGAAAACATGCTAATTTTCTTTGTATACCTCATAATTAATTAAGAGTTTCAATTTACGCCATTTTCTTTCGGCTTTTTCGGCATTCCCTTTTCTGTGCCCTGACAGAGTGAGAATTGCTCCACGAAGTCTTCTGCCTCTTCCTGATTACTTTAACCTTAACAGGAGCAATGGTGTCCATAACAATTAAAACACCTGAAGTATAACAATTCAACAAATCATCAACTTGACCTGACGAGCCATGTAGAAGTGTAGCTTTGCCAGAATAAGAGGGTCTTTTTCAGCAACTTCAAGAGTGTTGGTAGCTTCTTTTTCCTGACTGCATTCATGTACATGGTCATTGATGGCCAGAATTCCAAAGCTCTCTCCACAACTAGTAGATTTTCAAGCCACCTGTGTCCACAGAACGGAAGTGGAAATTTTGTGTTTTTGGTTAGAGCAGTGAAATCCTCTCTCCTTGCTGGTGCATTGTGGAAGAGTACATGCAAAGCCCTCAGAACCATCTCCAGCGCCCACATGGAGAAGCCATGTTTGCAGGCATTATGTAGGGTGTGGAGGCCACAAAACTGCTCATGATGCTCTTGTTGCAACAGATCTAAAAACTCCCAATTGACATTTGGTCCATCCATAGAAACAGATCTTTTGCAAGTCTAGCTGCAATGCACATTCCTGCAAAACAAAAGTAAAAAAAGATAATGAGATCAAGGTTAAGCATATTGTTATGCAAATATTAGTACCAACGCAGCTCATGTACTGTAAATTTAAATTTATTTTCAATTATTTATTCATTCATTTTTTACCGCTTAGTCCGGTTAGGGGTCAGGTGACTGGAGCCTATCCCAGCAGCTTTGGGCCTGAGGCGGGGTACACCCTGGACAGTGGCCAGTTAGTCGCAGAGCTGACACTTAGACATAGACAGTGACAAACAACCATTCACTCTCACATTCATTCACTAGGGACACTTTAGAGTTGCCGATTAACCTATACAATCATGTGTTTGGATGGTGGGAGGAAGTCGGAGTACCCGGAGAGAACCCACGGTAACACGTGGAGGACATGCAGACTCCTCACAGAAAGACCTGAGTCGACCGAGAATGTTTGAATCGGCCGGGTTTTGAACTCACGACCTTCTTGCTGTAAGGCAGGAGTGCTAACCACTCACTCCACGTGCACCCTAATGAGTGTATACACGCCAAGCCTCTCCCATGGAACCTCTAAAATGGTCCTTGTGAAAGGGCGCTGCCATAGAGCGATTTTACAGCGAAATACAGCGATATACCACCGTCCACCAGAGGGCAGGCTCCAAAAGCGAAAATACAGTATAAGGAGAAACCCAATGGCGACTTTAAAGGGTAACTAAACCCCTGGTCAGAGCCTAACTCCACCCACTCACAAAATTTTAAAAATGCTGGAAAAGTGGGCAGAGCCCAGCAGAGACAGAGGGGAAGAACCGAGGGCGGAGCTCACCGGGGGCGTGAACCTGTGACCCGCAGTGACGGATTGATTGACAGCAGCTGTCAGACTCGCAAAGATGTAGACTTGAAGGAAGCTAGTAGCTTTGCTACGGAGCGGTCCTTCTAAGTGGAGGATTTTTCTGTGCACACAGGGCTAGAGCCTTATCAGTTTGTGCCACTGGCTCAAACCACGGTCTCAACAACTCCCAAAGTTAAAGAGAGAAGTCTTACAGCTCAAGAGAGAATGGGGCCAGTGATAAAACGTTAGCATTGTCTAATTTAGGCTAATGCTTAGCAAATGCTAACAAAGTTTCAGAAATTGCAAACCTATGCATTTAGTTTGATTTTGGTAATTAGTGTTAATTACACACAAAACAGAGATTTCAAGTCTCCCTCTACAACTGTTAAAAAACTCTTGTCTTGCAGCTCACTGGTCCTGGGAGAGAATGTGTTATAGATACTCAAGGTATAGCTATGAAATAAGACCAGTGTCAAGTCCAGTTAATTTAATAAGTAATATGCAAAAAAGACACAACTCTAACCAAATATAATATTTACATCCCAACAAAGTAGTGATAAACATTGTTTCTCATGTTGTAGGTAATGCACAGGTGTGACAGGTTTGTTGAGTTGGCTGCATAACAGTCCATCCAGACTTTGAGGCAGTAGCACTAAACCCCTGTGTTACAGGCTCTAACACTTGTAATGTAGTGTTACACTTATCTTCAGCTTTTTGGTGAGACGTGGTTAAACAGGGTAGTTCCAGGAAGAAGAGAGCAATGTTTTTATAAATAAGTACATTTTATGTTTTACCCTCCACTTCCACATACTGTACATGTGCACCAGCTCTTTCAGCGGTTATAGACACTTGTCTGCTGCAGTGTGGTCAGGTGGTGCAGGGGATACCTGGGCAGGTCATACCTCCTTGTGCTGTCATTACAGACGATTCCAATATTGACTTTATAAATATAATTGGTATTTAAAAAAATTTAAATATGAAGAAACAGTTATACCTGATGTTACACACAAAACAATTGTTTAAAAACATGCATTATAAAATTAGCTATAAAACTCAAAATGAACAAGAATCAACATAAACATTTACAAAAGAATGTCTAAATGACACCCTTTTCTCAAACTGCCTTTACATAATTCTTATATTCTTTAGAGATTGTTCTTACAGTAAGCATTTTATATTGATATAATATTTTATATATACACAGTTAATTTAAATAAAAATAAATGTCATAGTAAATTCTCATACATCATTTCATGGCAGCTCCAAACTTTGTAAATCGTGCACAGTCAGGACAGAGGCTTTTTACTTTGTGTTTGAAAGTCACTGTCAGTTGCACTTATTGGAGCGAAGATGGTGAAAAGCAAGAGCCAGTGTTACACAGGCTGATCATAACTTCATGAGCTGTTCAAGTTTTTAAGAATCTTGAGTGTGTTCAACAGTGTATTAGTGTTTACATTAGTCTAAATGTAGTCAGCAAAGTAAAGCTAAGTCTCAGAAACTATAGAGCTAACTGCAGTTTTCAGAGTCTGAATCTAAGATGATAGACAGCAGCAAAGTTGAAGGATGAAGTATCTTCAGTGAAGTGACGGAGGAACAGTCACCAGGTCCTGAAAATAAAATAAACATATAAACATGATTTTATTTCTTAAATTAGACCATTTTAATGACAATAAAATGATAGATTATCACACACCTCATGTGGTCTTGTTAAAGTATTTAAAACAAGTAATTGCACTATAACAGTAAAACAAACTAAAGAATGGGAATAAATGCATTACCTTCAGCAGTGACACCTCACACCGTTTCCTCATTAGTCCTGGGACACTCTGGCAGCTCTAGTGTCTGTGTCACATGACACACTCCTATTAGGCGTTCTGGCCTAGGTGGCTGCAAAAAAGAGTTTAACAAATGATTTGTTATCTTGAGTATATGATGAGACCCAAACTTCTCGGTCCACAACTCACAAAAACTGCACAATCCCTAAAAGATGCTCTGCCTTTGCACAATCAGCCTTTTCATTTCAAACCATCAAACAATAGAATCAGATCCTAGACAGTCTGAAATTATAAATCTGGTACAAAGCATATCTTTTCTTGTGAGATTATTGTTTTTGTACATGGTGCCTGAGAAATAAAGAATAAACAAAAACTAAACATACAAAAGCTTCACAGTATTCAAACTCACCTTTGCTTCACCTGCAGATCTGCAGCGACTGGTTCAGGCTGGCCCCCAGTTTCTCTGGACATCTTAGGCCAAACAAAAGATTTGTGTTATTGTTTACAATTACAGTATTATATTAATTGATTCTAGAGATTTTAAAATGTTTATAAAAGGATATTAATAACACAAATATTCTCATTACTATTACTGTATATCCTCCGTAAAAGCACTAGTCTTTTAATCCATGTGTACTGTCTCTGGGTCGGTCTGGTTAGCTGCAGCCTGTGATACACTGTCTCCTCAGCAGCTCCAGCTCTGCTCGGTTTACCCCGAGGAGCAGCGATAAACAACATACACTGATTAGCAAAGTTGACACAAAACGCACAAGTCCAAGACAGTTTTTAAGTCTGTGTAGAGTCAAAACTCACGGTGTTACACGAGTCATGAGATGTTCATGTTCAGTCAAGTCCAGAGTCATGAGCCACTGACAGGTGTTTAGTGCCAAGGGCTGCATCTCTGCTAAGTACAACAGAGTGCTGCCCATGTATGAGAAATAACTAACTTTTCAGCGGGAGCTGTTTGGAGAAGCACCTTTCCACCTCCATTGCGTTGGAGAAGCAATCCCGCTTAAAATGCCCGCTGCAAACTCCAGCTCTCAGCAGTAACTCACGGTCCAACTCAATTGGAAAACAATGCAGTCCAGCAGTGCTGTTGCAACCAGCAACACTACAAGTACATGCTAATATAGCTAGCCTGATGTTTTCAACTGGGGCGTGAGCCAATGCCAAGGGTGTGGTGGGGTCGTGCCAGGGGCGTGGGTACAGAGCCGTTAGTCGAGCCAGTATACGTCACACAAGAAAACAATCTCAAATCGAAAAATTCAACTGCAGTAACCACCGTTTAACCTGAGGAGGGCAGCACTTAGACGGTTTTACACCATAAAATGTAAAATGAATATACTTTATACTCAAATGTTAAAACTTTTACTCAGATCAGTGAACAGCACTAATAAGGCCCCATTCTTACAGATCATTAACTAAAAAAAGTTGGTTTAGGGTTTAGTTACTCTTTAAAAGTATAAAACTAATGTTTACAGCTTGGTACAAAAGATGGCTCCGGTATCTAGAGCTAAGTTTTAACTACATGACAACTCTGGGGGCGTGAATTTTTGATTAATTAAGTCAGTTTATGCTATCTGAAAACTATTGTTTTACTATGCTAATGACAATATTGGTGAATAGGGGACCAATGGGCAGATAACATCCATATTTATTTACAATCTATGATACACACACACAGCTAGAATGGATAAAAGTGATAGGTTGGTACCAGTGACTGTAGAAGGGGCTGGACATAAGGAGTGTGACGTCACCAATAGCTATACGAACCTCAAGATTGACGCTCTTTCAGGCGTAATTTTTAGCCGTTATGGAGGTTGCCATGTTGATTTTATGGTGCCAGAAGTCCCAATTTGGGCATATGGACTGAGTTGAGTGCGTTTGCATGGTAACCAGTGAGCCAATCAGAAGCTCACTTGTTCGTTGACCACGTGCTCGTTCCTGCAGACAGCCGTAAAGCTCCGACAGAGACCTGAGCTAAACTTAGCATCGCTGCTCCTTCACTGTCTCTGTGTTAGCGGTGCCCTCTGGTTGCTGCTCTAATTCAGGTAAATTTCACTTTTACTTTATAAAAATCGTACTTTATTTCACTTTATATCTCCAATATCTATGTTTGTCATCTTTGTCAAGACTGTTCAAAAATACATCTACAGCTAGCAATAGAACTAAACTGCTATATTATTAATAGATATCCACGTAATTATAAACTGTATGTTGTTATAAAGTTGATCATGTAGAATTATACTTTCTGTATGATATCTGTCTTAGCATCTGTCGTTAATAGTTTTCTTCAACTTATTTTAATACATACATAAAATAGACACAGTGCATACCTTTTTTTTTTTTTTTAAATGGTTATTTAGAAATTGTAGTCAAAGAAGCAAGTGCTATATTTTTGTAATATGTGTTAAACCAGTTTTGATTTTTGTTTTTCAGTTTCCTTACTCGTGCAGCTGCAGGTCAAAGACCTCAGGATCAACCTGAAAGTTCAAGAAACCCTTCCATCTTTGCACCACTACTTTATCATTACAATATAAAAAGAGACAAAACAATGTGTATTATTTCTGATTCTTTTCCACAGTAACTCCTATTGCTTATGACATGCTAAAATAACACTAGAGTGATAAATAAATGATTTAAGTCTTTGTCTGGAGGGTGCACGTGGCAGAGTGGTTAGCACTCCTGCCTCACAGCAAGAAGGCTGTGAGTTCAAAACCCGGCCGACCCAAACATTCTCGGCCGACTCCGGTCTTTCTGTGAGGAGTCTGCATGTCCTCCACGTGTTACCGTGGGTTCTCTCCGGGTACTCCGGCTTCCTCCCACCGTCCAAAGACATGCATGTACAGGTTAATTGGTAAATCTAAAGTGTCCCTAGTGAATGAATGTGAGAGTGAATGGTTGTTTGTCACTGTCTGTCTCTAAGTGTCAGCTCTGCGACTAACTGGCCATTGTCCAGGGTGTACCCCGCCTCAGGCCCAAAGCTGCTGGGATAGGCTCCAGTCACCCGCGACCCCTAACGGGACAAAGCGGTAGAAAATGAATAAAAAAATGAATGAATGAGTCTTTGTCTGTTTGCTTTCATCTACTTTCATGTTATTTAAAAGTTTCTTTAAAAATGAATTAAAACACTTTTTACAAGTTAACTCTGTGCACTTAAATACAAAGTGTATAAATTATGTCAGATTTAGGAGCTTGAAATACAGTTTAATTATGCCTTCAAACCTAGAAAAACATAAATGAACAGAGATTTGATTGAGTTTAAGTTTATTTAAAAAAGCTGAAGTTGTAGATGGACCAGGATGTGAAGTCAGATGAAGCTGAGGAAGACGAGGCTGGGCTATGTCAGCTGTGCAGGAGCAGAGAGGACCGACAGAGCAGCAGACCGATAACTGGACAATAGTGGAGCGGGCCGACAGAAGCAGCAGCAGACAGGTAACTGTAGAGGGGCTCTGCAAAGACAGAGAACAAAGTAAAAATGTATGTTTAAAACAAGTCTTGCTGTTGGGACATTTACATTTATTCATTTAGCTGACACTTTTATCCAAAGCGACTTACATTGTTCTAATGTAATTACCAGTGTTACAGTCACTGGAGGCAAGGTAGGTTAAGTGTCTTGCTCAAGGACACAACGACAGTATGAACTGTGAGGAGAGCGGGAATGGAACCGCCTACCTTCCGGTTGAAGGACGACCGCTCTACCCACTGAGCTACTGGCGCCCCGGACCGGCCACCTCTGTTCATGAGATTTACTGTTAATCACAGAACTACAACATTAATCTTGGTCTTTTATTCACCAGCTCACTGTATGTTACTGTGTGTATAAGGACTGTTTTTAGAAAATAGTGGACTTTGATTTGAACTTACATTTGCCTAAATATAATACTTTAGTAAATGTGAAATGTACTGGGTTAGAGGTAATGTCTGTCATGTTGAAAACCGGACATAAACATTTACCTGTCTACTGTTTTCATGATTTACAGACGACAAATGTACAAATATAAAACTAACACATGCACTTTAGCTACAGTAATGTTTAAGGGATGTATGACTGCAGAGTAAGGAAAGTGTTTTATAGAGTAAAAAGAGGTTTGTGGGTATTGCAGGTGTAATGTGTAATGTAACACCCACCTTTGTCCTCTTCAAAGTGCTCACACACAACCAAGAGCCTTTCTTCTGATCAGCCTCAGCCTGACAGCATCACCTTTAGGAAATCTGTGGAGAGAGTACAATATCTTTTTCATTCATTTTCTGGGGTGGCTGGAGCCTATCCCAGCAGCTTTGGGCCTGAGGCGGGGTACACCCTGGACAGTGGCCAGTTAGTCACAGGGATGACATTTAGACATAGACAGTGACAGACAACCATTCACTCTCACATTCATTCACTAGGGACACTTTAGATTTGCCAATTAACCTATACATGCATGTCTTTGGACGATGGGAGGAAGCCGGAGTACCCGGAGAGAACCCACTGTAACACGTGGAGGACATGCAGACTCCTCACAGAAAGACCTGAGTCGGCCGAGAATGTTTGAGTCGGCCGGGTTTTGAACTCACGACCTTCTTGCTGTGAGGCAGGAGTGCTAACCACTCTGCCACGTGCACCCTGTACAATATCTATTTTCATAAAATAGGCATGTGTCAAATGTACCAAATGTAAATGTAAATGTACCAAAATGGCACAACCCAGATCTTTGTAAAAGAGTACTTTAAGCCTACTTCTAATTTTGGCCTTTATTATTATGAATATATTATGGCCTTTACTAGGTTTGCAACTACTTCTACAACTACTACTACTACTACAACTACTCGCAGTATGACATCTGCTTCGTACGGCAGATGAGACAGATAGACAGATAGTTAACAGCAATCAAGATAAACTACAGAAATGTTGTTGAGGGTTTATGTATTCACCTTTCCTCAGTTTTATTGCTTTAGATTTTTCTCCATTTAAGTTTGTAAGACTGAAAGAATAAACAGAAAAATAAATATTACAAAATGTAACATCTGTTGTGTCTTTTACAGAAAGTATACAGTTACTCAGCACTCAGTAGGATTACACAGTACTCTCTATGTCAACCCTTTTACACCATAAACTACAGGTGTTCTTTATGTATAGAAATTAAGCAAACTTCCACAGTAACCTAATGTCACTGCTACACTGTTACACAATAAACTTATATCAACAGAAGTAAACAAACCCACTAATTACACTGCGACGCAACACAGAGGCCCTCTGCTGGTCAGATAAAAACAGTGCGTTAGCAAAAACAAACGGCTTCAACCGAGAACGTAACACGAGAAAACTGATACATTTGTGAACTTCTGGCCAAGTATAAATACATTACTGAAAGTAGACATGTACATCACATAGTAAATTAAAATGCTGACGTGTAACTACTTACAAAGATATGACCAAACTCTTTAATGAAGCAGACTTGTAACTGAAGCAGACTTGTAACTGATTTCTATGCTGTGCTGACTAAAAGTCCAGGTGCATCCCTGCTTGTCCAGGTACATCGAAAGTTCTGGATCACTGGTGTTAAATTTTAACTCTTTGCATGCTCCAATGAAGTTTGTGCCTCTATCAGAACGAAGTTGTTTGGGTGACCCACGAATTGCAAAGAATCGTCGTAAAGCATTTATAAAGCTTGAAGTGGACATGGATTCTAACACTTTGATGTGTGTTGCTCTCGTGCTCATGCATGTGAATAACACTGCCCATCGCTTACTCTCAGCACTACCTCCACGAGTGCAGCGAGTGACAATGCTCCATGGTCCAAAGAAGTCCAATCCGACATGGGTTAAAGGGGGTTCTGAAGTGAGTCTGTCAGATGGCAGTGGTGCCATTTTCTGTTCCATTAACTTCCCTTTTTTTTTAAGTCACACAGTTATAGAGGACACTAGACATTTTGTGAGCTGAATCCTGTCTTCTAAACATTTAAATTCTTCTTCATAGAATTCTTGTTGGACACAACGAATGATGACTGTTTTAGCTTGCCATCGTGTTTCAACAACATCCTCTCTGTGAGCCTTGGAGAATGTTCTTGTCACTTGAATAAGTTTTGTGATGGCTTGCAGTAGTCTCTTCCAGCTGGAAAATCGTTCAAAGCATGCTGAGCTGAATCGACCTTCTATAGCCTTGGTGTAATTGACAGCAACTTGGGTAAAAAGCAAACAGGGTAAAAAACAAACCGCGTAAAATAAAATGTCCTGAGCCTCGCATGTTTTTGGAGCAGAATGATTCATTGTAGGAGAAATGTTGCATCACCTGTGAGGGAGACCAGATGAGCAGCGTACCTGCACAGTTGAAACTTGGCATAGAAACCACGAGGACCATTCTTTTGTAACTAAGGCATCCTGTCAACTATCTGCACGTTAGGGCTACCTCTGCTGGGGACTCTCTTGGCAGAGCTGGCAGTGACTCTTATCCTGCAGGAATCATTTCAGTTCAGTTTCAGTTTATTGTCATATGCATATTCGTACAGAGTACCACAGCAATGAAATACAATGTGCCTCAGCACTCTCTCAGCACCAGTCAATAATAAAAATAGAATAAAAAAAAAAAAAAAAAAAACATACGCTCAAACCTCAGCCCTCCTTCCCTTTACACTATCGTTCAGTAGCCTTACAGCCTGTGGATAAAAACTATCCCTAAAACGTGACGTACGTGTTGGGATGCTCTGCCAACATCTCCCTGATGGGAGTTGGGAGAAGAGACTATGTGCCGGATGACTAACATCCTGTATAATTCTCAGTGCCTTCCCAGTACTGCGTTTCCAGTAAATATCCTGTAGTGATTCCAGTGGAACCCCTATAATCGTAGGCCACAGATGAGATGCGGCCTGCTCCAGAGTTTCTTGCTCCAACCTCACACACCTCTCATGGTTAATAGCCACAAACTGGTGCCATCATGGTCAGCATGGGCTGGAGCAGCAGGTGGACACATTGGCTGTGTGGTGGTTGTAACTGCATTCACACACTTGTACAACATGCTTGAGACTGGAAAAGTGTGCTGCTTAAATGCTTCTTTCAGCTCTGACTGCGTCTGAAAAAGAGAATTGGAAGGGAGAGGGACCTGCTTTGGTTTTGCATCAGTGGCTTTATGTCGAGTGAAGGAGATGTTTCTCAAACGCTTGGGCTCAAGGTTCGTCTGGGTCCTGCATTTTCCATCTAATACACAGTGTTAAAAAGTGACCACTACACATTCAGATTGATCATTCATATAGAGATACAATCTCTTGCAATCATTGAGGGGAAGATGAAGTCCTAAGTATATCAGAAAATTCTTCAGGATAATGTAAGGATGTCTGTTTGTCAGCTGAAACTGTGTAGAAGGTGGGTGATGCAACAGGACAACAACCCAAAACACCGGAGCAAGTCCACAACAGATTTATTATTTTATTTATTTAACCAGGATACTCCCACTAAGGTAACAAATCTCTTTTGCAGGGGAGTTACAGCCCCATGTGTGAGGGGGGACTGGTGTACTGAAGTCTGGCTTCAGAAAAACAAAATTCACCTTTTGGAGTGGCCAAGTCAGAGCCCAGACCTCAACCCAATAGAGATGCTATGGATTGACGTCCAAAGAATATGACAGAGCTAAAGCAGTTCTTCCGGGAAGAATGGGCTAAAAATCCTCTTCAACAATGTGCAGGTCTGATCCACAGCTACAGGAAGTGCCTGGTTGAAGTTATTGCTGCCAAGGGGCCCTTAATTCTAAGGGTTCACTTACTTTTTCCACTGCCATTTTGAATGTTGAATGAGTGTGTTCAATATAGACATGAAAGTGTAATTATTTCTTGTGTAATTACTTTTAGACACCTTTAATCTATATGAAGATTAGATCACATTTAAAAAAAATATGAAATTCCAAAAGGTTCACATGCTTTGTTGCCATTGTATTCGTAACTATCCATTTATTATATGAAGAAGGCATACAGGAGACCTCTTTATTAAATTTATTAATTTGTATCAGACACTCAAAACTGATCAGCCCATCAATAGTAACGCTGTTGTACATCATTACAAGTCATTCAGCTGTAAGAGACCAACAGTTAGGTTAATGATGCTACCTGCTTATAGCCAGAGGTTAGTCCATTAAAGGCTGTCATATAAAACCCAGGGCAGTCAATCAGTACTGAAAACATGATCAACACTGTGCAGTGGAATCAAAGTTTCTCTCATACATGACATTTGAGAAAAGTAACAAGACACCAGAGGACAACAGACACACTACATATACCATAAAAAAAAACACCATTGTTCAACATTTGGCCAGGTCAGAAATGAAAAAGAAATAGAAAAATTATGAAGACCTAAACTGTACAGAACTGAAAGTTCCCGTACTAAAAGAAGATTGCATTTTAGAATAACAGAGTGGATTATCTACAGACTTGGTTGAAAGGGCTGGATTTCATTTTGTTAAAAAGTGATCTGTATTCAACTGGCTTGGTTTTTTTTTCATCAAAATTGTTGCTACAGGCCTAAACAAAAAACATTAAAACGGAAGAAAACTGTTTACTACACATCTCATGTTTAAGATTGCAGTTCGCTCTCACAGCATCATCTTATCATTGCTTGGATAGTGAATTGTGGACTGAAAGCAGAATAAAAACAGTATAACTGCCCTCTCTCTGCATTGTTAATTTCACCAATGCCGTCAGCTGTGTGTCTGCTGGAAATTTTCTATTTTTCCAAACATTATAAGCCAATTTGCAGAAGTTAATTGATTCACTTTCCAAATGGGTGTAGAACACATATCATTCAAACCTATTCCACCTAAATTAATCCGAACAAACCAATCATAACCGTTTCCTAAAATGTGGCATTGCATCCATTTGTTTTTCCTTTTGAAAATAAAACTCATAACATGTACCGGACTAATTCTTTGTATAGATTAGAAAAAGAATTAAGATGACTGGCCAGTTTACAAAAAATGTTTTACCTAGTGTGTGGTTTCAGACACAGCCCATTTTTATGAATCTGTATTTAAAAATAGACTCTAGTCAAACCAAAATTATTGATCCATTATTTGCCCATAAAAAATAAACACAAGGAGTGCTCTTTGTAGATGACCTGTAGCTCACAGATAAAAACTAGGTGTTAACTTTTGCTTTAATATAGTGTTTGAGTAAAAAGGGAGCCAGATATGCTGGTTCTAAATGGATTTTCCTTTTTCAAAGACCTGGCAATAGATTATTCTTCACATTTTATGGTTGATGCTAGAACGTACTAACTGGTTGGGGGGTCAGCTGTACTGTTGTTTTTTGCTGAGGAATTATTTTCCCGCTGTATCTGGTTACATGTTGTAATCCATCAATCTATGTCCTGTCTCTAAAAATGTATTGCTGCCATTAATTTTAAACATTTCTGCTCTGATCAAAAGCCAAACTGTGATGTCCATGCATCCAACCATCCATTTTCCACTTGTATTATTCTATTTGCTTACAGTTAATTTAGTCATTCATTAGTAATTAAAAAGCTTGAAGACTTTAGCTTCATGTAATCTAATCAGCATCTTCGCTGACATGATATACAATAGTTAATGCAAAACGTCATTGATTGATGTAACACGTTAAGTCAACAGTCAAAGTCAATAGACTGTGGTAACTACAATACAGTAGAAAACAGCCTATACATTCTAGCATCCACTTTTCATTGGGAGTCCTGGATGAAGACAGTTTTTTGAAGCAAGGGAATGTAGAACACTTCAATTTGGTTTTAATCCAATTGTAAGCAAAAACTAAACCTGTGCACATGTACACAAGTCTACACCGGGCTTTGAAGTGAAAAGTACGCCCACACCTTCCGTCAGCACACCATTCTTCACAACACACACGCACACAAAGACAGTCACACATTCAAAGGTTCCTTGCTTGCTCTTAAAAAGGGCTTAGTCTTCCAACTGAAAAGGAGATAAAAATGTGGTTAAACATTGTAGTGATACATGCATCCATTATACTGATATACAATTCTTAAAAAAAGTAAAAAAAAAAAAAAAAAGAACAAAAACAACTAAAACAATAAAAGGTATTAGAAATGCAGCTATACAAAGTCTTTAGCTATTCCCAGGGAGTAAGGAGGGGGGGCATCCTGGAGGGGGGAAAGGGAGGGTGATGTCCAGATGGGGCTGTGTGGAGGGGGGTGACAACTGCAGGACTGAGGTTAGTTACTGCAGCAGGGGCGGCTGGTGGGCTGGGCCGTCTCTGTCAGGTCCACTCCCCGGTTACGCCCGCTGTTTGCTCCGGCAGCTTGAGGCTCGTTCTTGGGTAGCTTCTTGGCTGCAAAACATGGTTGGTTAAACTTAGCCATGTGACAGTGACTGTGGGACTATCCCCTCTGAGTCTAAGGGCATGTCTGAGTCCCATGCAGTATTCTGCTTACATATGAACTAGTAATGGGCGATATGAACGATATGCGATATAAATGATAAAAAATTGGCATACGATAGAGATTTTAATTCTATTGCACTACCGCGATAATACATGTTGATGACGCAATTTCCCCGCAAAATTTACAGCCACGAGCTGCAGCTTGAAACATGGCTGAAAGCGAAACGGAGGAGCTGGTGAAAAAGACGCAACATCCATTATTTGGACGTAATTCGGATTTAAGCCGTCTGACGTGCAGCAGCAAATTATACTCTGTAGAGTGTGTGGGGCAACAGTTCCGGCTAAGAGAGGTAACACGACTAATCTGTTGTACTACCTCAAAACGAAACTTTGCCAGCTCCGTGAAGACTTCACGGAGCTGGCAAAGCTGGTATTCAGTAACATGTTTCGTTTTGAGGTAGTACAACAGATTAGTCGTGTTACCTCTCCGTGAAGTCTCCGTGAAGATAGCCAGGCAATGCAGCCAGAGCGGCGAAGCGCGAGAGAGCGCGCGAGAGAGAGATTATAGATTAAATTAACATATAAAATCTTACACGTTTGTCAACAGAAAAAAGTGTGAAAGATCCCCGAATTGACCGTGCTGTTGCTTTATGCAAGAAGATTGTGAGTTCCTTTTCAGGAATAACATTAAAAAATACATTTAGCAGTTTGGCTTTCCTTAGGATCTATGTAACCTGTTCTGAAATGATTCTATTATAATTTATATATCGCAATATATATCGTTATCGCAAGAGGCTGCAATGTATATCGCAATATGGATTTTTGGCCATATCGCCCATCCCTAATATGAACTTATTTTTTTTATTCAGCTTTGGCTGTTTTTCTTTAGCAAAATGTTAAACAGTCTGTTAAGTAACATTTATAAATCCTGGAAGCCCATTGCTTTGTGACATGCATTGACCACATACAGTACATGCCCTCTACACATTTAGATTAGATTTAGACTGCACATTTTTACAAATATCCTTAATCAAATATCTTTAATCAATTTTGTTGAAATTGTTTCAGCTCAAATAACTGCTCTAACAGAGGTCGTAGCTTTTTTAATAATTTACCAGGTGATGCCTGAATGATTTTGAATGTTTTTTTAAGCTGGGCAATAACAAAATAGTTAAAATTAAAATGACCAAATTAATCATCATTAGACACCCTAAAATGCTGGAGATATTGTCAGCCAACTTTGTGCTTCAGTGTATAACCATTGCAAAAAAACAAAACAAATAAACAAACAGGGCTCTACAATAACTTTTTCACTGGTAAGACCAACTGTTTTAATTGTTCACAAAACAATTAGGCACATTAGCAACAGTGGCTGCAGTAGAGTGGTCGTCCTTCAACCGGAAGGTAGGTGGTTCGATTCCCGCTCTCCCCACAGTCGTTGTGTCCTTGGGCAAGACACTTGACCCAAGCGTCTGCTAAATGACTAAATGTCTTTGAGGTTCCGAGAGTAAACTGCACAGGACCGTCTTTGGCCCCTGGTCCTTGTGTTGGACATATGTTACAGGCAACACAACAGAGACTTGTTTTAAACCACATTTTCGCTTCTCTTCAAATAAACTAATGAAGCAGAAAACTGTAACTAATTTATCACATGTAGCCATTAACACAGTTTTGTAACAGTACAGTCAGGGATTCAAGTTTGCAAGTCAAAGTTAAATAAGGCTATTTGTTTTGTTATTATTGCTGTGCTCCTGAATGCAAAGATCTTGGTAAAGAATTGGTTACATTGTAACTAAGTCTTTATAGCAAGGATAATCTAACTACACAGTGAAGTTTAAGATTTGCTCAAATTTATTATCAAATAATTAGCAATCAGTAATACAGCGATGTAGAGCTCTTCTAGAGCAGGCTGTATCCACTTTTTGAGTAGGCTAATGTCTCTCATTTCCTGGAACACAGTGTATAGTAAACAGTCTATTCTTAATCACATCTAAGAGTTCTGCCCACACTTTGCTCATGAGTGGCCCGCCCGCATCAGTGAGGGACAGAAGCCAGAGAGCAGAGGATGTGGCTGAGCAGCAGGGGAACTTACGTGAGTCAACACAACGGTGACACACAGGTCCCAGAGCTGGTTAAACTAAAAAAAATGTTGCAGCATAAATTATCTCGCTGCTGTCTCTCACCTTCAACCACCCTTCAAAGCTTTTATATTTTAAACATTTATTGTATCATTTTTAACGTCCTGAGCTGCAAGAGCTAAGCTAACAGAAGTGAGCAACCCACTCACCCACAGCAGGTAAAGGCTTTATTGACAGGTGCTATAAAACTGCTAATAATGCCACAAAAGCAAATCAAACCAAATAAGACTATGTGGTAAACAAATATTTGTTACTGTATTAATCGGTCTTAAATTTACAGTCTTCAGATTTAAGGTGTTGGTCGGAGAGTCCGTAGGCGCGGAATGGCTGCCACGTCTCTGTCAGTCTGCCCCAGGGCAGCTGTGGCTACAGATGTAGCTTACTACCACCAGTGTGTGACTGTGGAGTGAATGAATAATTGATATGTAAAGCGTCCTTGAGCTCTGGAAAGGCGCTATATAAATATAACAATTATTATTATATTATTATTATTAAGACCTAGAGCAAATTTACAGGAAATGTAAGACCTTATTTTAACCAAATTGAAATTAAGACTTTTTAAGGACCCGTGGGAACACTAGATAATAAAAAAGATTATACAATAATCCTCAACCAGTCATTGGTACATTAATTGTATTTCACAGGATTAAACCAGTAGTTTCTAAATTTGGGCTAAAATTAAGCAAGTCATAAACAAAAATAACCACTGTTTTATAACCAGGGTTTTACTTTAAGTATCATTACACACTTTCCCAATGGGTTCATATTGGGTCTCAAACAAGTCATGTGAATTTTCTTTTTAGGCCTAACGTAAACTGTACTACACAGTATTGTTCAATATAATAACAGTACAATGTAACTAACCAGAATAATCCAGGTTTTTAGTATATTTTTTTATTGCTAAATGGCAAACAAGTTACCAGTAGGTGCAGTAGATTCTCAGAAAACAAACAAGACCCAGCATTCATGATATGCACGCTCTTAAGGCTGTGCAATTGGGCAATTAGTTGAAAGGGGTGTGTAAAAAACACAGCAGTGTCTGCCGTTGACTGTACAAACTCAAAACTATTTTGTACAAACGTTTTTGTCCACAATCCTGTGAATTACTAAACTAATATTTAGTTGTATGACCACTGTTTTTAAAACTGCTTCACATCTGTGTGGCACCAACTTGTGGCACCTCTCAGCTGTTATTCCACTCCATGATTCTTTGACAACATTCCTACATTTCTTGGTTTTGCTTCAGAAACAGCTTCTCGATTGGATTAGGGTCTGGGGATTGGGTTGGCCACTCCATAACATTAATTTTGTTGGTTTTGAACATAGATAGTATAATTATGGATGCTATCCGCCCATTGGTCCCCTATTCACCAATATTGTCATTACGAATGGGCAATAAAATGGCCGTTACATCCGGGCTTTTCGGGTTTTACTCCATAGTAAAACAATAGTTTTTAGATAGCATAAACCAACGTAATTTTCCTTATATTTCCGCTTTTGGAGCCTGCCCTCTGGTGGACGGAGGTATATCGCTGTATTTTGCTGTAAAATCACCGTATGGCGGCGCCCTTACACGACGACCATTTAAGAGGTACCATGGGAGAGGCTTGGTTTTGAACCAAGACTTTGCTTGTTTACTAGTGTGTTTGGGTCTTGTTGAAATAAAATAAATAAATAAATATAAATAAATAGGCCCAACACCATAGAAACCTGCCCATATCATGATGCTTGCTTCACTGTCTTCACTGTGTACTGTGGCTTGAATTCAGAGTTTGGGGGTCGTCTCACAAACTGTGGCCCTTGGACCCAAAAAGAACAAGTTTACTCTCATTAGTCCACACAATGCTCCTCCATTTCTCTTTAGGCCAGTTGATGTGTTCTTTGGCAAATTTTAACCTCTTCTGCACATGCCTTTTTTTTTTTTTTTTAAACAGAGGGACTTTGCGGGAGATTCTTGAAAATAGATTAGCTTCACACAGACGTCTCCTAACTGTCACAGTACTTACAGGTAACTCCAGACTGTCTTTGATCATCCTGGAGCTGATCATTACCTGAGCCTTTGCCATTCTGGTTATTCTTTGATCCATTTTGATGGTTGTCTTCCGTTTTCTTTCACGTTTCTCTAGTTTTGCGCTCTATTTTAAAAGGCAGACCCATTTTCCTCAGACTTTCAAATGCATGTTTAACAAGTGCTGGTGGCTTCATCCTTAAATAGGGGCCACCTGATTCACACCTGTTTTTTTTTCACAAAATTAATGACCTCAGTAATTGAATGCCACACTCCTATTTTTTTAACACTCTCCTTTCAACTAATTACCCAATTGCATAGCCTTAAGAGCGTCCATATCATGAATGCTGGGTCTTGTTTGTTTTCTGAGAATCTACTGCAGCTACTTGTAACTTGTTTGCCACTTAGCAATAAAAAAATACTAAAAACCTGGATTATTCTGGTTAGTTACATTGTACTGCTATTATATTGAACAACACTGTATGTGAGAGAACTCATGCGCTATTGTAAGGACTGCCTAGTGACAGCAGAGTTGGATTATTAAATTTTAAGACTACGGCCTTGTCACAGTAGGAAAAAAATATTTGGGGTGGCTAGGAGAGGAGGATAAAGTGCAAAGGAGGCCACAACAGTGCAAAGTGAAAATGTTTGTGAAGGATAAAGGGTTAACACTTTGTTCACAGCAGAGTTTAGACTAAACAGGGCACACAACTATCATTTCATACAACAGCTCTTCTGAAATTGTCCTCTACCTACACAACTACAACCACTCACTTCAAATATAACTGTTGCAGAGCCTTGTTTTATGTGTATTAGTTCTTTGTACAGTGTCTGGGACCAGAATAGCCTTGGCACCTGCCGACTTTGTGGCCTAGTCCTGGGTAATCAGGGAAAGATGGCTGGATAGATAAATGTTAGTATGATTTTTAGAAATTTGATTTAGTTTTAAATTTTATCTGAATATCCCATAGTAAATTACTGATTGTGAATGTCTGTCAATGTCGCTGTATGTACTAGTCCCTGTGTCCAAGGTAAACCCCGCCGCTAGCCCGAAGCAGCTTAGGCTCCAGCCCCCCATGACCTGGTAGAAAATTGATTAATTTGTGATCCGAACTCTTGGTCTTTCAGATCACTGGGCCACTGTCAAAATACAAGCATTGTGTATGTGACTATGCTTGTTTTCAAGAGACGCTCACCAATAGCCATGAATATCTCATTCACGTTCATGGAGGTCTTTGCTGATGTTTCCATAAAAAGCAAGCTGTTGTCATCTGCGTATGACTGTGCATCCTAAGAGAGAAAGAACAAAGTGCTCAGTTAGATGTACTCTACAAAAAAAAAAAAAAAGGAGGAGAAATAGGGTGAGTAGAATGCTTCAAACACCTGCAGGTGTTAAAGGGACACAAACCTGAAAGTCCAGTGCTCTCTTGTTTGCAAGGTCAGCCTTATTCCCAGCCAGAGCTATTACAATATTTGGACTGGCTTGTCTCTGTAACTCTTTCACCCAGTTCTTTGCCCGAACAAATGACTCCTGACAAAGAAAGAGAAAGAAAGCATTAAGGTAATACAAAATTAGCTACATCATTAAAACTGGAAGTCGATGGGACTGGGTTTTTAAGTTTTTTTTTTCAGTATGTACCCATGTGGCAGTTTTTGATAGTTATATGTCTGCCTTAGGGATGGGCGATATGGCCAAAAATCCATATTGCGATATACATTGCAGCCTCTTGCGATAACGATATATATTGCGATATATAAATTATAATAGAATCATTTCAGAACAGGTTACATAGATCCTAAGGAAAGCCAAATTGCTAAATGTATTTTTTAATGTTATTCCTGTATTCCTGAAAAGGAACTCACAATCTTCTTGCATAAAGCAACAGCACGGTCAATTCGGGGATCTTTCACACTTTTTTCTGTTGACAAACGTGTAAGATTTTATATGTTAATTTAATCTATAATCTCTCTCTCGCGCGCTCGCTCTCTCTCTCTCTCTCTCGCCGCTCCCGCCGCTCGCTCTTTGGCTGCATTGCCTGGCTATGCTAGCTCCAAGTCTTCACGGAGAGGTAACACGACTAATCTGTTGTACTACCTCAAAACGAAACATGTTACTGAATACCAGCTTTGCCAGTCTTCACGGAGCTGGCAAAGCTGGTATTCAGTAACATGTTTCGTTTTGAGGTAGTACAACAGATTAGTCGTGTTACCTCTCTTAGCCGGAACTGTTGCCCCACACACTCTACAGAGTATAATTTGCTGCTGCATGTCAGGCGGCTTAAATCCGAATTACGTCCAAATAATGGATGTTGCGTCTTTTTCACCAGCTCCTCCGTTTCGCTTTCAGCCATGTTTCAAACTGCAGCTCGTGGCTGTACATTTTGCGGGGAAATTGCATCATCAACATGTATTATCGCGGTAGTGCAATAGAGTTAAAATCTCTATCGTATGCCAATTTTTTATCATTTATATCGCATATCGTTCATATCGCCCATTACTAGTCTGCCTTGCATCAGATGCTGTGATTGCAATAAAAAAAACACAATTTAAAATTTAAAATTACGGAAAGCCCATGGTTCTACCAAGCCTCTCTCATGGAACCTTTTAAAATGGTCCTCGTGTAAGGGCGCTGCCATACGGCAATATACAGCCGTAGGGCTGGGTACCGAACTTCGATGCCTTTATGGTATCGAATGAAAAACTTCGATACTATGAGTATCGAAAAATTATTTATCTTTCGGTGCCAAATTTCGGTTCCAAAAGCCAAGCGGCCGGGTTTTTTTTTTTTTTTTTTTGCCAAGCGACTGTGTCTGTGTGAGCTTGTAGCATACGTGCATGTAAGGAACTACATTCGCCGTGATTGGCTGTCCACCACCACGTGACGTGACGGTGGGATATCTGAAGATACTCGCACTCACAGTCACACAACACAAGTGTAACGTTAGTTGTTTTTTCTCCAAACGTTCCAGTTTTATAATGCCAAAGAGATCTAAAGTGTGGCTACACTTTATAAAAGTAGATGCCGAGTCAGCAAAGTGTAACATATGCGACAAGTGTATTGCAACCAAAGCCGTTAATACCACAAATTTAATGAAGCATTTGACCATGCACGGGATCAATATGAAGGCAGAAAGTTGCACGGTATTCGACTGTAAAAGGAACCAGAGGAGCCTTGCAGCTCATCGGAGTCAAACCTGCCCCCTTCAACATCATCTGGCATTTCTGACATTGTAGCAGGTAAGAAAGGAAGATATTACCTTTTTAGCGAACAGAAGTTAAAGTAATTGTTTACGCGAGTGGTTTGAATGTGTGGATGCAACTCTGCGTTGCGATGTAACGTTACCCAGGCGCTAGCTTTAACCTTATTCTTTGACCAGGCAACATCTTTGTTTTTCCAACGTAACGTTAAGGTTTCACATTTTAGAAATATTTGACAGATAAGTGTAATTTCCCTACTTAAACCAAATGCATCCCCATGACGTTGACTACCACTTTATGTATGTTAGCTTGTGCTGCTAGTCGGTTGCTGTAGCGTTAGCGCTGTTATTTCCCCCTTCACATTAGCCTCTGCCTCCTTTTGCAGGAAGGCATGGCGATAGAAGTAACAGCCAACCATGACCAGCACCTCAGAGAAGATTCAGGAGGAGATACAGCTCTACAGAGGTTTGCCGTGTACACTCTCTACAGTGAATCCAGCAACTTGGTGGTGGAGTAAGAAGGACACACTGCCAATGCTATCCAGCTTGGCAGCCAGGTTCCTCTGTGTACAAGCCTCATCGACGCTCTCAGAGCGTACATTTTCTACGGCTGGGGACACCATTAGCCAGGAGCGGGCCTGTCTGTTGCCAGAAAAAGCCGACATGTTGATCTTTCTGAAGAAAAACTGCTGAGCGGTTACCCACAAATACAGTTTGATTTTGCACTAAAAAGTTTTTTTTTTTTTTTTTACATTCCTATGAATTTTAGTTGGTTCAATATTAGGATGTACACAATATAATTTATTTATTTATTTATAATATGTTCATGTTGTGGCAAAAAGGTTTCTCTTTTTTTGTAAATTTTGGCCAAGTTAGGATTGATACGATGTGTGGAGTGTGAAGTGTTACCAGAATTTGTTTTAATTAAGATGAAAAATAAAAGTTTTGTGTTTAATGTATTTGTGTTGATTTTGAAATGGATTTTAAAACACATGGTATCGAAAAAAGTATCGTTAGGAACGGCATCGAAACTGAGGTATCGAAATTGGCACCGGATCGAAAGATTTTGAACAATACCCAGCCCTATACAGCCGTCCACCAGAGGGCAGGCTCCAAAAGCACAAATATAAGGAGAAACCCAATGGTGACTTTACAAGTATAAAACTCATGTTTAAAGCCTGGTACAAAAGATGGCTCTGGTCTCTAGAGCTAAGTTTTTAGCTAAGTTTGTGACAACTCTGGGGGTTGTCACAAACTCCTAATTTTTGATTAATATGTCAGTTTATGCTATCTGAAAACTATTGTTTTACTATGGAGTAAAAGCAGTAAAGCCCGGATGTAACCGCCATTTTATAATGACAATATCGGTGAATAGGGGACCAATGGGCAGAATACATCCATTTTATAAACAATCTATGGGTTCTACCAAATAGATTAGATCTGGATTGAATCTTAATAACTCATAATGCATAAAACACTTACTCAGACAAAAGCAACATTCTGTGTAGAGTAAAAACCAATGCTGACAACCCTTCCTCAGTTGCATCTCTAATATTGGTCCCTGTCAGGTATGATCAGGTACAGATTTATACAATTATTATTAAAACAATGACAAGATAATAATGAAACATTGTTTAACAAATTTGATTATTGATTTTTTTTTGTTGTTTATATAGCGCTTTTCCACCTAGTAGACATGTTATGATGTTTGACTGAACTTCTCTGACAGTCTACAATGCGGCCCGCCAAGTTTTTTTAAGTGTCAAGTTCTAAGAATATTTTTATTAACCCAAACCATAAGGATGAGCCTCTGATTTTTGCTCCGATTCTGAGCGGAGTTAACGAGCATGCTCCAAAAACAAGCTACCAAGTGAAACTGGACTTAAAATAAACATAAATATGTTCTTAACCAGCAGAGATTAAATGGGCAGTAATTTTCATTAGTTAAGTGTCTAAACTTAGGATGGAGCGTTGTCATGGTTCTGTGCCTCTGTGTGGTTGATTAATCATTATTTAGACTAAATGTTTATCTGTTGTTTGAGGTCCATCACTGTCAGAGAGATGGTTTGACAAAACGTGACTGTTGTGTCTTTGCTACAGCCACAGCAAGTTAAGATGTGCTTCCAACCTGTGGGTTGCAGACCAAATCCGTTTCTTTGTGAATTATGAACAGAAAGAATGCAACAATATGGAAATTCTAGGCAAATAGCAATGTTTAAATTAACATAATTGCCAATACCAATACTTTGTAACAATTTTTTGGTAATTATCTTTCCTTTGTGAAACAAAAAATATATTATAAAAATTCAGCATTAAAAATATTTATAAATCATTACATCTGCAGATAGAGTGACTATATAATAAAGTGAGATTCTCATCTCCAGACTAACTTATTCCCTGTACTTACTTCAAAGCATTTTGTGAGCTGCGTAAATCTGATGAGAAAAAAATAGACCTAGAGTTTAAATTTCTGAACACAGACTTAACCATTTTAATTTGGGTCATTATTGGTATCCTACAGATTAACAAACTGACCTCTGATGATGTTAAGAAGTAACAGGCTTCTTTATTCATTTGTTTCTCTTGTGCACGTATGAAACAATCAGATTAAGTATAGTATCCAATCAGAGGCTGACAGAGCCAGCTGCTAATGCTGTAGGGAGGATGACATACTGCGGAGATCAAAATAACGTTTTCACCGGGCACACACGTAGGAATCAACCAGTGGGATGCTTAAGCTTTAAAGGCTGCACTTTCTCACATAAAGCAACATACCTCAACCAGTGTTTACCACAGACTTACATTAAGTCTATGGCAGGTTGTTGATGACGTTATCAGGTGTGTGTGTGTGCGCATGTTGGGAGAGGTGTTAAACAGTGTGTTGTAGGACTGTTTGACATTCATTGAGCTTAACTTTTGATACAGAACTTACTCTGCTTTTTGCTCACACCACAAGGACCTGTGGACCAATATTTGTATTAATTACAGTAGATTTATGCAAATCATTCGCAAGTTATTTAAATTTTAAACACGTTTCTTAAGCTTAGTGCAACAGGATTACTGTAGAAATAGTTATTGTCCGCTCATAAATGAGTCTAGAGGCATTAAACAATGGATTCATCTGGAGCTGGATCTGATAAAAGTTGCGGGCTGCTGTGAAGAAACTAACTTTTGCAAGGAAGCTAATTGTTTAGCATCTCTCTCATAGTTTCCGTAATGTGTGGGGAAACACTGCCTCAACATACGTCTTTACCCCTTCTCTTGAAATTCTCAAAAAAACAAATCCTGCACACAGCAAGTTGTTGTTCTTTCTCTGAGAGGCAAAAACATTCCCACACCTGCTGCCATTTTGGAAGCAAGCTACGCGAGTTAAGCGACAGTTGAAGAAACCGCAGCAAAAAGAGACAAATATATCCAGCGCATCCACTTTACATGACAACAGAATAATATCAGTAGGCTGGTATATTGGCTACTTTAAGTTTATTATTTAAATTCAAAACACATAGGTTATACCCTGGTTTGTTAAATTAAGGTAGAGCTGTGAAGGTATCATCAGAAACTATATATATATATATATATATATATATATATATATTAGTAGATTAAATAAATATAGAATATTGAATTATCACTTGTCCTTTGGTTGTTATTGTAGGTCCAAAGTTCAGCTTAAGTTCAGTTTATAAGCAGATAAAAAAAATTGCAGACTATGTTAGATGAATTATTAGGCCCGAGCCGGTGATGACCGGGAGGGATTTTTTTTTTTTTTTTTAAATTTTATTTTTTATTTTTCTTTTCCACCTATGATCCTAAATTTGACCCAGTGAACATGAACGAAAAGTCATTTTTATTGGTCCCAGCCTTCAAGCCCGGCGAAAAATTGATGTATTTGAAGTCGCGAAAAAAATACGAAAAATGACTCAGTGGCGACCCTACAAAATCAAAATACATTGGGCCTATGGAAAGTGAAAGTAACTTTTTTCCAACGTAGAAAAATGAAACTTGGTACATCCATAGGACACCTCAGGGCAAACAGAAAAGTCAATGACAGTCACACCCTAAACTTAACAGGAAGTCCGCCATGTGGGGTGAAGCGTATGCCACTAAAATCGCACTTTGCGCAGAAAGATGCAAATCATTGTGTTTTAATCTAAATGGCCCCAAATTTGGTGAGTATCATCTAGACACATGTGCCAACCAAAGTTGTGACTTTGTTGTTGATATCTTATCGGGTATGGGTGTGGCAAGCCTGTAACGAGGTGGCCATTTTGTGAAAATAAACGTCTCTTAACTCTCAAACGGCTTCTCGGATCGAGTTGGACCCAAAAGGCGTTTGTGCACATTCATGACCTGAACACAAAAATATGTAAATAAAAGGGTTATCTTTAGAAATGGCTCTCCAGCGCCCCTACAAACTTATAATGGGACCCAAGAATTTAGTTTGTCATAGAGACATGAAATTTGGTACACACATCTCTTATGTCATGAGCATAAAAGCCAATGACAACCACCCCCTATCTATAAATGTGTTGCCATAGCAACGTCCCAAATATTTGGAAAAAGTCAATGGAAAGTGAAACTTTTAGTTTGTCGTAGGCAAATGAAACTTGGTACACAGATCCACCATGGGCTTATGAACAAAAAAGCCAATGGGGACCACACCCTATCACACACGGAAGGCAGCCATTTTGAATTGAAAATTTGGTCCGACTTAGAATACACCTCTTTTTAAAAACAACAAAAATAGCTGCTTCATTCCACAGACACCAAACTTGGGCAAAATGAGCTAAACACATGTATGTAAAATAGACAAGTGTTTTTCTAGACTTTTTTGCTCGAGTTATATATTTTTTTATTATAATTCGGTATATATTTTTTTATTATAATTTTTCTGCAAAATGATCCTCAATTTGACCCAGTAAACCAACAACTAAAAGTCATTTTTATTGGTCCCAGACTTCAAGCCCGCGAAAAATGTATGTATTTGAAGTCCCCAAAAAAAAACGAAAAATGACTCAGTGGCGACCCCTAGAAAAGTCAAAATACATTGGGCCTATGGAAAGTGAAAGTAACTTTTTTGCTACGTAGAAAAATGAAACTTGGTACATCCATAGGACACCTCAGGGCAAACAGAAAAGTCAATGACAGCCACACCCTAAACTCAACAGGAAGTCCGCCATGTGGGGTGAAACGCATGGCCACTAAAATCGCACCCCTTGCGCAAAAAGATGCAAATCATTGTGTTTTAATCTAAATGGCCCCAAATTTGGTGAGTATCATCTAGACACATGTGCCAACCAAAGTTGTGACTTTTTTTTTTATATCTTATTGGGTATGGGTGTGGCAAGCCTGTAACGAGGTGGCCATTTTTGTGAAAATAAAAGGTCTCTTAACTCTCAAACGCCTTCTCGGATCGAGTTGGACCCAAAAAGGCGTTTATGCACATTTATGACCTGAACACAAAGATATGTAAATAAAAGGGTTATCTTTAGAAATGGTTCTCCAGCGCCCCCTACAAACTTATAATGGGACCCAAGAATTTAGTTTGTCATAGAGACATGGAATTTGGTACACACATCTCCTATGTCATGAGGAGCATAAAAGCCAATGACAACCACCCCCTATCTATAAATGTGTTGCCATAGCAACGTCCCAAATATGTGGAAAAAGTCAATGGGAAGTGAAAATTTTAGTTTGTCGTAGGCAAATGAAACTTGGTACACACATCCAGTATGGGCTTATGAACAAAAAAGCCAAAGGGGACCACACCTTATCACACACGGGAAGGCGGCCATTTTAAATTGAAGATGTGAACCGACTTAGAATACAACCTCTCTTTTAAAAAACAACAGAAAATAGCTGCTTCATTCCACAGACACCAAACTTGGGCAAAATGAGCTAAACACATGTGTGTAAAATAGACAGGCGTTTTTCTTGTCGTTTTTGCTCGAGGTATATTTTTTTTTATTATAATTTGGTATTTATTTTTTTATTATTTACATTTACATTTACATTTATTCATTTAGCAGACGCTTTTATCCAAAGCGACTTACATTACATTACATTACCAGTGTTACAGTCACTGGAGGCAAGGTGGGTTAAGTGTCTTGCCCAAGGACACAACGACAGTATGAACTGTGGGGCGAGCGGGAATCGATCCTACTACCTTCCGGTTGAAGGACGGCTGCTCTACCACTGAGCTAATGCCGCCCATTTTATTATATTATACTATTATAATTTTTCTGAAAAATGATTTTCAATTTGACCCAGTAAACGTGCAACTAAAAGTCATTTTTATTGGTCCCAGACTTCAAGCCCGGCAAAAATGTATGTATTTGAAGTCCCTGAAAAAAAAATAGGAAAAATGACTCAGTGGCGACCCCTAGAAAAGTCAAAATAATTGGTTCTATGGAAAATGAAAGTAAATTTTTCCAATGTAGAAATACAAAACTTGGTACATCCATAGGACACCTTAGGGCAAACAGAAAAGTTTATTACAGCCATACCGTAAACTCAACAGAAAATCTATGTTGGGTGGAATACATGACCACCTAAATCGTACACTTTGTGCTAAAGGGTTTTCATCTAAACAGCTCCAAATTTGCTTTAAAGCACGACATGCAATCCTCCGAATATATGTGTCCCCGTGGTCTCAAGGGAGGCGAGGGCCTTTATCGCCGCTTGCAGCTTTAATTATTATTACTTTTACCTCTCCCTGCTTCCAACCCCCCTAAAATGGGTTCTTTGACCTTTGACCACCACACCAAATCACTCTCCCCAGAGGAAACACCAGCATAAATTTGTTTCAACATCACACAACAAAAAGTAGTCATCCTGACAGCCCTACATGGGTCCTGCCTGTTAAAGACCTGACCTGCTCTGCACTCACCTCATTAGTGATATCATAGACCACAATGGCGGCCTGGGCCCCTCTGTAGTACATGGGAGCCAGACTGTGGTAGCGCTCCTGACCGGCTGTGTCCCAGATCTCAAACTTCACTGTTGTGTCGTCCAAACATACTGTCTGAGTCAGGAACGCAGCTGCAGCAGGAGTACATGTTTTTTTTTTCATTTAATCGCTTGTTAGAGAAAAGTTAATTACAGTATATGATCATTGCAATGTTCAAAGATATGGCATATTATATGAATTTTAATATTTCAAATACAAACCCGATTCCAAAAAAGTTGGGACACTGTACAAATTGTGAATAAAAACAGAATGCAATGATGTGGAAGTTTCAAAATTCAATATTTTATTAATACAACATAGAATGACATATCAAATGTTTAAACTGAGAAAATGTAAAATTTTATGGGAAAAATAAGTTGATTTTAAATTTCACGGCATCAACACATCTAAAAAAAGTTCGGACAAGGCCATGTTTACCAGTGTGTGGCACCCCCTCTTCTTTTTTATAAACAGTCTGCAAACGTCTGGGGACTGAGGAGACATGTTGCTCAAGTTTAAGAACGAGACTGTTGTTCCATTCTTGTCTAATACAGGCTTCTAGTTGCGCAACTGTCTTAGGTCTTCTTTGTTGCATCTTCCTCTTTATGATGCACCAAATATTTTCTATGCGTGAAAGAGCTCGACATTTCAGAACCGGATCCTTCTTCTACGCAGCCATGATGGTGTAATTGATACAGTATGTGGTCTGGCATTGTCATGTTGGAAAATGCAAGGTCTTCCCTGAAAGAGACGATGTCTGGATGGGAGCATATGTTGTTCTAAAACTTGGATATTGCTCTCAGCATTGATGGTGCCTTTCCAGCACTCATGCAACCCCATACTATCAGAGATGCAGGCTTCTGAACTGAGCGCTCATAACAACGTGGGTTGTCCTTGTCTTCTTTACTCCGGATGACATGGTGTCCCAGGTTTCCAAAAAGAACTTTGCCACAGTCCATTTTAAATGAGCCTTGGCTCCAGAGAAAACGCCTGCGCTT
Source organism: Perccottus glenii (assembly GCA_024416835.2). Lineage (NCBI taxonomy): Eukaryota > Metazoa > Chordata > Actinopteri > Gobiiformes > Odontobutidae > Perccottus > Perccottus glenii. Next base: position 30,140,255 of record CM044551.2, read on the forward strand.
CTGGATCATGTTTAGATATGTCTTCTTTTTTGACCAATAGAGTTTAAGTTGGCCACAGCGAATGGCACAGTAGATTGTGTTCACCGACAATGTTTTCAGGAAGTATTCCTGAGCCATGTTGTAATTTCCATTACAGTAGCATTCCTGTTTGTGATGCAGTGTCGTCTAAGGGCTCGAAGATCACGGGCATCCAGTATGGTATTCCGGCCTTGACCCTTACGTACAGAGATTGTTCCAGATTCTCCTAATCTTTGGATGATATTATTCACTGTAGATGATGATCACTTCAAACTCATTACAATTTTTCTGATATTGCTCCACTATTGTTTGCCACAGCATTGGGGGAATGCCCATCTTGACGTCTGAGAGACACTGCCACTCTGAGAGGCTCTTTTTATACCCAAGCATGTTGCATTTAGGGCTGTCAATTTTAGTCGTTTAGTCGACTAATCGGTCGATGTCGTTTTGGTCGACTGACATTCTCATTGGTCGACCAGTTGCAATTTTTTTTTTTTTTTTTTTATCAATAAAGAAATTTTCATTGATTTACTCCTTGATATTTATTCCTTTATTAGCAGTTATATATGACTGTTTTCTAAATATAATTAGCCTATGTTTTATACCAAACTTTAAATGCTTTAATTTAGGCTATTTTATAACAGCGCCACAGTTTGCACCACATGACCACTCGGGAACCGCACCGTTGGCTGCACTGCTGCTTCGCGTTCAGTAAGGAAAAGTATTCATTTAGTTAGAACGCTACTCGTTTTAGGCTTTAGTAGAAAAAATGTCCAAGAAATCGAAATCAATTGTTTGGCTGCATTTTACAAAAAAAGACAACAAGACTGTGGAGTGCAAGCTATGTGGCCTAAAGCTAGCTTACCATAGCTCAACGACCAATATGACCTATCACCTAAAAGCGGTGCGAGATATAAATTTGTCAGACAGCTTTGCTATGTCTAATGTCGAAAAGTTTATATATTTTATTGGTTATGTACTAGGCGCATCCACAGGCCATGCCACAGGCGTCAGGAAGCACCCAGACACAACTGGAGTTGGTCCATCCACTGTCGGCGAAGAGAAAGGAGGACATCACTAAGGGGATTGTGCATTACATCGCCCAAGATATGAGGCCAGTCAATACGGTGGAAGGAGAGGGCTTTAAGAACATGTTTAAAATCGTCGAGCCAAGATATACTGTGCCAGCACGGGAGACTGTCATGCGTGCGCTAAGTTCGCGGTTTGATGGACTTAAAGTAAACCAGTTACTCCAATCCTCCGAGGCTGTAGGCTTCACAACTGATTTGTGGTCTTCACTAAGAATGGAGGCATACATGACAGTTACGGCCCATTTTATTGATGCGGACTGGAAAATGAATAGCGTTGTTTTAGAAACAAAGCAAATGGATGAAGCGCACACGGGAGAAAATGTGGCTGCGCGACTCACTCAAGTCGCGGAAGCTTACCACATTCCACCAGAGAAGCGGGTGTCAGTGGTAACGGACAACGCTGCCAACATGGTCCTCTCGGTGGAATTATTGAAGGGATCCGGTCAGTGGCCAGACGTGGAGTTGGTTAGGTGTGCAGGCCACACCCTGCAGCTGTGCGTAAATGCTGCCTTAAAAGAAGACCCGGTGTTGCGCACTGTGGCTGCGGCGCAACGTCTTGTTGGGCACTTCAAAAAGGGACACAAAGCAAAAACGGGTCTCAAAGAGAAACAGGTGCAGCAAAAAGCTCCTGAGCACGAACTCATCCAGGATGTGGCCACCCGGTGGAAATCCACCTGCTTTATGTTGGAGCGACTGTTGGAGCAGCGCTGGCCCATCACCGCCATTTATCGGACCCCAATTACACTAAGAGGAGTGACAGCAGCACTTTGGACATGACAACAGAGCAGTGGAATATGGCTGAAGACATCACAGACGTTCTTAAGCCCTTTATTACACTGACCGAGCTGTTGTCGGAGGAGGCTAACACATCCCTGTCAGCGGCCTTCCCAATGCTTGAGAATCTAAAAAAATGTCATCTTGCCATCACAGATAACGATAGTCCAACAAAGAAAAAGTTGAAACTTAAGCTTGTGCAGGAAATAGATAGTCGATGGAAACTCAAAGACCGAGTTGTGATGACAAGCAGCCTGTACATTTTAACTGCAGTACTGGACCCGCTTCAAACAGCTACCTTTTCTTAATGATGAGAAACGGGATGAGGCCTATTCTGAAGTCGTAAAACTAGCACAAAGGCTAAGCCTCCCGGGAGACAGCGCAGAGCAGAGGGGATGATGAGGACCCGTTGGCAAAAAAACAGAAAACGGCAAAAGAGAAGGAGATAGCGATGCTTCTTTGTGGACATGGTGCAGAGGATGATCCTGATGAGCCAAGCGCACAAAGATCCTCTTGCGAAATGAAAGATTATCTTCAGGACAGAAGTAAAGTGGACACTGCTGGGCCACTTGCGTGGTGGAAAAATAATGAGGAGAGATATCCACGACTTGCTCGGGCAGCCAAACGCCTGCTCTGCATCCCTGCAACCTCCACTCCTGCAGAGCGCATATTTTCCAAAGCGGGATTTATTGTTAACAAGTCGAGGAGCTGTCTTTTACCCAAGAATGTGGACATGTTAGTGTTTTTGGCCCACAACATAAAAAAGGTGGACTAGGCCTGCAGATCTGTAAGTAGCCTTAACAGCTTTATTATGCTGACTAATAGATTTTGACTCAATTTATTTGTACACTTGACGTTTAAAAATAGCCTATATAATGTAACTAAATATATAGGCCTTCCTACTATACAGCCTATTATTATTAATGTTTTTTTAAGGCTATTTTGGGTTTGTTTGTGTTTGTTTTAAAACGCCTAGATCGGTTGGACAAAAGTTAACCCATAGCTTTGAAAGTAAAGATGAATATACAGCCTGTATAATCGAGAGCTTTTGTTAGGATTTTTCATTATTTGGCAGTTTTAGCAGTTATATTTTTTGTAGCGTTGTGGTGTGGCCAGGTGCACGATTGTGACGGTCACTGTAGACCTAGGACAGAACTCCTCACTTTGCAGTTTAAAAAATAACTAAATTTTCAAATAATTGTATTATTAGTTTTATTTATTATTGATGTTTTTCGTTGTTGTTTTAATTGCTGTTGTTGTGTTGTTGTTTTAATAGTTGTTTAAATGCTCTATGATAATTGTTTAATAAATGTTAAATCAAAATGCAAAACATTGTGTCTTTTTTTTTTTTTTTTGTCGACTAATCGTTGCACAGGACGGTACTTTGGTCGACTAAGCATTTCTTTGGTTGACTACAGCCCTAGTTGCATTGTCCTAATAAGTGGAAAATTGTCCCTCCAGCTGTTCCTTATATGTACATTTAACTTTTCCGGCCTCTTGTTGCTACCTGTCCCAACTTTTTTGGAAAGTGTAGCTCTCATGAAATCCAAAATGAGCCAATATTTGGCATAACATTTCAAAATGTCTCACTTTAAACTTTTGATATGTTTGATATGTATGATTTGAAACTTCCACATCATTGCATTCTGTTTTTACTTACAATTTGTACAGTGTCCCAAATTCTTTGGAATCGTATTTGTAATTATTGATTATATATGAAGAACTGATGTTCAAGTTCATGTCATATAAAATGTTTATGGCTTTCAAAAAAAAGTAAAACGTTGTTCATAAGTTTTTAAAAAACAATAGTGACTGGATGTAATTATTTATATCACATATACATAGCACACAGTTGTGCTCATAAGTTTATATAACCTGGCAGGATTTGTGATTTTATTCTGGCCACTTTTCAGATAAATGAATGACAAACTTTTCTTTCACTCATAGTTAATGGTTGGGTGAAGCCATTTATGTCAAACAATTGTGTTTACTCTTTTTAAATTATAATGACAACAGAAACTACCCCAATAACCCTAATATAAAGTTTATATAAACCCTTTCTTAATACCATGTATTGCCACCTTTAACATCAATGACAGCTTTTTGTGGTAGTTGTAGATGAGGCTCTTTATTTTCTCAGATGGTAAAGCTGCCCATTCTTCTTGGCAAAAAGCCTCCAGTTTCTGTAAATTCTTGGGTTGTCTTTCATGATCTAAACGTTTGAGATCTCTCCAGAGTGGCTCAATGATATTGAGGTCAGGAGACTGAGATGGCCAGTACAGAACCTTCACTTTATGCTGTTGTAGCCAATGACAGGTCAACTTGGTCTTGTGCTTTGGATTGTTGTCATGTTGGAACCAAGCCTCTCACATGGAACCTCTCAAATGGTCCTCGGGCAAGGGCGCCGCCATATGGCGATATACAGCAAAATACAATGATATACTGCCGTCCACCAGAGGGCAGGCTCCAAAAGCGGAAATATAAAGAGAAACCCAATGGCAACTTTACAAATGTAAAAATCATGTTTACAGCCTGGTTCAAAAGATGCCTCAGGTCTCTAAAGCTAAGTTTTTACTACGTAACAACTCTGGGGGGGAAGGGGGGTATTAATATTAATTTTTGATTAATATGTCCATTTATTATATCTGAAAACTATTGTTTTACTATGCAGTAAAATCTGAAAAGACAACAATATTGGTGAATAGGGTACCAATGGGTGGATTACATCCATTTTATTTACAATCTATGCATAAATTTTCTTGGCAGCTGCAGCTCATTTTTGTTGTCAGCAATGGTTTGGTTTCAACAGAATTCCACTTCCTAAATAGAGTTTGAATGCTGCTAATTGGCATTCTCAATTCCTTGGATATCTTTTTTATACAGTTCAATAAATTTTAACAGCAGATCATTTGACATGTGTTAGCTTTCCCCATGATTCTGAATACAGAAACATTAGTGCAGCCCTGGATGAGCGATGCAAGGGTCTGTCAGGAGCCCAGAAACTCACTGACCTTTAATACACACAAACTATTTACAAGCAAACAGATCAAAGGTGAGGATGGTTACCTTTAGTAGCCATTTCAAAACTGTTTGTATCAACTTGTGTTCATGTTATCAGGCCAAAATCACCAGGGTCATTTGGGTAGTTTCTGTTATCATTATGATTTAAAAAGAGTAAAAATTGTTGTTTGACAATAAATGACTTCACCCACTAACTATGAGTTCAAAAAGTTTGTTTTATTATTTATTTATTATTTATGTTATGTAAACTTAAGAGAACAACTGTATGTTATAATATAGACAAGATAATTCTAATAACATCATGTACAAAGGCAATTTCCTGTTCATGAACCAGATTTACAGTAAGACATGATATCCAGTCTATTTGGTCTTACCTCCAATTGTGCTCTCTTGGAATTCATGAAACTGTCCTTTAACAAAACGAAGAACAAGACTGGACTTCCCTACAGCCGACTCCCCTAAAAGTACAAGTTTGAACTGGCAGATTTTGTTGCCTGTGTTTGGCCCATTGGGTCGTGTTGCTCCACCTCTGCTTGCCATGGTGCACTTTATGGTCTCGTCCTCTGGACGCTGATAGAATATGTGCAACTGCTAAAACCTGTGGAGAAAAGAGAAACACAGTGTCACTGTCAAATACAAAATGATATTCTCAACTCATATGATTAATTTTGTGACTATAAACTTTTGTGACTTGAGTGTACATATGCAAATGCTTTCACAAACAGTGTCCAATCATGTATGATAGACATGGCAAGGGATAACCAGCTGTTTACACCTACAGACAGTATCAGCCAAAGCAGCTCTAGTCAACTTTACTAGCTATTGATTTCATGGACATTAACTAGTTATACAAGTTTATGTAACAGATGCAGCAGAAACATATCTGTAAACCAATGTTTGTGCCATTACTATATCCCTAGCACATGAAGAAAACACAAGAGTTTATTGATGAAACAATAATCCACAGAAACACAATGCAGATAAAAATGAAGCAATATGTTTTCGAGGTACGATTACAGTCGTATTTGCAGAAACAACAGCCACCAGCAAATTCCAGTCGTGTAATACAGATATTTATAACAGCAGCATCTACAACCGTGTCAACACCTAACCTAGCTTCTGATAAACATAATTAACATTAATGTTACGATATGGTTAGCCACAAGCAGTGTATGTGTTGTTGTTGACTACAGTTAGCCTTAGCAGCCTAACAACATTATAGTTAGCATTAAAGCTAACTACCAGATTTTAGATGTAAATTTACATCTTGGTTTCAAAAAAGCTATATAATTATCTGCACGTCAGTCATAGAAGCTCACATAGGAGATGTCTGTTCCCGTGGACTGTCAGTAAGTTTTTCTATAAAGTGACAGATATGATCCATATTTGGGTGTGTGGTGTACAGCTAACGCCAGCGGCTGACCATTTATTAAAATCTGACAAACAACAAAACGGTAATTTATTATATTATTCATTAATTAGTCCTTAGGCCATTATAACCCCACGGAATGTGAATATACTGGCCGGACTAGGTTGAATCGTACAGTGCTGGTTAGCTTTGCTGTAGCAGGGCGGGCTAACTAACGCTAGCTCAACACAGAAAAACAGTGGTAGGCTAACGTAGCGCAGACGGCTTTACCTAGAACGGCTTCGGGAGGAGCCCTTGGGATAGCTGTCTGCTACCAAGCTAATACTCAAATAAGCTACTCACCGTCCAAAACAGGAAGCTGGTTAATGTATAACTGAATAGAGAATAACTAATGCCGGTATCGCTTGAATATTTTCAGAGTAGGTGAGTGGAAGATGAAACGGCTATTAGAACATTGGATCTTATTAAGCTTCGCGTTGTCTCTCTCCCACTTCTTTCAACTTCCCTTTTTCTATAGTCCACGGCTGATGACATGAGCTGACAGACTGCCTACAGATCATAGGCACCAGTCTTTCTTTATTTTTTATTTTTTTTTACAATAAATTCCCCATTATAAATAAAAACAAGTTTACCATTGTCGGACACAAACACAAAGATAAAGAATACCAGGCCAATATAGCTACGATACTTTCAATGAAAATATATTTAGTTTTCCTTTAGTATCTGAAACAGGAGCACAAATCTGTGCCACATGATTAAAATTCGTAATTTAGCTGAAAATAAATAAATAGTAAATTTAACCCTTTAGGCTATACGAAACCAGCCTAATGATTGCTGTGTTGCCAGGCAACAAGAGCCAAACAAGTGAAGGAACTCGGCAGCAGTAATATAGCTAACCAAATGCTAGCTGTAGTTTAGCTGTATATTTTGTAAAAAAAAAAAAAGCTACAAAGCTATAAGGAACGAATAAAGTGAAAGTTAATAGCGGATCGTTAAATTATTCTATATTTAAGATGAACCCCCAAGACTCAAATAAAGTGACGGTAAGTTGAAATAATATTTAAATTAAACAAAACTACCACACTACCATCTTATTTAAATTCGTCTTTTATGTGAACAACAGGCCGGGAAACCGCTACCCACTGGAGATACTGCAAAAGAGTGTTTACAAGAACCACCTAAGGTTAGATTAGATTAGAAGAACTTTATAGATCCCCAAAGGGAAATTCATATGGTCTGTCTTTTTGTAGATCTATTGCCCTATGCAGACTTGAACACATTTATTATAACCTTTTGTTCTAGTATTTTGTATTAACCAGAATTAAAGTAATAAATATCCTTTTGACATTTCTACCTATATCCAGGCAATATATATTATGATGAATGTTTTAACAGATACACCTACATATGATTTTGTTTAAATCATATGGTTGGGACAGTAGCACAGATGGGGTCCAATCATCACTGGGACATCTAACAGCAGGGTGGACTTCTGCAAGAGTATCCACTCTCCAGAAGAGAGTGGGACAGCTTGACAACTTATGAACAGCAATGACCTAAGAAGTCTAAGAAGCAGACAGAAGTTTATAGTAATAAGAGTGAAGTCAGACAGAGCCAGAGGATAGAAGCTCAGTGTCATACTTCACCAGCATCTAGGCCTAAATCAGCTTATCACATCTATATGTCCTAACCATAAGCCTTGTCAAAAAGGAAAGAGGAGAGAAGAGTCTTTCTTTTGATTAAGAAAAAACACAAACAAAAAAACACACCCTTTGATGACCCCCCACCCAATCGACACACACACACAAAATATATTCTCAACCACATTGACTTTATTTGTCTCATTTGGTCTATGATGACCCAAATTTTACCCACACACACTCACCCAAACTATTCATCAGTAGAGATATTTCAACACAAATTGTTTTGGTTACACTTGCATACTCCTACACAGACTAAATATTGTTTCAACCACATTCACCCAACTCTTTTGGATCAATCTCAACACACCAAGACCATTTTTGTGGTGTTCAACTTTTTTAATGTCATGCATATTGCAAGGATAAGAGAAACAGGACTCCATTGAAACTTTATGAAATAAAGCTCTGCTGCCCCTGGTGGGTTAAGGGGGGATCACCACACCTAAAACCTGTTTTCCCAGTATTTTGAAAGGTAGAAGTTTAGATTTATTTGGTATTCATGGGAAAAACATCATAATATGTCAGGATTACAATATATCAAAAATGTGTGGTTATAATGTGAGCCAGAGGGTAAAGAGTGTATATAAAATAGATATCTCCTTTTGTAAACACTTTGCAACAGAGTTTGGGCTCCAATGTGCCTCAAGGGTTAAACTAACATCATCACCCTAACACAATTGATTATTAGCAAAAGAAAAGAGTGCATGCTTGATGATTAAATGTTAACACCATTCAGCCCCCGACACCACCTGAGGTTAGGAAGTTCCGACACAGCAACCAGCCTGAGCCAGGAGCCATCAGAGTGCATCATGGGAAAGCCTATGATCCAGATGTGGCCAGCGCTTTGATTCATGGGATCAGCCCCAAAGACTCACTAAGTGTAAGTACATTTGCATGGCACTGAGTTGACTTCTTTATGTAGCAGTTCACTTTTTTGCAGATAAAATATACAACTAGTACATTTGGCAAGACAGTGGCACTGTGGCCTTACAGCAAGCCTCAACTCTTGGGCCAGATCGTTCTGTGTGGGGTAGATTTTCTCCAAGTGCTCCGGTTTCCCCACCAACATCAAAATGTTAATTTTTTCAGCCATTTTTAAGCCTCATATGGCCTTAGGCTATGTAAGATTTGTAAGAAATTCTTTCAAGTAGTGTTTAACTTAAACTAGTCTTCTCTGCATTGTAATATCTGCAAGTATTTGTTATAAATGATAGAACCTTTCACAGATCACAAGGTGCTATAATTGTAATGGCATAGCTGCTTTTTGCTTAGTTTACATCTTTAAAAAACACTCCCAATTTGTAACTAATCTTTTTGATTTTGACAGAGCTCAAGCCTCATCAATCCCCCACAACTGACCTTATTTCAAGACAAGCTAATGGAGCTGGGTGAGGATGTGTACGCCTCACGTCAAAAAGCACCACTGGGCAGATCACATGACCAACACAAAGGACTCCCCACTGGGTTTAATCAACAGACTATATTTGGTGTGAAGACAACTCAAGGTCAGGGTAACAGCAAAGAATTCAGAAGCATGTGAATGTGGCATCACAAACATGTTGTGTCTGTCCAGAGTTTGATGTGAGAGAGCTTCTAAACCCTTCCAAAGCAAAAATGGAGCTGAAGCAGGAGGATCTAGAGGCACACAAGCTCTATGTCAACAGCCACAGCACCTATTTTGTTGGTAAGAGAATGACAACTCTCATTCACTGTGATTGCCATATTTTACACTGATAACCGTTGTTCTTATTATGGCTCAGTAGCTACATTTTTATTTTATATTTTACAATACAAAGCGTCCAGGGTACCTCTCCATAGCTATTAGTCACATGGCATTTGCAGTGTCCTAGGTCATTTATGGCTAAAAATGTAGAGCTTCTGGTCCAGGTTTTACCCTTTTCTTAAGTCTGGTGTCATTTATCCATCCATCCATCCATCTTCTAACGCTTATCCGGGGCCGGGTCGCGGGGGCAGCAGTCTAAGCAGAGACGCCCAGACTTCCCACTCCCCAGACACTTCCTCCAGCTCTTCCGGGGGGATACCGAGGCGTTCCCAGGCCAGCCGAGAGACATAGTCCCTCCAGCGTGTCCTAGGTCTTCCCCGAGGTCTCCTCCCGGTGCCTCCCATGCCCGAAAAACCTCCCTAGGGAGGCGTCCAGGAGGCATCTGAAACAGATGCCCCAGCCACCTCAGCTGGCTCCTCTCGATGTGGAGGAGCAGCGTCTCTACTTTGAGCTCCTCTCGAGTGACCGAGCTCCTCACCCTATCTCTAAGGGAGCGTCCCGCCACCCTGCGGAGAAAGTTCATTTTGGCCGCCTGTATCCGAGATCTTGTTCTTTTAGTCATGACCCAAAGCTCATGACAATAGGTGAGAGTAGGAATGCAGATTGACCGGTAAATCGAGCGCTTTGCCTTGCAGCTCAGCTCCTTCTTTACTTGGACTTGGAGGTGCTTTTCCTCATCCCAGCCGCTTCACACTCGGTTGCAAACCGCCACAGTGCACACTGGAGGTCCTGGCTTGAAGGAGCCAACAGGACCACATCATCTGCAAAAAGCAGAGACGAAGTCCTGTGGTCCCTAAACCAGACTCACTCCGGCGCCTAGAAATCCTGTCCATAAAGATAATGAACAGGACCGGTGACAAAGGGCAGCCTTGCCAAAGTCCAACATGCTCTGGGAACAGGTCTGACTCACTGCCGGCCATGCGAACCCAGCTCCTGCCAGTCCAGTCGTACAGGGACCGAACAGCCCTTAACAAAGGGCCCCGGACCCCATACTCCCAGAGCACCCCCCACAGGGCACCATGAGGGACACAGTCGAATGCCTTCTCCAGATCCACAAAGCACATGTGGACTGGTTGGGCAAACTCCCATAAACCCTCCAGCACCCTGGAGAGGGTATAGAGCTGGTCCAGTGTTCCACGACCGGGATGAAAACTGCATTGTTCCTCTTGATTCCAAGGTTCGACTATCGGCCGTATTCTCCTCTCCAGTACCCTGGCATAGACTTTCGCGGGGAGGCTGAGGAGTGTGATCCCTCTGTAGTTGGAACACACCCTCCGGTCCCCCTTTTTGAAAAGAGGGACCACAGTGACCACAGTTCCACGACCGGGACGAAAATCGCATTGTTCCTCTTGAATCCAAGGTTCGACTATCGGCCGTATTCTCCTCTCCAGTACCCTGGCATAGACTTTCGCGGGGAGGCTGAGGAGTGTGATCCCTCTGTAGTTGGAACACACCCTCCGGTCCCCCTTTTTGAAAAGAGGGACCACCACCCCAGTCTGCCAGTCCAGAGGTACTGTCCCCAACCGCCACGCAATGTTGCAGAGGCGTGTCAGCTAAGACAGCCCCACAACATCCAGAGACTTGAGGTACTCAGGGCGTATCTCATCCACCCCCGGTGCCTTGCCACTTCAGCTTGGGTCCACCTCTGAGCCCTCGGCCTCTGCTTCCTCATGTTGGTGGGGTTGAGGAGATTCCTTCCACCGTCCAACAATATCACCAGTTGAAGTCAGCAGATTCCCACTCCCACTGTAAACAGTGTTGGCAGGGCACTGCTTCCCTCGGACGGTTTGCCAGAATTTCTTCGAGGCCGACTGATAGCCCTTCTCCATGGCCTCACTGAACTCTTCCCAGACCTGAGTTTTTGCCTCCACAACCACCCAGGCTGCAGCCCGCTTGGCCTGCCGGTACCCATCAGCTGCCTCAGGAATCCCACAATTACTTCCGGTGTCCACCACCGGGTTCGGGGATTGCCGCCATGACAGGCACCGGAGACTTTGCGGCCACAGCTCCGAGAGGCTGCATCGACAATGGAGGTGGAGAAAATGGTCCACTCGGACTCAATGTCTCCAGTCTCTCTCGGAATCTTGTCGAAGCTCTGCCGGAGGTGGGAGTTGAAAATCTCTCTGACAGGGGACTCGGCCAAACGTTCCCAACTGACCCTCACAGTACAATTGGGTCTGCCAAGTCTGTCCAGCTTTCTCCCCCGCCATCGGATCCAACTCACCACCAGGTGGTGATCAGTTGACAGCTCCGGCCCTCTCTTCACCCGAGTGTCCAAGACATACGGCCGGAGGTCACATGAAACAACTACAAAGTTAATCATCGACCTCCGGCCTAGGGTGTCCTGGTGCCACCTACACTGATGGACACCCTTATGCTTGAACATGGTGTTTGTTATGGACAAACTGTGACTAGCGCAGAAGTCCAATAACAGAACACCGCTCGGGTTCGGATCCGGGGGGTCGTTCCTCCCAATCACGCCCCTCCAGGTGTCACTGTTGCTGCCCACGTGAGCGTTGAAGTCCCCCAGTAGAACGACGGAGTCCCCGGTCGGAGCACTTTCCAGCACCCCTCCCAGAGACACCAGGAAGGCCGGGTACTCTGCACTGCCATATGGCCCATAAGTCGACCCGAAGGCACAAGGAAGTGACCCTCTCGTTCACCAGGGTGAACTCCAACACATGGCAGCTGAGCCGGGGGGCAATGAACAAGCCCACACCAGCCCGCCATCTCTCACCGCAGGCAACTCCAGAGTAGTGGAGAGTCCAGCCTCTCTCAAGGAGTTGGGTTTTCAGAGCTTTGACTTTGTAAATTTGTAAAACCCAGATGCAACTTTATTGAGCCATTTTTTTAATTTCTTTTTTTTATGTTCTTATTTAAATATATCAATAACATTGTCAAAATAAACTAGCACATTACCTTAATACATTGTTATTTTCCTAAACCTAGTCTAAAGATTGTAAATTCTTTATAGTTCAGGAAACATTTTCATCCAAATAGCAATAGTCCAAACCGTGTAACCTGCATAAAACATTTATAATTTATAAAATTCTGAAAAAATTACAACTTGACACCAGTAGGCAAATTTTGTAAACTATGAGTTATGTTTTATTTGTTTATCATAGCTGTATAAACTTCCTTAAAACTTACCTATTAAAGGGACAATGCGTAACTTTCAGAAAAAACAGTTACTAAAAACAGTTACTGACACCAGTGTCCGTTAGGAGAACTGAGTCAGAGTCCTGCTTGCTCTTGCTGGCGTGCGCTCGTGCGTGCACGACTGGGTAAGCGGAGCTGTTCACACAGAACTTCAACATTTACAGAGAAGGTAAGAAAAGTTACACTTCTGCAGGTTTATTGTTTGACAGACTTTATTAAGAGTAAACTATATTTGACTCTTGAGTGCTGACACAGCAGTAAAAGAGAACTCCTGAGACATGGGAGATATAAGAGTGATAAGATAACTTTGTATGATATATTATTGACTGCATATAACGTTTGTCTAAAATAACGTTAGCTGAGCAGCTACATCAACAACTCACATAGCTTTCACCGAGGCCTGCTGTCTCAGCAGGATAACAGCTAAAGTTAGTGAACTTATATCAGACAGGATACTGTACTTGTTACTATTACTATTTGTTTTTTTTGCACAAATGTTGGAGCACTTCATTTTTATCTGGTCAACTAATGTCTCAACAGCAGCACTGCACCTAAACTTTGTGATGGAGCTTGTCTTGTTTCTATGAATCATAACTGCTCTAAATTAGTTTTACATTAGGTTGAGACAACATAAATGTAACATTGCTGTATCATTTCAGCTTATCATTTTTTACTTCACTTCTAGATTCATTTAGAATCCCTCCAACATGTAGTTGAGCACAATATAAGTCGTCTGCCAGGGGTTTTTCTGAATGTGACGGAACAGACGGAGCCACACCAGGACCAGCCGAACCAAACAGGGCTCAGCCAGCGTGATGAACCTGCCTGAACTGCAGAGTCATACAAACAGATCCAGAAAACAAATGCTGCCAACAAGGTGTCAGCCCACCACATGTTTTTTTTAATTGCACGGTTTATACAGATATATAATTATAGATTCTTTCCTGCAAATATTTATAATAAAGAAATGTTGCATTGATCCAAAGTCTCTTTTTGTTGCTGCCCTTGGTTTATGTGGCCAAGTTATGTCCTAGAAAGAGAGAGACAGAAAGCAAGAGAAATAATTAGCATTGGTGTCATTTTGACAGTAATAACATTAATTTCATTACTTATTTATGGCATATATTACACAGACATACAGATAGTGTTTGAGAGGTAACAAACATGTCTACAGCAGTGTAGATAAGTGCACCTAGAAATTCTGGTTTAAAGCTGATAAAAGCTGCATGAGACCTACACAAAATGGTTCTTGTGAGAGTGACTGACACAACTGTCCTCTGTGTAGTTGTGTCTGTGCCAGTTCAGCTGTAGGTAGCAGCACAACTCCAGGGAGAAGACCAAGGGCCCGAGGGCCATATGTCCTCTTGGGAGTCCCCCTGGAGACTTTAGACAATTCCCCCAAATTCTGCTTTGCAGCCGAGGGAGCTGTAGCTGTAGTCTTTGGCCACCTTTACTGTGTGGACACGTTAGTGCAGTAATAATGACAAAACATTATTATTATTAGTATTATTATATTGCTGTTTTATTGTGTTGGTAATAATGTTGCATAAACATTCCTTATTCACACCTTTAGCTCTGGCATATACTAACAAAACATACTTCAGTGAGTAAAATAATGTTTTATACTCTCACCGAAAGAGAAGACACTTGACCTCTTTGTCAAAGCTTCCCACATCCAGAGGAGGATGCTATCGTGCTCGATACTGACGTGCTGCAGTACACCTCACCTCCATATCCTGAAATATATTGAATTTAGTCTAAGTGCTATTGTATGTCATACTTTGGATCACAACTGTTGCACGCAGAGTTTATCTCGATACAAACACTCGCTGTCATGTCGGCTATACTAGGAAGTCAGAGCTGTACACGGGAGCATGCACTACGTCACATCCAACGAGTTGATTTCCCAGCAAAACCGAATTCTGCTCAATAAAATGAGCCTTCAGGCTCATAGAGACAACAGTTTTTAAAAAGGAAGCTCTCAGTTGTCTCATCTAATTATGGTCGGCTCATATTTGGGCAAATAAAACCGTTATTTGATCTTAAAACGTTACATATAGTCCCTTAAAATATACACTATTCTGTCCATCAGTCTGGGGTTTTTACATATTTTTGTTTGTGTCACATCAACACAAATTTAAATCACAACTTAAATACATCAGATAATTATTCAGCGCAGATATTCACTGCATCAGCATCTGTCTCATTTAGTTTATTTGTGGGTAAACATTTTAAAAAGTGAAAGTGAAAAGTGCTTTCATCAACGTGTAAATTGCAGTGGTCAGAAGGATACTTTGACTACTTTATGTGATCATGAAAACGACTCATTAAAATGTTGGTAACAGTTTTATGGCTAATATTTGTGCCAACCGGAAACTGAAACTGAATATGTTGTATTTGAATTTTAAGTGGTCAAACTCAATCTGAATTGCTCAATTTGAATGAATACTTTTTAAAAACTGAATATTAGTTTATAAAGGATTTGCGGTAAAAATGAAAATGAATTTATATTTTTTTATTGAATTAATTTGCTTTGGAATTGCTTTTCCCGAGTTGAAAATTCAGTTCTACAATACCTTCAGTTTCAGTTCTAAAATTCAATTTTCTGAGCCGCACATCCAGGTCTTGGAGAGAGCCTTAGATATCGAGCCGAGATTTAGAGAACTGTAGTACTGTGATGTGTACTGTTGTCACTGGAGCTGACTAGAGCAATGGGCAGGTGCAGGAGTCTCACTGCGGTAAATACCGCACCAAGAGCGAGAGTAATGCACCCTTGTTGTAATAATATCAGTTATATGAATGCATCTAACGTAATGTAATGAGAGCTTTGTGTGCTGTGCTCCCTCAGGTGAACGGATTAACAGGAGGTATGACTGGCCTCACTTCAGAAAAGAAAGCGTGTTTGGTCTCCCCACACCTCACTTTGACGACGGCCGTGAGCTCGCCAAAACACTTCACTGGCTAGACCAAACAGAGGAGTAAGTATCAACAGTGACACCATTAGCATAAGTCAATGAGTCACTTACTTCTTTAAAAAGTCTTCAAATGTTTGTGATGTAATGAGGAACGTGCTTATTAATGAAGCTTTTCCTGAAATGTTATTTCTATGTAATGTATTATTTATATTTTTACAGAAGATATTTCCCAGAGGGGGACAGATAACATAAGCCAATAGAACTACCTAATGACAAAATTAATGAAAAGTAATGTTTTAAAATATATGTAGTACAACCATGAAACTTTCCCACTTAAATAAAAAAAAATACCTTTACTTATTACATGTACAGTAAAAGATTAAAGAAAAAGATCAAAAGAATAAGGAAGATACATAAAGTAAGATTATGTGATCAAGATACAAATATATAGTACCGACACTCACTGTCTACTTTCTTAATAGTATGGGGTTGGCCCCCCTTTTGCCTCAAAACTGCCTTAATATTTTGTGGCATAGATTCAGCAAGGTGTTGGAAACATTACTCAGAGATTTTGGTCTATATTGACCTGATAGCATCTCGACCATGATGTGACTCTCCCATTCCACCACATCCCAAAGGTGCACTTATAGATTTAGAGCTGTGGAGGCCATTTGAGTAAAGTGAACTTATTATCATGTTCAAGAAACCACTCTGAGATGATTTGAGCTTTGTGACATGGTGCATTATCCTGCTGGAAGTATCCATCAGAAGATGGGTACACTGTGGTCATAAAGGGATGGACATGGTCATCAACAATACTCATTGTAGGCTGTGGCATTCAAAGAATGCTCAATTGGTACTACGGGCCCCAAAGTGTGCCAACAAAATATTCCATACTATTACAGCACCACCACCAGCCTGAACCGTTGAGACAACCGTTGTAGCCCATCTGCTTCAGGGTTCGACGTGTTGTACGTTCAGCGATGGTATTCTGCAGACCTTGGTTGTCAGTGGTTATTTGAGTTACTGACTTTCTATCATCTCTAACCAGTCTGCCCATTCTCCTCTGACCTCTGACATCAACAAGGCCTTTTTGTCCACACAACTGCCGCTCCCTTTTTCGGACCATTATCTGTAAACCCTAAGATGGTTGTGTGTGAAAATCCCAGTAGATCAGCAATTTTTGAACTACTCAGATGTACATACTCTGGATTCCAGGGTAATTTGATCCCAGAATTTGTTTTTTTGGCCATTTTTCAGAGAATATGAATGATAACACAAAAACCTTTGTTTCACTCTTCATTGGGTGAAGACATTTATTATGAAACAACTGTGTTTACTCTTTTAAAATCATAACGACAACAGAAACTACCCAAGTGACCCTGATCAAACGTTTACATACCCTGGTGATTTTGGCCTGATAACATGACATGATAACACAACTTGAATAGCTACTAAATGGGAATTCTGTTGAAACCAAATGAAGGTCAAAATCTTAGCCACAACTGCCGGGAAAATTGTTTGGGATGAAAAACCCACAAATTACTTTAGTTGAACTCTCTGAAAAAAGTGACTGTTTTGAGATGCACAATAAGGAGGTGCCAGTTGGAGTGATGAGACCAAAACTGAACTTTTTGGCCACAACCATAAATGTTACTAATTAGGAGAGGATTCAACAAGGCCTATGATTAAAGGTACACCATTCCTGCTGTGAAACATGGAGGTGGATTGCTGATGTTTTGGGGATGTGTGAGCTACAAAGGCACAGGAAAAGATGAATGGAGCATGTTATCAGAAAACACTGGAGGAAAATTTGCACTTATCAGCCCGAAAGCTGCTCAGGGGAAGTACTTGGACGTTCCAACATGACAACGATCCAAAGCACAAGGCCAAGTCGACCTTTCATTGGCTACAGCAGCAGAAAGTGAAGTTTCTGGACTGGCCATCTCAGTCTCCTGACCTCAGGATTATGACTTTTCGTCATAATAAACCACTTATCAACCTGAGGCCCTGGGAGAGAACACTCCCTCCTAGCTCCATAGCTACAGTCAGAAGTCGCAGATTAAAGAAGAGAATTACAGTTAGATTGTCTAATCAGACAAATCTGATTCAAATCCCCTGCAAACAGATAAAGTCAGGTCCTGCTCAAACGGACTTAAAACTTGCACTGTTCAATGTCAGGTCTTTGGGAAACAAATCTTTTTTAATTAATGATTTTATAACTTCAAATAAGCTTGATTTTATGTTTTTAACAGAAACATGGTTAGACAGCAGTACTGGAAATGCAGTCCTTATTGAATCCACCCCGTCGAATTTCACATTTTTATCCAAAATACGGAAAACAAAAAGGGTGGTGGTGTATGTGCCTTTCTTAGGGATAATATTCTTATCCAGAAGCTATCACTTGGTGAGTTTTCATCATTTGAGTATGTGTCATTCAAAATGGAGTTGAGGTTTTCTCCATCTATTTTATATGTAGTTCTTTACAAACCACCCCAACAGTGTCATGATTTTATTAATGAGTTTACTGAAATGCTTTCGGTTATTTGCACAGAATTTGAACAAATAGTCATATCTGGTGATTTTAATGTGCATGTGGATAATGTTTGTGACAAAAATGCCAAAGAACTTTCTACTATTCTTGATACTTTTGGTCTTTGTCAGCATGTTAATGAGCCGACCCATAACAGAGGTCACACTCTGGACCTGGTCATTACTAAAGGTGTTCATATTTCAGATGTCACTGTGATTGATGTTGCTCTATCTGATCATTCTTGTGTCTTTTTTCATCTGTCCATAATTCCAAAAGTTGCTGTTGGACCTACTGTTGTAAAAAGAGATACATTAACGATAACACCAGGACACAGTTTATGGAGGCAATCAGGTTTGAAAATGCCTCATCAGGTCAAGTTGATGATTTGTTGAATTGTTATACTTCAGGTGTTTTAAATGTTATGGACACCATTGCTCCTGTTAAGGTTAAAGTGATCAGGACGAGGCAGAAGGCTTCATGGAGCAATGCTCACTCTGTCAGGGCACAGAAAAGGGAATGCCAAAGCCGAAAGAAAATGGCGTAAATTGAAACTCTTAATTCATTATGAGGTATACAAAGAGAATTTGCATGTTTTCAATCAAACTTTGCAAAAGAAAGAGAAATATTCTTCTCAGAGATCATCAACAACAATAGTAACAACCTGCGTGTCCTGTTTGCTACAGTGAACAGATTAACAAACCCTCCAGCTCCATTTCCACCAGAATTAGTTTCCACCACTAAATGCAATGAGTTTGCATTGTTTTTCAACGACAAGGTTCAAGGCATTAAACATGCGATACAGTCCAAAGGGCATACAACAACACTGCAGCCACCTAGGAGACACTTGGTTGGTTTAACACATTTTACTCCCATTAATGACAGAACAATTGAAAAACTGTCTCCAGCCTGAGTTCATCCACCTGCTGCCTCGATGTTTTACCCACTAGATTTCTAAAATCAGTACTAAGCAGTTTGTTACCACAACTCACTAATATAGTCAATAATTCCTTACAGTCTGGAACATTTCCAAGGGCCTTAAAACTGCTGTCATTAAGCCTCTCCTAAAGAAGAGCAGTCTTGATGCTACAGTGCTCAACAACTATCGGCCCATATCAAACTTGCCATTTTTAGGGAAAGTCATCGAAAAAGTTGTATATCAGCAACTTAATGACTTTCTATTACTTAACAACTGCTTTGATCCTTTTCAGTCAGGATTCAGGCCCATCACAGCACTGAGACTGCACTTATCAAAGTCACAAATGACATCCGTATGAACACTGACGCAGGCAAAGTCTCTGTCTTAGTTCTGTTGGACTTGAGTGCTGCGTTTGATACAGTGGACCATGAAATCCTGACACAAAGATTAGAGGAATGGGTAGGTATCACTGGAACTGCCCTTAAATGGTTTCAGTCCTATCTTGAAGACAGGAAGTACTTTGTTTGGTTGGTAACTGTGTGTCAGACCAAATGGCCCTGACATGTGGGGTTCCACAGGGTCTATCTTGGGACCTCTATTATTCAATCTCTACATGCTTCCTTTAGGCCAGTTAATACGCAGCTTGTGGCGTATCCTACCATAATTATGCAGATGACACTCAGATTTACATTTCACTCACAGCAGGTGAAAATGGACCAATCCATTCACTGTGTCACTGCATCGAACAGATTGACATGTGGATGCAAAATAATTTTCTCCAACTGAACAGAAACAAGACTGAACTAATCATCTTTGGGCCACAGAAACAAAGATAAAGTGTCAGCAGCCACCTCGCGTCTCTTTCTCTAAAATCTAAAAATCAGGTTAGAAATCTAGGGGTCATCATGGACTCAGACTTGAATTTCCACAGTCACATTAAGTCAATTACATCATCTGCATTTTATCACCTTAAAAACATTTCCAGAGTCAAAGGGATGATGTCTCAACCAGACTTAGAGAAACTTATCCATGCTTTTGTCTCAGCAGGTTAGATTACTGTAACGGCCTGCTCACTGGTCTCTCAAAACGAGGGTTAAGACAGCTGCACCTTATTCAGAACGCGGCTGCTCGGGTTCTAACCAAAACCAGGAAGTACAACCACATCACGCCAGTTTTAAAATCTCTGCACTGGCTTCCTGTTGCTCAGAGAATAGACTTTAAACAGCACTTCTGGTTTACAAGTCTCTAAATGGTTTAGCACCAGAATATATTTCTGACATGCTAGTTACTTATGAACCTCCTCGGACTCTGAGAACATCTGGGACAGGCCTTCTGCTCGTGCCCAGAGTTAGAACTAAACAGGGTGAAGCAGCGTTTAAGTTTCATGCAGCAAAAACCTGGAATAGCCTCCCAGATGATGTAAAACAAGCCTCAACTTTAACAATGTTCAAGGGGAGGTTAAAAACCTTCCTCTTTAGCTCCGCCTACACTACAACCTAAAGTGTTAGTTTTTTCTTTTATCTGCACTCTTCTTTTTAAAATGTTTTTAATTTTTTCTTATGTTTCTTAATATAAATCTTGTAAATTGTCTTTTATTCCTGTAAAGCACTTTGAGTTACCCAGTGTATGAATTGTGCTATATAAATAAAATTGCCTTGCCTTGCCTTGCCTTGCCAATATCATTGAACTTAAACGTGCAGTTAATGCAGGACAGCCCAAGAATTTACAGGAACTAGAGGCCTTTTGCCAAGACTAATGGGCAACTTTACCACTTTACCAGAAAATAAAGAGCCTCATTCACAACTTCCACAAAAGACTTAAAGGTGACAATACACAGTATTAAGAACTGGGGTTTGTAAACTTTTGATCAGGGTCATTTGGGTAGTTTCTGTTGTCATTTGCCATGATTTAAAAAAGTAAACACTGTTGTTTGACAATAAATGGCTTCACCCAACCACTAGCTCACAAATTTTGATATTCTGTATATTTATGAGCACAACTGTATGTGACGTTTTTGTCGCCAATTTCGGTTCAAGCTGTAATACAGAAACACTGCAAAAGAATGCTAAGTCCTGTTAGTGGTCGCAGGTGACTGGAGCCTATCCCAGCAGCTTTGGGCCTGGTACACCCTGGACTGTGGCCAGCTAGCTGCAGCAGGACTGTCATGAGATTTGCCAATTGACCTACAGTATACATGCATGTCTTTGGACGGTGGGAGGAAGCTGGAGTACCCGGAGAGAACCCACTGTAACACGTGGAGGACATGCAGACTCCTCACAGAAAGACCGGAGTCGGCTGTTTGAGTCAGCTGGGGTTTGAACTCACAAACATATATAAACAGATCTATCTGAACAGTATAATAGTGTTAAGGTTTATGATTCCTCCAAGAAATTATGAGAATTATTATATTTTCAGGAGATTGCCCAACTCTATTGTGACTGCTATACTATACTAACCATTAAAATTTAACATTTATCTCCATATTTTAGGGCTGAACCTGCCTTGAATTCTTCCCTTGACCACACCTATGGGATTCTCCTGCCTCCAGATGAATATGGTCTCAACATTTTATCTTATTCCTAACATATTTTTGGATTGATAATGAATATGTTTTCTAAATATACATGTCTTTTTGTGTCCCAGGTGCAGGAGAGGTGATCCACCGCACCAAGCCGGGGCAGTACACCAGAGGCCAGGACCCAAAGCGCAGCCTGGTCAACGCAGTCAGACACTACCTGAAGAAGGTCAACTACCACCACTTCCCCTCTCTCCTGCAGGCCTTCAGGCATTATGACAAGGTAACACAGGTCTGTGTAGCACTCGAATTGCAATAATATATTGTACATACTCCTATAATACAACACTATAAAAAGCAGTGCAAAATAAATACACTGATTGCACATTCATGTGAATTTTTTAAATGTAAGCGTACAGAGATATGCTATACATCTTTTTATGTTTTAAGATGGGTTGCAAATATAAAAAAATTATAATTCTTGGTATACCATATACGCAATTCTTGGTTGGGTCATTTGACCATAATGGCCAAGGAGGCCAGGTGATTTGAGAGAGGAGTTAAAAAAGCCATTTTTGTTAAAATGGAAAAACCCTCTCTGAACAGAGGAGATCTACGACTCCCCCATTAGGACCTACACTGTCCATTCAACTCTTAACAAAATTAAAACCTGACTAAGCCATGTCCAAACACAGTTTGTTTCAGGTAAAACCCCTCCCTCTAAGGGATATAAACTCAGCTCTTGGCTGAAGCTTAAAGTCTAAATTAGTCTAGAGCCCTGTATTTCTTTATTCATTTCAATTCAAAATTACTTTGCTCAAAGGGAAATTGAAACATAACTATTTATATCCACATGTTCTTCAAATGTGCAGAAGGGCAAAGGTCTGATAGACATGGATGACTTGGAGAAAGTGTGCCATGAATTCCAGTTGGACACCAGTGCAACAGTTCTGCAGGACCTGATGGACGACTGTGACGTGGACAAGGACGGACACATCAACTTGCAGGAATTCGCTAACTTCCTCTGTTGGAAAGACAGGATGCCCATCAAAAGTCAGAGTGATCTCAGTGTCATCACAGGAGGTCTGACACTTTTATTTTTTTACCTTGAATTTGCAATAAGATGTGGAAAAAAATACAAAAAAGTTGAAGCAATGTGTCCTCCTTTAGAGAGTGAGCCCAGAAGCAGTAAGAACAAACCCTCGTTTGAAAAAGATTTTACTTATACAAAACCTTTGTTGAGCCACGAGGACCTGGAGCCGCTGGAACCAGGCAGCTCCCTCAGAGTTCCCAGGACTTTAAGACGGACCAGGGCTGACTCAGATGCATTTACCCCCACCTCAACTCTGATTGGAGCGGTTCGTGACTCCACAGGTATAAAAGGTGGGTTACTCACTGTTTTTGCGACTAGACCTGCTTGGGCTCATAACCTCTGAGAAAAGATATCCCAGACCCACTTCAGTTTCATCTCCAGAGTCGAGCCGAGCCGAGCACTGGGGTTAGATTCACCTCTTCTCTCCTCTGTTGTCACCTTCTCAGAAGCCCGCCCCTGTGGGATTCCCAGTGTGCGCAGCGATCTCCCCGCTCCACGCCTCAAGAGAGTGAGTGACACCATCAACTACGGTGACACCTCAACGGCTGCAGACCTCCTCCGGCCATCTGTGCATGCAGCTTTTGGAGTTCACGAGGAACACTTTCTGTCTCCTCGGAGCAAGCAGGAGGTAAACACCCCGATCACAGCTTTATAATTACACCCCACTCACACACAATGTCAAAAACGTGGGCCTATATTCACAAGATTCTTCTACTCGCTCCTAGTGACATCGATAGGAAGTGATAAAGAGAGGTGATGTTTTTAATTCTCAACATTTTGCCCTTAAAATGAGCAGTAGTACTTGAAAGTAGTTTGTTGGGTTCATAGACTTTCATTTCAGAAATAATATTATTTTGCTGTTTTAAAACACATGTCAGTTAGGTTTTGTTTAGATAATAGTATTCTGTTTGTGTGTGGGGGCCTCATTCTTTTTCAAACTATTGTCATACAATGCCCTGATAAAGTCGAACCCTGTTGGACCTGAGTCTGTACTTTAAGTCCTCTTCTCGCCTCTGTCCCACAGATTGCAGAGATCTTCAGGAATGTGGGGTGAATATTTCCCAAGAGACATTTGAGGAAGCCTGGGAGCTGGCAACCTTGAGGCATCCGGCCGGAGAGGTTTGTGTGGAACATTTCCGGAACCTGCTTAAGGAAATAAAAGCGATGTAGGCGTTTCCTTTGCTTGAGAAACATAACAGACATTCAAATGATTTCCGCAACAGCAAATCAAATTTCTGTTTATGCTGAAGGTTACATATCTGTTGTAAGTCTACCTGAGAAGCTGGCAATGGTTACAGGGCCATTCCCTTTGATGCAAATGAGAGAGATATCCCTCAAAATGTTTGGCCCAAATCTCAAAAAGAGTATGTGCAATTCTAAGAGGGTACAGTATTTCTGAATTGCAAATTTATAATACTTAAAATTCTCTGAAGTAAAAGTGCATTTGTAACATCTATTTTTTTAATTTAGGCAAAAAATGTATCAATGAAACATGTTTGCTTACTTTATCATCTGCATGAACATCCTAGACTTATGTCGCCTCAGGGCTGGTGTGAGTGTAAACATGGCCTTCATATACATGCAGTTGATAAAGATTGTGATGGTGAAACAGTAATTTTGTTCACAAACTTTTTCTCAAAACCACTTCTCCTTGACAAAGTGAGTGACACAAAAAAATGTTTTGAAGCATAAAAAAAAAAACTTTTGAAATTTTAATATTAGGGGTGACTGTATGATTGTCAAACACTCGTTGCTTGTGGAAAGAAGCTGAATTTTAAAACCATTTCAAATAATTAGCCAAATAAATGAGACCAAAAAAACTGTCATAACTGTCAAAGTGTCATTCATTTCTTTTGACTCACTATTAACCGTTAGCTCTAAGAGGGTATTGTGTTAAGAAGTGAAGCATTAGTATTAGATTAAATTTCTAAGCATCTTTATCTTTTCATGCTTATAATCAACATGACGTAATTAATTAATGTCTTCTTAGAGCTTTGCAAACCGTTATAACCAAATTTGGCACAAATCTGACGGAAAAAACAACTCAAAAACTAATACAATCATTAGTATATTCACCACTTCCTGATCATTTTCATTAAACAGAGTGATGCACCAGCGTGGCTAATTGTTTGATATGCTCCTATCATGTTGCTAAGCTAACCACACTCGTTTAATCTCATTACGACTGACAAGACCCGCCACTGGAACTGATCGAACCGCCCCCATGCTACCATGCAATAACATCATATCGGAGTAATCCTCGGCACAGTTTTATTATGCATAAATTAAGTAGTTGCTAATTACAGAATGGGGTCGGTTTGTCAGGAGCGTTGTCAACATTAATGGTGCGCTCTGACAGAACAAGTTGACATGCGGGACTCGGCCGGCCCATCTGCTGCGACAGTTCACACGTGACGGCTTCCTGGCAGAGCATTTAAAGCACAGGTTATACACATCAGGGATTTAATTGGGTGCGGAATTTTTCTCATAGAATTTGTCACCTCTGTTACTTGGCTCGAGTGTCACGGCGTGATCTCAAATATTGTTGATGTCATGTACCAAAACATACGCCCACCTCTGCCAACAGCTTATCTTGGCATATTTTTGAAATATTTAGTTCCTAAAAGGTCTCTAGTGGGAGAAAATAGGTTAGTAAAAAGTTAACTAACAAGTACCAGGACATGTTGGCACATTTTGACATTTACAAGCGGAGGATTTTAATTGGAAATGTGAACTTATTGACAAATAAGATTGAACTAGAGGCTCTTTTGAAAAACTGCAAATCCTAGGCATAGAGTCATAGCATACAAGTTAGTTCTAACAGGTTTTATACTCTTATCCAGGGAATTATACGACAACAGTTTTAAAAAAGTCAAAGCAAGAAAGATGCCACACAACAGTAAATAAAGTGGATGCTTTTAAAAAAGGACTAAAAACCTTCCTTTTTAAAATAGCGTATTTTAACTTAACTTAATCTCTGTCCATATCATTATTGTTATACTCTGTTTACTGCATTTTTATTTATTTATTTTTATTCATTTCATAATTTTTATGTTGCACTTTGAGGTTTTGTTTAAAACAAAAAGTGCATTACAAATAAAATGTATTATTATTATTATTATAATAATTATTATTATTATTATTATTAAATAAATCACCACTTTGACTCTTGACCCTTTCCCCCCAAAAGGCTGCTTTCATTTCAAATGCTTTAAAAAGTCATTAGTAATACTTTAAAATGGGCTACGTAGTTGGTTAGTCTGTTCTGGCTGCATTTCAAAATGTCCTCAGTACCGGGTTTATGGGCAGATACTGCACTCTGCAGTAAAACTGAGGTGAAGAGGTTCTGGAGTGGGCAGACCACAGAGAGAATGTACAGTGCTTTGGCCCTCATTGGCCTCACAACCATGCGTTGGTCAGGGGCCAGTGTCCAGCACCAGTGCCACAATGTGGTGACAGTCCAATCAAGAGAGGCCCCCTGCATCAGCTTACAATTGAATCTACAAAATAACATAAAATAACAATAATAATTAGTCGTCTGACTGCTAACTTCTACTGGGCATAGAGATACAATTAGACATGTATCAGCCTTTTATCTTTTACAAGTATTGTTATTTTTTTTTTTTAGCCAACTTAAGCAGATTTAGTTGCAGTTTTAGTCTTTACACCTTTAATTCCTCTGAGTAATACAGAGGAGAAGTCCAGCAGCAAAGCCAAATGTAACATGAACTCATTCATAACTGCTCTCAAAATGATGCTTAAAGTCAAAAACTATTTAACTCTGCTTCATTAGCTGCTGCTTTCATTCGCCCGACTAAACAAACACACCATATGTTCTAAAGCCCAGAATTTGCCAAGTTATAATTATGCGTCTGAGCAAATATTTGTACCTTTTCATTGTGGTTTAAATCTTGGCACACAGCATCTTAGAAAATTAAAGATCAAGAAATGGCTTTTAATGAGAGCAGCTGGCAGCTTTTAAGTAGAAAAAGTTGATTTATTAGTCGTCTATAGTTTTAAACAAAAGCGTGACTGTGGAAATTTCTGAATTACTCATACACTCTCACTTTCTTCTGGGGACTTCCATCTTCACTTAAGGATACTGACGATTGTTTGTAGCCTCTGGGTCTTTAAGACCTTCAAATGTCATCAGGAACCAAAAGTGCATGACGATGGAGCAAATGTTCCTTCCTGCGGCAGACAAACCAGAGCCAGGGAGGAAAAAGCTGCTTAGAGCTATTACACACAGCATTACACACAGTTTCTGAAAAATGCAAGACATTATTAAAAACACAAATAAAATTATTTACAATCAATAATTACGAAATGGTCAGTTTGTGCAAGTTTAAAAACAGTTACATTTACCAAGCTCATTGATTTCACGCTTCTTTAGAATAGATTTAAATTCTAACAAGTTCAGACAGATTTGGGTCCTTTTGCAGTTCATTCCATGCACAGGGGGCAGCTACTGATATGCTGCCTTAAACAACTCCGTTCTGACTCTGGGAACCACCTAGAAGTGGTTCTTCTGAGAACGCAGAGCATACTGTTGTTGGTTTTTACGCATGTATGTGCAGAGGTAAGATGAGAGGAGCCCAAGAATACATTTATAAATGATGGTCAGCAAATGAGACCACCTGCGATCGGACGGAAACTCAGCTGCAGCATACAATGTACAGGTGTACAATGATGAACACGATATGTAACATCTTGTAACTTTGTGACATTACATACATCCTTTGTGACATGGATGTATTATGATCCTGGTACATAAATCACGGTCAGTATTCATTTCTAGTGGAAGTTCCTCATTGGCGCACTAAAAAGTATTTGGTTTACAGTTTTATTTTCGGGTTATGCAGCCCATAGAGTTCCACTACACATACAGAAATCCTTTCTGGGCATGTCATTTTTCTGCAGCAATACAACAAGTGGCCACATGCTCAACTGTTGTCATGAGAGAGGAGGTGGCACCCTGATTTTAATAGATCCATAACTGATACAAAGGCAGAGGTATGGCTTAACAACATTCTACCGTCAATGGGCTCACACTAGTTTGACTCAACACTATAATGATGTGATGGTCAGGAGGATAGTTTATGTTGGAGACACGCTCACCATATTTATCAAAGACAGCAGAGACATCCCCTGGCAATAGGAACATGATATCATCTGTGGTGATAGCGAGCTTCTGTCTGTGAGCTGTGCTGAGGGTCTCCTGGTCTCTATATACTCCATCATCTGCACAGACAAAACACACACTCCTCTGTAGCACACTACACCTGACTGCTATAGACACATACTGTACAGATACAGTCTACAGTCATGTGTTGCCTCATCAGACTCTAGCCCCTTGAGCTGGTGGAAGCTGTGAGTGGACATCAGGTAGGAGACTTGCACCAAAGCCTGAGACAGAGACAAACACAAATTTATTAAGTAACATGACATTTATTGCACTCAAACAACAATGGCCAGAAGATTTTTCTTCAATGGGAGCAATATTTCATAATACCATAGAGTAGAATTACACCAACCATTCCACCCTTAAAAACCAACTTGTATTGACCTTCTGAAGAGAATATATTGTGGAGTCAAGTTTAAAGGTGCAACATGCTCATTCACCACAAAGGGCCATTACAACACTGTCCTTATGATTCAGTGCACACAATGTAAAGCATCTATAACTGACAGTTTGTGGCAGAAACAGATTAGGGGTTGCAATGGTACTTTACTTACTTACTTACTAGTACTTTAAAGAGACAACAAATAGGTTAAAGGTCATGACTATTAAGTATTAATATAATAAAATCATTCAATTGGTGACTGCTTTTGTGGAGCAAATAGCTCTATATGCTTACATGCAGGCTATAAATATAGTCATAACCTAAAACAACTAACTTAATTCATCTGTACAACATGTACAACTTAGCAAGTGCATTTTGGAACAGCTCTCAGCTCAGACCAAGCCTCTCTCATGGAACCCCTTTAAAGGGCCTCGAGTAAGGCTCCAAAAGCGGAAATATAATGAAAAATCCAATGGCAACTTTACAAGTGTAAAAATCATGTTTACAGTCTGGTACAAAAGATGGCTCCGGTCTCTAGAGCTAAGTTTTTACTACGTGACAACTCTGAAAACTATTGTTTTACTATGCAGTAAAAGCTGAAAAGCCTGGATGTAACCGCCATTTTATTGCCCTGTGGTAAGAACAATATTGGTGAATAGGGGAGCAATGGGCGGAAGACTTCCATATTTTTTACAGTTATTGGCTCAGATAGATGGTACAGTCCTCCTTTTCTCGGGGATAGAGTCACCTGCGAGGCCTCAAAGTACAGCTTAATGAGAAACCATTGACGGTAGAAGGCGTGGACATACCAAGCCCGCTTCCGGGTTGGAAGCCTATTAGGAAGTAGGGGTAGGCTCCATCAAGCCTGACCCCCATAGATATCCATTGAAAAATCGGCGCCAATTACGAAGTGACTATTTTTGTCACAGTCATCATTCTAACTATGCCGTCTTTGTTTGAACACATTCTTATTATTCCCGTTATTGTTATATTGATATTTGTCACATAACTCAGGATATTAAGATTAATAACTAACCTATCAGCTGCCTCTATTCTGCTATGTCGGCTCGCGTGGGCTTGGTTTGGTTGGCACTTGCTCCCGTCTTGTTGTTTATGCCGCTTTCTCGGGAGAAGAAGCCACTGGATATTTATGGACAGAAGAGAGACTCGCGGAGGGCTAACTATTTTAAATCAGTGAAATTTAAGCTTTTTGCGACACCCAAAGATTGTTTTGTCTATATTTTCCGAAGCTTTTAGGTGCCAAGAAAACATCCCCCACACCATTACACCACCACCAGCCTGCACAGTGATAACGAGGCATGATGGATGACAGTCTTCAACTGTTCAATTTTGGTGAGCTCGTGCCAAATTGTACCCTCTTTTTCCTAGTGGTAGTGGAGATGAGTGGTACCCGGTGGGGTCTTCTGCTGTTGTAGCCCATCCGCCTCAAGGTTGTCTTCACAAATGCTTTGCTGCATACCTTGGTTGTAACGAGTGGTTATTTTAGAAGTTGCTCTTCTATCAGCTTAAATCAGTCGGCCCATTCTCCTCTGACCTCTAGCATCAACAAGGCATTTTCTCCCACAGGACTGCCGCATACTGGATGTTTTTCCCTTTTCACACCATTCTTTGTAAACCCTAGAAATGGTTGTGCGTGAAAATCCCAGTAACTGAGCAGATTGTGAAATACGCAGACTGGCCCTGGCACCAACAACCATGCCACACTCAAAATTGCTTAAAATCACCTTTCTTTCCCATTCTGACATTCAGTTTGGAGTTCAGGAGATTGTCTTGACCAGGACCACACCCCTAAATGCACTGAAGCAACTGCCATGTGATTGGTTGGTTAGATTCTAGCATTTATGAGAAATTGAACAGGTGTTCCTGATAATCTTTTAGGTGAGTGTAATTCTAAATGATCAACTTTATAAATCTTTACAACATACAGTCTATAATTACGAGGATATCTATTAATATAGCAGATTAGTACTATTGCTAGCTGTATTTTTGAACAAAGATGACAAATATAGTGATAAGTAAAGTAGGAGAATATTAAAAAAACGTAGATATTGGTGTAAAAGGGAAATTTACCTAAATTAGAGGAGCAACCAGAGGGCACCGCTAACACAGGAACAGTGAAGGAGCAGCGATGCTAAGTTTAGCTCAGGTCTCTGTCGGAGCTTTGCCGCTGTCTGCAGGGAGCGAGCACGTGATCAACGAACAAGCAAGCTCCTGATTGGGTCACTGGTTACCATGCAAACGGGCACTCAACTCAGCCCATGTGCCCAATTTGGGACTTCTGGCTTCATAAAATCAACATGGCGACCTCCATAACGGCTAAAAATGGAGCCTGAAAGAGTGTCAATCTCGAGGTTTGTAACGCTATCGGTAACGTCACACTCCTTATGTCCAGCCCATTGATTGTAAATAAACATGGATGTAATCCGCCCATTGGTCCCCTATTCACCGATATTGTCATTTTGAAAAGGCAATAAAATGGCGGTTACATCCGGGCTTTTTGGCTCTTATTGAATAGTAAAACAATAGCTTTCAGATAGCATAAACGGACATATTAATCAAAAATTCACACACCCCAGAGTTGTCACTTAGTAAAAACTTAGCTCTAGAGACCGGACCCATCTTTTGTACCAGGCTGTAAACATGAGTTTTATACTTGTAAAGTCGCCATTGGGTTTCTCCTTATATTTCCGCTTTTGGAGCCTTGGCGCCCTTGCTCGAGGACCGTTTAAGAGGTTCCATGAGAGAGGCTTGGTCCAGCCCCCTCTACAGTCACTGTGAGGAACAGATCATGGGGTCCGAGCTGCCCACTACAGATACACGTGACAGCCCCTGTCCTGCCGTCTTCCGGCTGTTTAGTGGCCTCCAAGCTCAACGGACACGAGAGCGGGCCGTGAGGCTGAGCGCAGTCCGCTGCACAGTGTACACCGGAAAGAAGAGCGGGGGGACACAGAGACAGACTCCATTCCCTGGTATCCGCTGCCCTTATATTATCCTTTAGCAATATCTTTATGCAACTCACCCCTTAATGTACCCACAATGCCACAGCCCAGGACAGGACGTAAACACATGTAACGTGATTGCGGCCTATATGGATGACAGGAAATGTTGGGACTATGCGTCTTCCTATCAGCCAAGTGTTCATTGTAGTTTGCGTAGTCTCTAGATAGTTATAATGTCCATTGTTAGTAGGCTATACATATGTATCATACATCGCATTACAATTTTCTGTATTTCTTAGAAACATAGGCTATTATATAAGCACTTAAATATTTTAAAAGATGTCACAGTAAATGGTCTTCACTGTCACATTTGTTACGTAGTGATGAAATAAATGGAGTTTTGTTTTTTTTAAGTAGAATAACGTGTGAGGCCTTTTGCAGTAGCCTCTACTCAAACCAAGGCTGCATTTCTGACTTTATCCACTAGAGGGAGGCACACAACAACATATGCTTTCAGTACAGCCTCTGCCTGTTGGGAAGTATGAAAAAAATATTCACATTTGTTGCAATAATTCATCCATATCAGAAGTATAGGCACACGCAGATAAAGCAGAGACCTGTCGGTGGGCCTTACTGTCTCCCTGGCTTTGTTTTCCACACAGGTGCCCGAAATAATTGTCAAAATATAAAATTTGATCATCAGACCAAAACATCATTGCGTCTGCCTCTCATTCTGTCAGTGATTACAGGTCAGCTGCGTTTTAACGTATGCACTGTGCACACACCTGCGCACGCCCTGCCCACCTGAAGTTCTCCAAACTAATTTTATTTATCGATAATTACCATCGCAGCTCTGAGTTATTTGGAATAGCGCTAAGGCAAACCTTTCTGGGATGTATCATAGTAATTACGTGTGTCAGCTGAGAATGCTTTTACATCTGTGAGCCGAATGGAGATGAATATTAAGTGCTCACACTGGAGGCCATCTGCCAACACACAATACTAGGACACACAGGAGAGGAGTGAGGGGGAGGAAGAGGAGTGGGTTCAGCATGCATCACCAGGACAAAAAGAGAGCTTTTGTCAATTCCCTGTCTGAAAACCTAGACTCACATAGTCAAAAAAAATTTGAATGGAAATAATTAGTGACCACCACAAAATACTAATCAAACAGACATTTTTTTCAGTGTTGACAAGTGCTGTAGACTTCTGTAGGTATTTCATGTGAGTTGTAGAACTATAACCTTATTTTGTCTGTCAGTGAAGTTGTGGTTGACCTGATTTTTTTGTTTAGTTTTATTTGGAAAATAAATGTGAAAACAGGAGAATGATCAAGATTATCCATTTTTCCGTCTTGGAGAGTTTTCCAGAAAAGACAGGACTTCCTATACTTTCTATACATCAACAGCTGGTTAAGAGGTCAAAAGGTTATATCTAAAGGAAGAACAGACAGACAGGGGATAAAGAGGTAAAGACACCCGTCTGACCAATCAGACAATCAGAATGTGGAGGTGGGGAAAAACAAAAACTGCTGCACAGAAAGTTAAAAAAATATCCAGACATGAGTCACAGCTTGCTTCCAGTTTATTTGTTATTGAGCACTAAACATAAAGCATTGTGAAGGTTTATCCTCCACATATAACTTTTATATTGAGAAGAATTGAACAGTGTCAAGTCAAATGACAAAAGAGGCTTCAACTGTCTGTTTTATTCTGAGATCCACTGATGAACAGCCTCTGTGTCAGTGCTTCTTTACGGCCAACTCGGTCTGTTTCACACAGACTTATATAATAATAAATTAGTCTTTGTTTTAGCAACACTAGTCTGTGGACTGTTCAAGTAAGTCTGTCTGCAGCACACTGGATCATCTCACAGACTGGAGAAGTGTGTTTCCTCTGGTGTGCCACTAAGAGCCAGTGTTGTCCACGTCTCAGAGCCACTGGAACTCACTCATGCAATAACTTATGGCTTTAACAATCCTCCGGAGGACTCAGGTTTTAGATCAGGGGTCGGGTTTATGTACATAAAAACACTGGCAAGTTTCAATGTCACAATAAATGTACACATGTATATTTTTATCAATGTGTAAAATGTATAGTCAATGGATTTTTTTCAAGTAATAGAAAAAGAATTTAAATAGAAGAATGTAAATAAAGGAACTTGTGGGCTACATATAAGTTTGGTGCAACTAGAGAAATGTCAAAAAGAAGTGAAAGTTTAAACATACCTCATTTCATTACATTTCATACTGACCATAATGGTCATAAATATACTTACATGCATATGTTAAAACAATACATATTTACATATTTTCTATTTATGTGTGTATTTATGAATAAAATACAGAAATTAATTAATATTTTTTATTCAAGCCTTTTTTCAAAATGTGACTTTATGTGTTTTTGAACAGTTTTAACATTTCTTTAGCACCCGCTCAAGACTGTTCTTTAACACAAATTCTTTTAATGTCTCACTTTTTTCCAGAAGCTCAGAGAAGTCTTTAAACTGTCACACAAACTAGAATTGTAGCTTGAAACGTAATAGGCAGATAAAAAAAATAAATAAAAACACTATATCACTCATGCCATGCGATGGGAGGTTAGCTTCACAATTGGCGTATATACACTTTGCTAAAGGATACCTTCAACATCAGGAAGTCTGTAAGATTGTGCAAATGGAGAAAGAAATACAGTTTTCTAACCTTACAAACCTTACAAACTTTGTACTTTAAAGAGTTTTTTTTAATGTATGTTTTAACAAATATATGCATACATACACACAAACAAATACAGCTATACTAAATTAAAATGTGCTATTACTATTGACAACATTGTGAAATGTCATATTATTAATTGTACTTTTCTACATATCGCCAACATAGATGTGTAAAAAAAATTTGATTTTGATTTAGACTTGATATGTTAATATTTCTACTGCAATATTAACATAAACCACATCCATTCTGGAAAAAACTGTTCTGTGCTCATTACATCTTCTTCCACTTACCTGGGGCTGAGAGAGAGAAGAGAGAGAGAAGAAGAATTGAAAAAAGAAGATATAATAATAATAATAATAATAATAATAATAATAATAATAATAATAATAATAATAATAATAATAATAATAATAATAATAATGAAAAGTATTGATCAGATAATGGCAAAGATAAATGATAAAAAATTCAGGCATTTACAATGTGCTCTGTTAATTTAAGTTTGTATGATTAAAGTATTAAGTTTCTATTAATAAAGAAGATGGCACTATTAATTATAAATAAATATTTTCTTTCCTTTTTTCTTTTATCGTCTAATAAACACCTACAACAAATAATAAGGTTTCATCTGTTGGTTAGTTAATAAATACAATACTTAAAGATTTTCAGTGAAATGGCAAGTTGCAATAAAGTAATAAATATACTGTAGTCAAAAAACTGAAATAAGTTAAACATAATATCCACAACAATACGCAAGCTGACTCAGAAAGTGTACTTTTTCTTCATTATACTCCCATAACATACTCATGTTCAGTGCAATATATTGTTGTGTTGTGTTTTAGACAGGTAAAATGGTAGAGCCTGTGCGGCGCTGGCAGGAAGCCACACTCGGCGCAGGCACAGGTGTTGACCAGAAACCACATGGAACCACACAAAGTGACTGGAATTATTATTGTGGAAATCATTTGGCATCACAGCAGTGGAACTTTTTATGAAATATGAATGCACGGGTATTTCCAAATTGTCAGTTTATGTTTGTGCCTGGTCTTCTTCTTGTGCTTTGATGAACTATGGAACGTTCTGATGGAGATATCTGTGACTCCAGCCTGGGCTAATGAGAGAGATTAGCACAAATGCTTTAAGTAATAGTTACTGTTTTTTTTCTCACTCTCAATTATTTTCCAACTTGTTTTTGTATCTGCGCATAAATTAAAAAAATCTGCTAAAATTTATTATTCAACTGAGATGTGATTAATATGCAGAATTATGCAAATTAAGATGCAATTAGGCTCCAATTCTCTAGTGGAATTTTCCATTATAATTTAATACAAAGTAACAGAGTAATTGGTGTCACGTGTAATTACGGTTACTCAAGTGCACTTTCAGGCATGCTAATCATTGCCTATACGTTGGTTATCCTATGCAAATGGACCATGTGCTGTTTTAATAGCAAACACAATGGCTGCACACACCGAAGCTGCAGCAACAAAAAGACACAAGACACAGAAAAAAAGTGCACGGCTCATGTTGCCACTCCACAATACTTTTTTTCTGGTTTGGTTTAAAGGTGTGTTAGGCAGTTTTGGTCACTGCAAACAAATCACTCATACAAGCTTATTAGCAGATGACATCTGCTTTAGCTTTCACACAAGCCCTTTTCACATATGCATTTTTTAACCCAGAGCTGATCCTTCAGGGACTAGTGACATGCCCGGGTCGCTGTGATGTACAAACGTCGTGGAGCTGAAGCCTCGTACTCTCACGCAGTTTGTTTGTACTTCACTTCCATCTTGTTTGGTAAAGTGGCTTATGTTCGAAAAAAAAAATTCTATATTAGTGCAATAACCACTGTAAATGCAAAGGAGTTGGCTCATTTGTTCGTTAGCTTTGTCTAAAACAGCTGTTCATTTCTGTTCACTACCTTTGTAATTGGCAAAAAAGCACATTTTAACATGGAATTTTATTTTTTATTTATTTAACCTTTATTTAACTAGGTATATTGATTGAGAACCAATTCTTATTTACAACAATAACCTGGTCAAGAAGCAGTAGAACCAGAAACAAGAACAACAATAACAACAATACAATGCGCTAACAACAATACAATGCATAGAATTACTATCACAAGAACAAAACATTCTTCTTTTGAAAAAAATATTTTTGTATTTGCAAGTGAGGATTATCTATTGTTCAATCAACAGACTGCAGTGTTTTGGAAAGCGGACCACACAACTTGGACCAGGGGCCATAGTGCCCCTAAAGTGTGCCATTGTGCGCTTTAAGAGACACTCAGAGCCGTTTTGGAAATAGAAACTTACTCAACCTTACTGACCCAACCTCTACTGCACTGCTCTAGTGAAAATGAGGCTCTTTGAAGACATGTGATAAGGACTAAAACCCCTTCACAATGTATGACTTTTGATGTAAAACAACAAATTTGTTCTTTCATAAACATGTCTGTGAAGGTTCTCAGTTTCTCCAGGTCATCTTGAAGAAAAGGTTAAAGCAAAGGCATCTGGACTTAGTTTTCAAGGTGAAGACGTTTTGTCTCTAATTCCAAGAGACAATTGTGAGATCAACTGGTAAGAGAGCTGAGCTTATATCTCTAGAGGGAGGAGTTTCTCCTGAAATCAAACCTGATGGACCAGGCTGTTCTGGTCTCATAGTCGTTGGCTCTGAAAGGGAAGAGTGACTCCTGATGTGAGAGTCGTTAAAGGCTCAGGAGAGTCTATTCAGGTGTTGTGGTTGTTCTAGAGTAAAACTGTTTTAATGTAGGTTTCAACACACTGATATAAATACTAGACCACATGAATCTGAGGCCACCTCCTCTGTTCAAAGAGGGCTTTTCCATTTTCACAAAAATGGCTTCCTTCACCCCTCTCTCAAACCATCTGGCCTCTCTGGACAAAATTCGGACATTGCTGTCCTCAAAGGAATGTCCTTTCTCTTTGAGGTGGAGGTGGACTGCAGACTCAGGTCCTCCAGGATTGGCTCTTCTGTGCTGATACATCCTCTTGTGAAGCTGTTGTTTTGTTTCACCGACATAACTGTCACTGCACTCTTCACTGAACTGCATAAACTACATTACTCTGTTTGTGTGGATCTTGTCTTTAGGATGGACCAGTTTTTGATGCAGAGTGTCAACGCTCCTCCCTCTAGAGATATAAGATCAGCTGTCCTACCAGTTGATCTCAGAATTGATTAAGTCTCTTGGAATTAGAGACAAAACATCTTCACCTTGAAAACTGTCCAGAGTCCAGATCCTTTTACTTGAACCTTTTTGTCATAAACATGTAACGTGGCGTTTAAGTTGTACGATCATAGATTTACACATATTTAACCCTTTCCAAAGCTGAGGCCTGCTGGAGAGGAAACCTGAAATCCTCACTGATTTGATGATTCTTAATGTGGACAGGTTCAGCCCATGACAGATTTGGTCTTTGGTCACTTACAAAGTGCTCAGAGTAGAGTTCCTTCTTGCATCTATTCCACAGGTGCTTGTAAACCTTGAAAATAGATAAATTGTTGTGTATTGTATTGTGTTAAGTAGTGCTGTCAATTAATAAAAATGTAAATCACAATTATTCAGATCTGGTCTCGAGCAAGTGCTAGTGTTTGTTTTGACCTCATCACACATTTTGTGTTTTAGGGGTCAAACTAGGTGATGTGACTAATTTACATCAAAAAAATATAAATATATATATATTTTTATTATTGGCTTGCATTAATAATGCAACTAATTCTGTGTTAAAATGATTTTCCACATATTAGACCAAATAGTTTGTTTTTAAGCTGGGTTGATATAAAAAAATGAATAAACTGTAAAGTAATATGATGAAGAGGGTAAGGTGCTAGAAAAGCCTGAAGACAGACCTTGAAAGTTCTTGAATTTGACCTGGGAATAAGCAGGAGTCCTTTTTCAGGGACTGTTACCTGACATCTCTGACTCCTGGTCATCTGTGATCTATATCTCGTTCCCCATCAGCTCGGTGAACAAAGCCCCCCCACCCCCCTGCCTCCGCCTCGGCACAATTCTCTCAAAGGACGTAATCCTTTCGTAACACAAAAGAAACTTGAGCTCAATCCTATAAAGGCACGGACACAGCGCACAATGTTGCCTCCCACCCATCCGCCCCTCTCTCTCCGCCTCAGCACATCCACTGATGCCCGGGGCACAGATCAGGCTTTACCCACTTCTCTCACTTCTGCTGCATCTATCATTCTATCATCCTTCACTTACCGTAACTCCAAATGGATTTATGAAAAACTATGGAGCTCTTACATGCATTAAATCAGGTCTTACTTTAAATTGCAACTTCAAAATGTACTAGAGAGAAATGATAAGTGTACTTCTCCTCCAGTAGTGCTCAGTTTGTTCAATGTGGGGAGCAGCTGTAGGAACATAGTAGAGTATTATTCTAAAATTAAAATATACAATTAAAAAAAACTTTTTGCATTACATTGATGTTTAGCATTTTGTTCAACTGTAGCCCTCAAAGTATATCAATACATAGACGTATACAAGACCGTTGATTTAACTGCGTCTGACTCCCTGGTGTGTTCGCTAAGAAACACAATAGTGCAGGAGTAATTAGCAAGAAAAATGTACATAAGGATATTCTCTATGAGTTTTGGAATAATTTGAAGAAAAAAAATGTGCCTCACTGATAATTCATCTTGTTATGGGACTCCTTCAGTAGAAATTACTCAAACTACAAAACTTATAAGAAAACAGTAATGTCAGTTACAGTACGTCCTGTTTCTTCAGAAAATGGATCAAAAACTCTGGCTTGAGTGGGTCACTAGATTTACATGAACCCACACAAACCCAAATGTTTGGTACCTTTATGCATGTTTTAATATTTTTTCCATGCCATTACAGCTATGTAATCTGTGTTGTAGATGAGTCAGTCAAACAGTGTTGGAGTCGTG
Organism: Perccottus glenii; assembly: GCA_024416835.2. Lineage (NCBI taxonomy): Eukaryota > Metazoa > Chordata > Actinopteri > Gobiiformes > Odontobutidae > Perccottus > Perccottus glenii. Next base: position 30,179,311 of record CM044551.2, read on the forward strand.
ATGGAGTTGATACAGTTTGCTAACAAGTCTGTCACCTGGAGTTGCATTGTAGCGAGTTGGGCATGATGTACTGTTGATAGAAGGGTTATTTGTTATTCCAATATAAAGTGATATACCGAATATTGTACATATCCACATTTAAATGATTTTGATGCTTTGAGTTGTATACTAAAGTTATCTAGTGTTTCTTTTAAATTGACTAAAAACTATACTTTTTGTTTATCTGCCTTACATCTAGGGCCAATGAGATCTTAATGAAATCGAAGTGATACAGATGTACTCCAAAGTTCTGAAGCAAAGAGGCTTGTGGCTTTCCTTATGTAGGTCAGCTCATATTCCATATATCCTCTGAATGTTTCTCAAATGTGCAGTTCTTGGTACAGTGCAGCCCCAGGTGCTCCTCCGAGGTGGGCCCGCTCTCTCTCAAGTTCTCGTCTGGAGGCGGCATTTGGCACAGCACTAGGACGTTTTAGAAGTGTGGTCTTTAGAGCATCTCTCACCCGCCCCCGTGCCCTCCTGCAGTCCCTCGCACTCCTAACGACTGCTGATTACGTCAACCTCTGCACCAGAGCACAAAGTAGGCCACAGGAAGAGGAAGTGCCCCGGTGGAGCTTCACCTGTGTTTGAGCTCCGCGCTACATCGCTGCACCAGACTCTACAGCTCTGTCAGATCACAGACGAGCACTTGTTGCACTCTCTGCAGCTCCAAATGTACTTAACTCACTCTAACCTTAACCTTTGGCCCTCCAAATGAAGGAATAGGCCTAATATTATAGGCTACCCCTAAGAATTAGGACTCCACACCTGTAGGGGCATAAATGTATAAAAAGATAATAATAGGTCCATAACATAATATTTATACTAGTCTTTATAAAATAGACTATCTATAATTTCATATACAGTATATTGTATATTTTAATACATAATATAATATTACGATAAGGTCTGATAATAGTACATCCGTCATCATCCTACAGCGTATGAAAAGTGTATTGTGAGTATTTTGACTTGAGTCTTGCTCTGAACAGCATCAGCTGCTGTTTCCTCACTCCCTGTCACAGACATGAGACACAACCAGCACAAAAAGCAACAGGACTGTTCCTTTTCGTTATATCAGTTTAAATCAACGGAAAAACAGGAAGTGGTGTTATGCAGCTGCTCCAGCGAACATTAAAAAACTGTTGATTCCCAACATTCTAAAAATAAAAAGCATAGAGCTGAGTGAATTTTCTCTAATTAAGGGACTCAAAATTTGAGGCACAGGTTGTGTTTAATGCAGTGGAGACAATAGGTTTAAATTCATGAAGCCATAGCCATACGTCGCTGACTTTTTTTTTTTGATAATGTTTTGTACCTACATAGCCACATGGCTTGAGGAGCCCCCAGGCCTTTGGACCCCTTTTGGTGGAACTGCCCAGAACCGCCTCACACCATACCATCCCAGTTAAAACAAGGCAATTGAGTCAGCAGGCTAATGCGGCACTCAGCCTTTAATAAAGAAAGGAAAGGAGCTAAATTCTGATAGCATTTTTTGGTTTGGTAATGCCACAGAGGCTGAAAAAAGAGACGAGTGACCACAGCCAGTAAACAGTAAAAGGCCAATAAGATTGTGGCTGAGCAGAGACATCCACTCAGCACCTGATTTGAGCTGCTGCCGTTGAGGTGCCCCCCACTTTGTTTCATAGTTGTCCTAAAGCAATAATCTGAATTTATCGAGTGCTATATAACTGCACTCACAAAAGGATTTTGTTGATGCAGAACATAGATTACATACAAATAGATGTTGTGTGGCCAAAGCTTCTCCATTCACCGATTTTGGCCTTACCACAGGACAATAAAATGGTGATTACGTCTGGGCTTTTCTGACTGCTGCTTATGCACAAAAATATAGTTTTCAGAGCATAACATCACCCCAGATTTCTCCTTACATTTCTGCTTTTGGAGCCTTCCCTCTGGTGGACAGAAGTATATCGCTGTATGGTGGTGCCCGTACATGAGGCCCATATAAGGGGTTTGATGCAGAAGAGCATAAGGTTGGCTGACCAGTTACATTTACATTTAGTCATTTATCCAAAGCAACTTACATTAAGCTTATATCCTCCAGTGTTACAGCTGGAACACCACTGGAGGCAAGGGGGGTTAAGTGTCTTGCCCAAGGACACAACAACAGTATAAACTGTGGGTACAGAGGAATTGAACCACCAACTTTCCGGTTAAAGGGCCACTGAGCCACTGCGCAGTTAGTGGCTGGATGTCAGTGAATTACCTTAAAGTAATGATGATCAGGAAACAGAAGTTGCCGTGGTCCACAGCATTTTTTTGTTGTGCCAGATGCAACTGCACATGTGCAAAAGGTGCAATGGAGGCAGGTGGAGCTCAGTCCTCTGGAGCAACAGAACGCAGAATGTTCTTCTTCTACTGTTAACCCTAAATGCACTAAAATGACCCTACGTTTCAGAAGACATGTTTTTTTCTTTCAAACTTGCCGGTTTTTGATAGTTTCCTCTCAAAAACAAACACAGACAGTTTGTAGAGGGATCTGCACCATCTAGTGGTTAAATGTTACATAGTGTCACTTTAAAACCAAACATACACATATTGCACATTTTCTTGATGCAAGTTCTAATTGTTTGTGTCTCCCCCACAGACTGGCAGCCATCAAACTTAAAGTGCTACAACCAGATCTGCAGGTGAAATTGTAAAACAATCAATTTACTAAAACCCAATTGTGTGCAGTGTCTTTTTATTTATGTGCAAATTTGCATTTGTATTAAGTGTTGTGTGCAACAAACCACTTTTTATCTTTTATTTATGTGAACTGTTGGCTGTGAATTGTTTTTTACAGGATGTGTGCAACATATCTCAGAGCAGGCCAGAGTAATAGTAATGATTTAAAGCAATGTTGCTTAATGCTGGTCTATGATTGTCCAAGACACATTTCTCCAATTATCTTATAATGTCCTCATGTCCATCAAAATTGTATTGCTAATTGTAAATGCACATGCTGCTCACAGTAAACAGCACCTACACAGTGAGTGGGTAACAGCCATCGGACCACTTTCGAAATCATGCATGTACTAGACTTTATGGTTTGAATTTAAGATAATGTCCTATATTTGAATAATCACAGCCCTGTATTTATATTATTTTGTAGAGATGGAACCGGGTCACTTTTGAAACTTAGCACAAGGGAACTTTGTCAACAGATTTATAATATGTGTCTCTTGTTTGAAAACACAGACTTGAGGTGAATTTTTTTTTGATGGTTTCTGTCATGGATGATTCATCTTTAGTTAAAATAGAAAAAAATATGTAATAGTCATATTTCATAAATGTATCATTTGTTATTACATTTATAATTTTTTTTTTGTTTGTGGACATTTTGGTGTTCCATTTGACAGGCAGCAGCTGTTATATTTGTGGGCAGTGCTTACAGCACATCTAAAAGTAAAAACTCCACACACTAGACCTCATTTTGAATTACGAAGAAAAAAGCAAGGTAAGTCTTTGCAAAAAGTGTTAATAAAAGTAAAATTTGGAAACTTAAAAAAAAAAAAACTGGTCGGGATTATTTGACGTGTTATAATTCCGACGTGCCAGTGAGCGGATCCACAGACATCAGAGATCTGGAATGACGAGTCCTTCTCTATAAATTCTATAAATGTCTGGTCTGTTTTCACGGATTACTGTCATTTGCCGTGCACCATTGTGAGAAGATGCCAGGCTGCCGTGCCATTTCTGGGCCCCTGTTTCCAACCTTGATATATTTGCCAAATGAATATCTGAAGCTGTAATTAAATTTATCCCACCTCTACACCTTCTGTAAGACGGCCACCTTGCACAGTTCTCACATGCCATATTTCTGCTATTTTTTCAGCAAGAAAAAAAAAAGAAAGAAAAAGAACAACTCAGACACAGATTGTTGCCATTTTTTAATGATTTGAAATGAGCATCTTTTCCGGAATAAATCAGATTCCAGGACACTCATAATGGAGCTGCTATAGACATAAATGCACACCGTATTCCTGTCTCAAACAATAAATGTTACTGAATCCAAATTTTTTAAATGTGAATAAAGTTAGAAAGAAAAGGTCCAGCTTTTCTTGGCTTGAAAAGAAATAGGAGTCTGTATGCACTAACAGATGACTTATGATTAATAAATGCAAAATTCAAAAAAGTGTGAGTGCGAGGTTAGCTTCACAGATGGTGATGATTTATTAAAACGTCACAAGACGACACGCGATTATCATTCACCTTAATGCACGCGAGGAAACAAACAGAGGATTCATTTATGATATAAAACAATGTTGCTGTAAATGTTTTTTTTTATGTAAATAGTGAATCAAATGAGATACAAGAACCTAGAAAAACACCAATATTGAAGTCAACTAACTGCAAAGGATTGAAGTTGAATTCCACTCAAAAGCCAAAGTGTCTACCTTACAGGTGTCTATAGAGCAACACTGTTCTCCCTGTACTGACAGGATTAAGCTTGTGAAATATAAATTGTACCAGTGTAGAGCTCAAGCTATATGCCACAGAACCTATTAGAATTTATATTCCTGACTTTTATAATGCACAGAGCATTTATTTTATTTATTTTTGGGTTTTGTATTGGGAGTTTTTGAGAAAAAAAAATCCAAATTCTGACTTTTATGTCTGAAGTAATAATATACTTATATATATGACTCCTCTCTGATAAAGACTCATGCCTGCACGGTGTCTTTAAGGATGAGCTGAGGTGATGAGTTAGTTTGTGTAACGTGCGTCAGAAGTAGTTTTACTTTGTTCATCTGTGATTAATCATGTTCTTAAGCCCTGGATCCTGACTCCCGTTTGCTCTGGTCACCTGCGTCTGAATGGTGTTAGTTCTGCTTTAGAGGTGCTCTCTCTGATAATGAACACATCTGAACCTACTGATAATTACCAGTGTTTCCTGTGCTCTGTGGAAGTGTGCCGTGGTGACATCATTCATCTGTGTTTGTCCTGAGACATGATTTAGAATCCTTAAAGTGCTCCTCTGTGCAGAGCGGCTATTAACGCAGCCATATGCACATATGCTTAGAGCGTTAAACGCTTTGTTAAAGTCAGCCGGGTACAAGAGATGATAAACATAAATTATGACTAATATACTGCACCAGTGGCTTTTGAAAAATAAAAAATTACTGACACAGGGAAAGCACTTTGTATTGTGCCCCGCTCATTGGTGTGTGCTGGAGCGAGAACGTACAAGGTACTGCACAAATGGCTCGGGCTTCACCTTGAATATTCAGATGGCTAAGCTCATCGTTCATGCCTGGATACACTGCACTGATTACCTGGCTCCTCTGGCAGCACTGGAGCGCTCGCTCAAGGCGACGCAGCATGCCATTGTTTTCATTTACTCATTTTAAAAACTTTAGCCATAGCACTGGGTAAATAGAACTATATTTTCTTAATACTACTTGCTGGACCAAACACAAAAACACTGAGATTATGGATCATGAGTTACAATACTATACTTTTAGAAAGTGAACTTAAGCAGAAGTTTAATGAAAGATCAAAGCTATGTGTTTTGCACAGTGAGTAATACACTCTTACAAAGCATACGGTGGCCACTTTGAACACAGTAGCTCCAGTGCAACAGTGACAGCCTTTTTTCAGCCATGTAACATTCATGTAACAACTCTGTCAGACAGATGCAGAAAAATTAGGCCATGTATTTATTACTTCCAGGCAAGAAGAGATAAATGCACTGGTTACCAAATTCAGAATATAGTGTTAATCCTGACAAAGGCCTAAATGACCAGGCCCATGCAGCCCTCAAAGAGCCATTAGGGCCATACCCTGCAGGGTTATTTGTTGTCTCTAAAGGAAGAGCTTCTCTAACTGTCATCATATTCATGTTCCATTAAATCATGTGACCATCATGTAACGGAGTCGTTGTACTTCCTGTCTTTAGGAATCACGGCTGGATCGCATGGTTGCAGCAGCAAGAGCCATTAAGACACTTGTGTTGCATAAAACACCACTTTTTCTAAGAATCTTCTTGTTCCTAAGGTCCCAATTGTCTTAGGTATTTGTTTTATTGAATCTTAGTTTATATTTTGTGTTCTGTTGTTGTAACTTTGTGCTGCTGCCAGTCTTGATCAGGTCTCTCTTGTGAAAGAGGCTCACAAAGGGACTGACCTGGTAAAATGAAGGCAGAATAAAGAAGAAGTAGAGTGACCTGAGTCTGGAGTTAATTATTCTCTTGAAGCAAATGCTACATGTTTATTATTAGCCATTCCATCGAAGCCAGGCCCACCTCTGAGGTCTTCCTTAAAGCCGCATACATTTTGCTGAATTCCCATAGCCCTGCATTCATCACTTTGTCTCCCTTTGTGTTTGTCCTTTTTAAGGCAACAGCAAAGGAATTATTAGCGGCTTAGCTCTGCCAGAGAGGCCCCTAAGTAGCTCTGAGTGTGTAAGCCCCCAGCCCCATTCACTGATAATGAACCGTCAGCAGGGACCCGCTATGATCCTTGTGTCTTTATTCTAAATGAAGTCTCTTTCTCAAAACTCCAGATATTAACATGGAACAATAGTCTTGAGTAAGCATGAATCAGCTGATCACTCAGAATTCCCTGCATTCTACGGGGGATTGTACCATTCCGACACAATTCCAAATGCCTTGCATGTTGTGGGAGCCGGGAGTAGCACCTCCAGACGTCCTGATTTGGGAACGCCGTGAAATCGGTGGCAGCTCTCCTGGCTGAACGGCTGCCATATCTGGTGATGGACTGAGGCAGGAGCAAGTGGAGCAGCCAGGGATGAATACAGCTTAATCTGCGCCCAGGCCACATGTGTGTGCATGATAACATGGTGGCTTTCTTCCTGCGCCGGGTTATTCTCCGCCAGCTGCCAGGTTAGCTGCCGCGCACAGCCGTGTTCTGCTGCGATATTTCCCCGCCGTAAAAAGAAGAGCGGCTCCTGAGGTGGGGGCTAATGCATGTTTTTGGAATTGGCGGTAATTCCTGACACATTTTGAGAGACAGATAGGGTTTCTTATACCAAGTGACAATATATGGAAAGACACCTAGCTTCCCCCTCTTTGAGTCGTTAATATTTTGTTTGTGCCGCAGACCGAGGTTATTTTTATTACAAAAGGTTGGTTATATGATTAAAAGCAGCTTACGTACATTAAATACTAAAACACTGCTGCATTACTGTCAGACATATTTATCAGAATCTTGACTGCACTGAATGGTCACTTCAGAGATTAAAGGCAGAAATGTCTTTAATAGTTTTCACAAATGTATAACTGCCTCAAAAACACACTCTTCACATTTAAAAATATAAATGTAAAGCTTAATGTTAGAGGCCTTTTTTAAACCCAGTGTTTGTGTCACCAGTAGCTTTATGTAAAAGGACTCTAATAACTCTCAATATAATGGTCATCACAAATCATGTAATTGATCAAAACACTATTCTATTCAACGCTAAACGTTGCTCTACAGTTTTATTCAGGCATGTCCCAAACCTCAGGGGCCAGTCATGGCATATGGTGAGATTTCATACAGCCCTTGGTTTCCATGAGAAAATGTATTGTTTATGTCCTGCCAGAGCAGAAGATCTATATTTCACTCCGCTGTTTGGTCTGGACTTTCAGACTTTGTTTGGCTCAAACCAAATGTTCAGGTGTGAAAGCTCCAGGACATGATTCAGAACAAACAGAACCAAGGTCAAGTTTGTTTGTGAAAGAGAGTTTGTCGATAGTTCGGACTTTTGGACCAAATACAGGAAGTCACTGCCAACACATGAAGAAGAAGGAACAGAGGAAACGGTCGGGTTTAAAAACACAGACAACACAGACATTGTTTTGTGTTTTGGATGATTCTATTTGTATTACTACTCTACAACAGATGCCTCCTGTGAAGCCAAGCGTTTCCTAAAGCCTGTTATAGTTCATTAAATCATGTCTTTAGCAGCATCCACCACGTTGAATGTCTTGGTCTTGGAGCCGAGTTACTTGTGTATGACGTGGACCGCGAAACCACACCCTGCTGCTGACTAACGGCTTGTGATTGGTCCGTCTGCAAAATCGCTAAACTAAACTAACTACAACCCTTGCTCAAAGTGAGGTCATTGTTTCTGTCTTTTAACACTTATCACTTACCCCATTTTGGTTCTAAGCCCTTAGTGTTACCTTTTTTATCAGACTCTCTTTTGCACTGACGAGGGCTCTGCTTGGCCCTCCTTGGAATCCTTGTCTCTTTTTTGTCTTTTTTTCCTCTGCTAATCTGACTCAAAAGCCCATTTCATCCAGCATTAGCATAAATGATTTTATAACATCTGCTTGTCAATAATGACGCTACAGAGTGGTGCAGCCTCTGCCCCAGCTCTGAATGAAGCCCAGGTGTACGGCAGCCTGGGTTAATGAGTCGCACGCTTCCACATCGTCCCCATGTCAGCGCACACAGCCGACGCTTCGCAGTGACAGCCAGCATTAATATTAGGCTCATATGCGGGAGATAATTGAAAACATTGGATTCAAGAGGAGAACGGCTGCAGGCAAAGGCTGACAGTTTCTGAGCTAATAAGACACGTCTGTTAGATACCACTCACAGCAACCTGTTCTATGTAACATTTAAAGAAACACCGATACTGAACGCTGGAATGGATTTACATCTAAAGGTCACCCATCAACGTTTCTTCACACCCCAAGGGTCTACAAAGTTTGAAAGAAAAAGGGAACTGGGAAGGTGGGGTGGAGAGAACAGAAACAAGCAGTGATGAATGAAACTGACGTATACACAGTAAATAGGGCTTCTGGGAAAATTAGAGGTGTGGTCAAGATAGCCAAGGTGTGTTTGAGGCAAAGTTAAGGCATTGCCTTGCTCCAAATCCTAAGTTAACACAGTAACTTCATTCGTTTTTTTAGCAGAAAATGATTGAAAAGTGGGTGTGTCTCAAGGACTTGCATGATCAGAATGAGCATCCTGGGTTTAAGAAAATACCACAGGTCCTTCTTGAAGGTCAAGTTTGTTGCAACAGCCCCAAGCTTAATGAAGCTCCAACGAAATAAACTGCTTCACCAAAAAGAAACCAAGCCCCTTAAATTAAAAGATAAGTGCATGAAGGCACATGAAAACTTTTTCACAAAATTCTGGCTTAAAGTCAAGACAGAATATATCGAGATTGCCACAAAAGCACTGACAGCACCTGTCTCCCATCACTCCTCAATGGGACTGTCTCGTTCCAAGAAACAAGCGTCCCACTGACTGACTTCTGTTACAGTTAAATTTAACCTTATCTTCAGTTACATTAGAAGTGTAGTAATTAAATCAATGTTGAAACTGTAGCCTATAATTTGTGTGTTATCCACATTTGAAAAATGTACATATACATATTATATATATGTACACAAATAAAATGATTTGCAAGATGGTCTGTGGTGAAAAACGGTTGGATATCCTTGGGTTACATGGCCCTAGACTTTTTTCCACCTTTCAATCAGAGGCGTACCACCTGGACCCGACTAACACCACACACTTGACACTATGAGACATTCAAAGTCAATAAAACAAAAGGAGAAAATAGAAAAAACATCCACCGCCATGGCTTAAATCTTGAGTTCCCTTTACAAGCATGATACAAAATCAAAGAAAAAAATGGACTAAAAGATTTTATTGACTGTCCTTGTTCCCTTGTGTTCATATAAGACTGACGACAGAGATGGGATATTGTTAGGACAAAGTCACACAAATATCAGCGAAAGAAGCTTAGTAGCTTTAGAAGCAGGTCTGCTCACATTACAAACCACTTTTACTCTTCAAAGTGACGTGCATCAATCCTCGGCGTGAGCCTCTCCTGAGCCACGTCTTGATGCAGACAACAACAACGTCAAATGTGTTCTAATTGAAAAGTTAATTAACTTTCTGTAGCCATTGCTGTTACTGCTGTGGATCCCACCGCTGCCCCCAGAGAGCGGCTGTACCTGCGCTGTCGGCACGCCAACAGTTGGTCAGTGAAAACAGCAGTTATAGAGTATTGTTTAATTAAAGTCAAATTAAGAAAACTGTATACAGAATTTAATTTCTTCGATAAATTATTGTTCAAAACAAAGTGCAACTCAGATAATCAAACTTTTCATTATCCTTGGGTCCCTCCTGACAAGCCTCCGCCGATTCTCCATCAACAAGTCCCCAAACAACTACCCACAATGCACTGGGCATCAACAAGTCTCTGCCTTTATCTTTAAACATGGATAATAATTCATTAGATTCATAAACAAATGACAGATAAATATAGAATATGTTCAATACAAGGCGGACTTCTCTAAAATGAAATGTAAAGTAAAAGTTCAGTTTCATTATTTTTATTCAACTTCATTTATCTGTGAGTGACTCAAGAAATGTCTAATTCCATTAAAGGCCACCTTTAAGATTTACCAAGCACTTAAGTGACCACTAGGCTGTGTCTCCTAACTCCTCGATCACTTTAAAAAGTTGTAGTGCCCTGTCACCGTTAGACACGTGACTCTGACAAACATATATTAAAAAAAGCTGACATCTGCTAATAATGGATTTCTATGATATATTGTTACAAGACTTTAGTGATAAATGATATTATAATATAATCAATGAGAAAGTGTGAAACTCAAAACTGTCCGTCCCTGCAGCTCCTCTGGTGGGACAGATGAACCCACAGAGAAATATGGCTGAAAATGTCTAAGTCATGTGACGTCTGGAGCTCTGTGAGAAGAGAGTTTACAGTTGTTTCTCAGTTTTCTTAATACACAAATATAGTCTTTCAGAAAAAAAGTATATTTTTTTCAGTCCTTTGTCATGGCATATGTTAATGACGCTTTAGATTACAGTCTCGTTTGTTTTGTGTCACAGTGGATCAGGACTCTGCACAGTTGGCCGCGGATTCCGCACCCGGCTCCCCCGCCCCTACTGATTCGCAGAGGGGAAACAGGTGTGCGGGAGCGCCGGCGGAGCAAGCCCAGCTGATCCGGGTTGATAATCAACAAAGGTTAAGAAGCACCGCAGCCTGCTCATCGATGCCAGATCGTAACACTTACTACCGTTAGTACTACGTCTCGCGTTCGAATGCCTTGTGATATTTATGATTACTTACCTGTTCCTTTTGTTCATCTCAGATCCTTCCAGTCCTGCCGTCAGTCCTGTTCCCGCTCCACCTCTGTCCTCTCCTGTACCGTCAAGTCCTGTCATCAGTCCCGCTCCAGCCCAGTCCCGGTCTTGTCCTGCTGCACATCGCTATCCTCGAAGAATCCGCTATTCCTAAGTTGTCTTTTTTGTCCAAATAAATCTTTTTTGTTACTTTATGTGTGTCTCTGCGTTTGGGTTATCTGCCAGTCCATAACAGTACGATCTGGCCAAAAATGAACCCAGCAGAGCCTCACACTCTTCCACAGACTGTTGCTGCTCAGACTGCGCTTTTGGAGCAGCATGACGCAACTCTTCAGTCGCTCATGGGCCACATGAAGGAGTTTTCCCGCAACCTATCCGGGCTGAGTGACAAGATGGCTTCCTTGAACACACCGCCGTCTACCAGCGCTCCAGCTCTCTCCGCGCTGACTACGGAAGCCCCGCCTCCGGTGTACAAGGAAGCGTACGTACCGCCGCCTGCACCATATAGTGGAGATCTGGGCTCTTGTCGAGCGTTTCTAACACAGTGCTCATTAGTTTTTGAACAGCAGTCTAAGACTTATCAGAGCGAACGTTCAAAGATTGCTTTTTTAATTGGTTGTCTAAGGGATCAGGCATTACACTGGGCCTCTGCTGTTTGGGAGAAACAGGAGGCTATTTGTTTCTCTTACACCGCATTCATCACGGAGATGAAATTAATTTTCGATCACCCTGTTCGAGGAGGGGAGGCTACTAAGAGACTGTTTTTCATTCGCCAGGGGAATCGCAGTGTGGCTGAATTTGCCATTGAGTTTCGTTCACTCGCCGTGGAGAGTGGTTGGAATGAGGATGCTCTTCACGGAGCCTTTCTGAATGCGATTTCGGATGAACTTAAGGACGAGATGGCGGCGCGGGAGCCACCAACTAGTCTTAATGAACTCATAAAGGATTGATAACCGCCTCCGGGAGCGTAAGAGGGAGAAGGCCGGCCTGCAGGCGTCGCTGAGATCCTCTACGAATCCATGGTCTGGATCCACAGCACATCAGGGGAGCTTTCCCAGCCTCAACGAGAGAGGACCGGGGGGTGGTGGACGCAGACAGTTGATGGAAGAGGCTCAGCCAGTTCTACGACAGATCCGCCGGGTCGTCCACTGCAACCAGCCGAACCCATGCAACTGGGCCGGACCCATTTGACGGAGGAGGAGAGACATCGCCGGGTCACTACAGGGAGTTGTCTCTATTGCGGAAAGTTAGGACATTTTGTGCTTCTTGTCCGCTCCGTCCGGGAAAAGGGTGGGCTCGGCAGTAAGGAGAGGTACTGCTGAGCCAAGTCCGATGCTCTTCTCCCAAGTCGGTGCGGATGGAAGGAACTATTATTTTAGCGGATCAGACTCGGACATTGGAGGTCATGATCGATTCGAGCTGATGAAAGCCTTTTGGACCGTGGGGTGGCTAAGAAGTTGGGAATCCGGACTGTGCCATTGGAGGTGCCTTTGGAAGTTAAGGCTTTAAACGGAGAGGTTTTGACCCAGATCGGGGAACAGACTATTCCCGTAACATTCCTTCTGTCGGGTAATCACAAGGAGACTATCAGTTTTTACATTTTTGACTGTGTACACACTCCAATAGTTTTGGGGTTACCCTGGTTAAAAGACATACCCTCACATAGACTGGCTTGCATACCAAGTGTTGTCATGGGAGTGATTTTTGTCATTTACATTGCCTGCAGTCTGCCTTGCCTCCTATTTCTTCTAGGTCCACCCCGGTACCTGAACCACCGGATTTGTCCTCGGTTCCGTCTACTTACCATGACTTATCGGCAGTGTTCTGCAAGCATCAGGCCTTGTCGCTTCCACCTCACAGACCATACGACTGCGCCATCGACCTCCTCCCGGTGCTACTCTACCCAGCAGCCGCCTCTATACCCTCTCGAGGCCGGAGAACGAGGCGATGGAGAAATACATCCAGGAGTCATTGGCAGCTGGGATAATACGACCCTCGTCCTCTCCGGTAGGTGCGGGGTTTTTTTTTGTTGACAAGAAGGACAAATCCTTGAGACCATGTATCGATTTTCGGGGTCTGAACAAGATTACTATAAAGAACAAATACCCACTTCCCTTGATCAGTTCTGTTTTCACTCCTCTCTGTGGATCCATGGTCTTCACTAAACTTGATCTCCGCAACGCCTACCACTTGGTGCGTATTAGGGAGGGGGATGAGTGGAAGACCGCTTTTAACACACCCTTAGGACATTTTGAATATCTGGTGATGCCGTTTGGACTTACGAATGCCCCTGCGGTATTCCAGAATTTAGTTAATGATGTCTTACGAGACATGATTGGGCGTTTTGTTTTTGTATATTTGGACGATATTCTGATCTTTTCTAAAGACTTGGAGGAACACCAGAGACATGTCCGGGGAGTTTTACAAAGACTTTTGGAGAATAAGCTGTTTGTGAAGGCCGAGAAGTGCGAATTCCACCCACCATCAGTTACCTTCCTTGGCTACATCATCGCTCAGGGGCAGATCCAGATGGACCCAGAGAAACTCACGGCGGTACGGGAATGGCCGGTCCCGTCCAGCCGTAGGGATGTTCAGCGATTCTTGGGGTTCGCAAATTTTTACAGGAGATTTATCCGTAACTTCAGTAGCCTGGCAGCCCCTTTGACATCTCTCACTTCCACTGCACAATCTTTTGTCTGGACACAAGAGGCGGAAGAAGCTTTTAAGGAACTTAAGCATCGTTTTACGTCTGCCCCTGTGCTCATTCAGCCGGATCCGGAGTTACAGTTTGTGGTGGAGGTCGACGCTTCAGAAACGGGAGTAGGAGCCGTTCTTTCCCAGCGCTCTTCCACTGACCAGAAGCTTCACCCCTGCGCCTACTACTCTTGTAAGCTCTCTCCAGCCGAACGAAACTATGATGTGGGGAACAGAGAGCTCCTGGCGGTAAAGTTGGCATTAGAGGAATGGCGTCATTGGTTGGAAGGTGCCATTCATCCGTTTGTGGTCTGGTCCGACCATAAGAATCTGACCTACATCCAGACGGCAAAGCGACTGAACTCCCGGCAAGCCAGGTGGGCATTATTTTTGATCGTTTAATTTTGTTCTTACTTATCGCCCAGGGTCCAAGAACATCAAGCCAGACGCATTATCCAGAGTCTTCCCCACGGAGCAGCCATCTCCAGAGGAAGAGCATATTCTGCCACAGTCGCGCATCGTGGCCACCCTCACCTGGGAAATAGAAGATCGGGTACGGCTTGCCCAGCGTCAGCATCCCGATCCTGGGACGGGGCCGACGAACGCCATGTACGTTCCAGATCCGGTCAGGTCGGAGGTGTTGCACTGGGCCCATGGGACACGCCTCACGTGCCATCCGGGTATTGGTCGCACCCTGGCTGTCCCGTAGTAAGTTTTGGTGGCCCACCATGGACAGAGATACTAAGGACTACATTTCGGCCTGTCACGTATGTTCTCAAAATAAGACTCTCCATCGACCCCCAGCAGGACTGTTACAACCATTACCCATTCCTAGCCGGCCTTGGTCTCATGTGGCAGTGGACTTTGTCACGGGGCTACCACCATCTAACGGACATACGGTTGTGCTGACGATTGTCGACAGGTTTTCCAAAGCAGCTCACTTCGTGCCTTTACCCAAGCTGCCGTCCGCTCGGGAGACTGCGGATCTTCTGGTGAGTCATCTGTTCCGGTTACACGGGATCCCTTGGGACATAGTGTCAGACAGAGGTCCACAGTTTACCTCCCAGGTTTGGAAGGCGTTTTGTACGGCGTTGGACATCAAGGTTAGTCTCTCCTCTGGTTATCATCCCCAGACCAATGGACAGACGGAAAGGGCAAACCAACAGATGGAGGTGGCACTGAGGTGCACATCATCCGCCAATCCGGCAAGTTGGAGCACTCAGCTGCCATGGGTAGAATATGCCCACAACACGTTTGTGAACGCCTCTCTAGGTATGTCTCCATTTCAGTGTTGTTATGGTTATCAACCGCCTTTATTTTCTGATCAGGAACAAGAGCTGGCAGTTCCTTCGGTTCAGGAACACTTGCGTCGGTGCCATCAGGTCTGGAGAAGGGCCCGTTCAGCTCTTGTACGTGCCTCTGCCCAGTCACAGGTTCAAGCCAACCGCCACCGCACTCCGGCCCCTAGGTACTCTCCGGGACAGAAGGTTTGGCTGTCCTCCAGGGACCTGCCGTTGTGGGTTGAGGCTACAAAATTGGCACCACGGTTCATCGGCCCGCTTTGAAGTAGAGAAGGTCATCAACCCTGCGGCAGTTCGACTGAAGCTTCCTCGGTCTCTTAGGATTCACCCAACCTTCCATGTTTCCAGGATCAAGCCGGTCAGGTCCAGTTCCCTGATTCCTCCCTGTCCTCCCCCGCCTCCGCCCAGGATGATTGACGATCATCCAGCATACACGGTACGGCGGATCATGGATGTACGGCGCCGGGGTCGGGGCCTTCAGTTTTTAGTGGATTGGGAGGGTTATGGGCCGGAGGAACGCTGTTGGGTGCCCCGGAGAAACATTCTAGATCCTTCCCTGATTCGGGAGTTTTTTCTTCGCCATCCGGAGAAGCGGGATAGGCCGCCAGGTGGCGTCCATAGAGGGGGGGGTACTGTCACAGTGCATCAGGACTCTGCACAGTTGGCCGCGGATTCCGCACCCGGCTCCCCCGCCCCTACTGATTCGCAGAGGGGAAACAGGTGTGCGGGAGCGCCGGCGGAGCAAGCCCAGCTGATCCGGGTTGATAATCAACAAAGGTTAAGAAGCACCGCAGCCTGCTCATCGATGCCAGATCGTAACACTTACTACCGTTAGTACTACGTCTCGCGTTCGAATGCCTTGTGATATTTATGATTACTTACCTGTTCCTTTTGTTCATCTCAGATCCTTCCAGTCCTGCCGTCAGTCCTGTTCCCGCTCCACCTCTGTCCTCTCCTGTACCGTCAAGTCCTGTCATCGGTCCCGCTCCAGCCCAGTCCCGGTCTTGTCCTGCTGCACATCGCTATCCTCGAAGAATCCGCTATTCCTAAGTTGTCTTTTTTGTCCAAATAAATCTTTTTTGTTACTTTATGTGTGTCTCTGCATTTGGGTTATCTGCCAGTCCATAACATTTTGACCTTTTAGTGAACGTACATACTCTTTGTTCCAATAAAGAGGTACCCAAAATCCTTAGTCCTTTTGTCTGACCTGTTTTCAACAAAGGAAACACGTTTTACCTACTTTTGATTCTGGCCTTGTGTTTGACATATGTCTACTGTTGAGCACAATAATAAAAACTGAACAGTCACACCCCCGTCCTGCCTGCCTCCTGTCCCCCTGCTGCTGGGACCCCTCCCTGTTGTTTGCGGAGGTCAGCGCAGGTTTAATTGATTTCCTTCCCCGTATAGCTCGTATTAGGGCCGCTGCGCCTCCTCTCCATGGGAACTGCTAATTGGCCGTCCCCTGTGAGCACTTGGAGAGGCAGGCAGACGTGGGCCGCAGACACTCACGGCTGCTCCACTGGGACGTCCCCCGCTCCTGCTTGTGTGGCTCTGCTTCTTTAGGGACCACAGTGTGATGTTTAATTACACCATCTGGACACTGCATTAACAGATGAACGAGTCATTCTGTACAAAAAGAAATGGCACTGAATTCAAGACATTTACAGCCACACTTCTCCAAGCGGTACGGAAGGGATCGGACAGGAGGGTTTAGTACAGGTAACCCCTGAAGAGAACAGTGAACAGTCAAAAACAGAAGAAAAGAATCCTTATTGAAGTTATGTAGGTACATTTGCTTTGTTTTCTAAATAACATTTAGCACTATTTGTCCTGAAATGTAACTGTTTATCATAAGAATAAGGCAAGCTTAAAAAAGAAGACGATTGTAAATAATATACTCTATCGTCCATAAATGTCTGCAAAACAATAATAAGGTGCAAATATTTTCTTCTATTTGAGGAAATAATTATCCAATATCATTTTGTATTACGTTTGTTTTTTGTAATTGCTTAGACGAATTTCAAACCTTGACATCCAGTGAGTAAAAGGTCATCTCAGATATCTCAGACTATACACACGTTTTCAGCATCACACTTTTTGCGTAACATAATCTCTGTTTTCTGTGTTAGATGCATTTGTTATCACCTTATTCCCCTTTTTTTAACTCAACTGAGGTACAAGCTTTGAATGAGCCAGTCTCCGGAGCCTGTGTGACATCGATTCAGAGACGAGCCACTCGAGGCCAGAATGTGTTCCCTTGATGTTTGTCCAGAGAACTTACTTTTATTTATTTATCCAGGTAAAATGTTAGAGAACCAGTTCTCATTTACAAACATGACCTGAAGGAATAAATAACACACACTTTGGATGTTGATGAGGCAGTAATGTCAGAATTGTATTTTCAAGTTTGTTACTTTCTAATGTGGAGTGTAAATAAACATTTGGGTTAATGTGATTGCATTGCAGAAACATATATTACATTCTAAGGGCTAAGAACCACAAACAGCCCACCCATCCCCGACACACTCTCTTCTCCCTCCCTGTTAAAAAATAACTTCAATTGAATAAATTCAATAAAAAAGGATAAATATTGGCAATGCATTGACATAATATTTATTTAAACTGACCTGAGCACAGGGAGAACACAGCCCAGGCCAGAGTTGAAGCTCAGGACCTTTGTGTTGTCAGCCTGTGGAATAACACTCATTTAACTCTGGAGTTGATTGTGTATTGGGCTTTATGTGCTGAGCCTGTTCTTCCTATCCCAGCTGGTTTGGACATCAGACAGGATACTTCCTGGACAACCCCCAGGTCATCACAGGGCTAACAGAGGAAACCTTTTAAACCCACATTTATTGACTTGGGCCAATAGATTAATTGATGTAAGGACGAAGGACACTGGACACACAGTCGGCGCACAGATTTGTTCTGCTTTAATTTTTTCATTAGTGCTACATTTTTCCAGATAAACCCTTCTGACTTTCCTGGATAACCCTGATAGTCCTGGACTTTTCCCTGGAGTGCAGTTGACTGCTCTTTCCACACTAAAATGTCACAACCTCTTTGTGTTGTTATGTTATTTAAGCACATATTACTGCATGTTCTTTACCATAACTAGAAATTGAGTGAGCTTTTCCAGATGCATACTCTACATTAATGAGTATTTCTTCGAATTGTGGTTGAGAACACAGACTTATCAGACCTTATCTGTCTTTGATCTGATCTACATCTACGATGGGTTATGTTCACATCAAACTTCAGTGCAGTAGAACTTGCCTGCTTCCTGCCTGCTCTCACACAAACACCAGCCCGTTTCTTTGAATGTGACATTTACAAGTAACGTGAGCTTTTTTTGAGAAATGCTGGGTGTGCAAACTTGGATTCTTGGAAACCACCTTTGGACAAACTGAATGTGATTTTATTCATTTTTATTAATATCAGCCAGATTTGGTTTCATGTCTGTTCTCTCACGCTGCTGCTGTGAGCCTGAGAACCACCGCTTTTTTACAGTAACTCCATTAATATCAGGAGAACATGACTCAACAAGCCTGGTCTTTCACTCTCTTTGTTGTGGCACGTATTTTCAATAAAACGCCTAAAAGTTACGTGAAGCGCTCAGTGAAATGCTCAGAGAAACGCTCTTAAAAAGTCTGTTTCAGTTTCATTTGTTGTAGAAAAAATGGAAACTAACTGACAGACTGTACACTTCTGCCACTGTTTGCTTCTTGTGTATTGTTTTTTACAAGCCCACATTTTACATCGGCGACTACCGTGGACAGTGAGAAAACATTGCACTTTTATCACACAAAACCCGTCTAAAAAGATTAGAAGAAATTTAAATATAAGTCAACAGACTTCAGACAGATTTCAGAATATAGAATCTATATTTTAATTAATATTTGGGGCTGTTGCTCTTGTTTTGAAATTATATAAGTTGTAGATTTTCAACTGGTGGGTCAGGAACAAAAAGTGGGTCAAGTTAAGTGATCTTAACTAAAATACTAAATGTCAGATCAATGCCACTTTATTATTAATAAATAACTAACTTGGTTTGTTTTGAAAGAGCATGAGAAAATATCAGGCTTGAGATGGGCAATTGAGAAGTGCACTAGACATAGTGCATACATCCTTATGGTAAACAATCACAGCAGTTTTAGAGCAAATGATCCACTTATAGCAGTTAAAGATAAGTAAGTCGATACAAATGACATAAAAATACTTTGTTTCTCCCCATTGACTCCACCATGCTTCTCCCAGAAAGACTGAGTTGTGTGATTCTTTTGTGTGAGTGTAGCTTTGTAGTGCAGTTTTTTTGGCCTCACAGTGTAACACAATGTGTAAAAGGTGGGACACTAACCTATCTCTGCCAGATGCTCTGTGTCTGTGACAGCAAAACATCTGGGAGGGTTTCAACAGAGAGCAGGTTCTTGACAGAACAGGTAAGGACCGGTAAATGAATACCTGGCTGGTGATTGGATTTGTCATCTGTGAGTGACCACAGTTTTATCCAATCAGAGCAGCTCTTTGTTGTTCAGGTTAGTAATGTGTTCAACTGTCTTCAAAACTAAAACAGTCGGTCCTGTTAAAGATTAATTTTCATGAGATTGTGAACTCACAAATCTTGTAGGAATCCAGCTACTGTGTGTATGTTTTTATTGCATTTCATTTTTATTTATTGTATTTTAATCAATATGTACACAATTACCCATTTGCTTGGGTCACTTTTTTTACACAATTGAAAAGGAGCAGAAAGAAGAAAATCTTATAACATTTGCCCCTTCCTTCAAATACATACAAAAACAAAGTACATGGTCTGAATCTGCACATGATTTTTACTACATGATAATAGTTTTTACACACCCATGGCAACACAACAACCACTCTAGTCTACACAGTAACAACGCAGTTACTGAAGCAATTTATCTAAACTAATTTTAATCTGAAATACACTAGAAGAGGTCTTCATATTGTACTCCAAGGAGTCCTATGTTCCACAGTTTTACTCCAACTACATGTTTATTAATTAACAAATTGTTAAATAAGTGTTGTGTGAACCTCAAAAACAGCATTAGTTCTTCTGCGTTCTAGTTCTAAACATTTGGAGACCTAACCACACATGTGGGCTCCTCAGATCCTTCTGAAGATGTGGAGGTTCTGTTTAAACGTTCTTTGGAGTAGCCCTGACCTGAATGGGACACTTTGCACTAATAATAATTAAACACTAATAGAGCAAATGAATGCACAATATGGTGAAATCTGTTTCAAACCACAACAACAAAGGAACAAAGGAATGCCCTGAAAAGCTCATCCTGAAACCATGCAGTCATACGAGCAGTGAGGCCTCAGTGTAGTTGTAGCAGGACGAGTGGAACCCAGAAAGAATCAAATGTGAAGTTTGTCAGCGTGAGCCCAGACAAATGACAGTGAGAGCCGCGGAGAGCTGGCAGTCAGGATTAGCGTCTGAAGGCTAAACGCTGTTATCGCTCGTGATTAAGGAGCGTGTACGTGGCACTCGCTCCACCTCCGAGACATCCACTGGTGTCAATGGGGCTAATTGGCTCATTAGAGCAGGTATTTAACTGTGCTATAATCATTCTGTGTCATCACTTAAGCCCTGGTGAGCACGAGGGGCTGAGGCGAGTGAATACTCCCCTAACCTCAGAATAATCTGCACATGAGACGGAGAGGTCTGTCTGAAGAGTGTCACATATGCCACCATGTCTCACAAGTGGAGTTATGCTCTTTTAGTTTTTATTCATTTAGTTGACGATTTTATCCGAAGCGACTTACATTAAAGTTCTATTCACCAGTGTCACAGCTGGAACACCACTGGAGGCAAGGAGGGTTACGTGTCTTGCCCAAGGACACAACGACAGTATGAACTGTGAAGAGAGCGGGAATTGAGCCATTGAAACGCAAACCTTCCGGTTATAGAACGACCACACTACCACTGAGCAACAACATATTTCTATTACTGGACACATACTGCAGGCACTTTGAGTATATTAGCAACCAATATCCTCATCTTTGCTGTTTTTTTTTGCCTAAAAACTAAACAAGAAAAAAGATGGATCTGGCCTCTGGACTCTTGCTCACACTGCCGGCTCACTCTCCCGCCTCCTGCCACTATAGTGAATATCAGATAAAGATAAGTTATTATTAATAATGTGCAGAAAAATTAACAATTGGTTTTCAGTGGAACAAAGCTGGTTTACTTTCTATTCAGGTAGATCTCTGTGGAAACTTGTGCTGAACGGCAAAACAGAGCAAGTTAACATCCAGATAGAAGATAGAAACACAGCTCCCTGACCTGTCCCTGATGAGACTGAGCTGGTGTGTCAACAATTCATCTCGAAAAGCATTAAAAGCACATGTCATAGCAAGCAGGAAGATTTGAAGACAGAGTGATTTTGTGAAGTGAAATCCATAATAGATGTGTTGACTTGGCAGCAGGTCACGTGTGACGAAAAGGCTTTAATAATAATAATATTGAGATCCACCGATGCAGCCTCTGGGACAAAGATCTTAACTTTACATTTTAACAGTAATCTCCACACTTTCTGGTTGTTGGTGCATTTCTTATAATAATCTTATCTATGCTACCGGATATCTCCGAATATTGAACAGTTACACATGAACATGTTCACAGCTCTATAGAAAAACCCAGGGTTTCTTTAAATATATGTATTTAAAATGTAAAATTCTGAATGAAGAAACATTTTAATGCAACACTTTTGTTTTTGCCCCCATTTTTCATGAGCTGAACTCAAAGATCTCAAGACATTTTAGAGTGGCCTTTTATTGTGGCCAGCCTAAGGCACACCTGTGCAAAAATCATGCTCTCTAATTAGCTTCTTGATAGGCCACACTGTGAGGTGGATGGCTTATCTCGGCAAAGGAGAAGGGCTCACTAACACAGATTTGGACAGATCTGTGAACAATATTTGAGAGAAATAGGCCTTTTGTGTTCATGGAAAAGTCTTAGATCTTTGAGTTCAGCTCATCAAAAATGGGAGCAAAAATAAAAGTTTTGCAATTACATTTTTGTTCAGTATAATTTGCCTGGTTGGTAGGGTGGCCTCTTAGTTTATAAAATAATATTCAAACATTACAAAAAAAAACTTTGTGTAAATAGTCAACTTTAAACGGCACCAGACATGAGTATGTATCTAGGTCTAGTGGCTCAGAGCGGTCGTCCTTCAACCGGAAGGTAGGTGGTTCGATTCCCGCTCTCCCCACAGTTCATACTGTCGTTGTGTCCATGGGCAAGACACTTAACCCTCCTTGCCCCCAGTGGTGTTCCAGCTGTAACTCCGGTGAATAGAAGCTTAATGTAAGTCGCTTTGGATAAAAGCGTCAGCTAAAATGTAAAATGTGTCACCATGTCTGGTTCCGTTTAAAGTCTTTAAACATTTAACAGTCATGTGACCCGAGGTTGGGCTCTAAATGGCTTCCTCAAGTTAAGAGCTGTGCCCCTGGCTGACCATTGATTCTTGTTACAAATCAGTCAAAATCACAGCCTGCTCATCAACCACGCATGTACTAACTCGTACATCCAACGGTGACTTCAAGTCAAAACAGGCAATATGGAATTGGGTTGTTTCTTTCCAAAACCACTCCTTTACAAGGCACCCAGTAGAAGCGAAGAAGAGGAACTTGGAACAAGCCTAATTACATATCCAGCCGGCCGCAGTGGTTACAGTCAAAGCTCTTTTCTGACCTGTTACGAGAAGCAGAGTGGACTGACTGGATGTGGTCTTAGCAAAGACTGCAGCAGCCGTGAGTATGTATTGAACTCAAAGTGATCACAAAGTAAGTGTTTAATAGGAGTGTAATCTTTTGAGAAGGTGCTGAGCAGCTGCTTGAAGGTAAACCCCTCAGAGATTGTTTTTTAGATAATGCACAGAGAACACATGTTTAACCGACTCTTCCTATTAAAACAAAGTTCAACATTTTGGAAGACAGACTAGCATAACTAATTCACAACGAGGAGTGACAGAGCATACAGTATTTATTCTCCACTCAGTAACAGCACACATCGACAGTTTTTTTTTCAAAGTCAGCTAAATTTGAATCGTTGTCTGGTGTTGTCCATTGTGAATTGTCAATTTATATTAATCAGTGCCAAACCTTGTGTAGTGAGTCATTTTTTACAAACAGTAACTTGTGTTGTATTAACTTATAGGTTTGGCTCTGTCCATTCTTATTCAAAGCTGGACAAAAACAACAACTGTTGTGGCACCAAAACCCAGATAACAGTAGCAAAGTTGACACCAAACACATCCTTTTACTTTGTGCTCCCAGTTTGACACAGTGTTGGGGAGCTCGTGCCATCACTGTCTTGTTGAAGGTTTGAGGGGAGGAGGGGTTCTGTCCTGGGGCCCCTCAGTAGAAGAAGAAGAGAAGCTGGCAGGCTGCTGACCGTGGCTCTGTTCGCTCTGAAAGGAATGTCTGCCGCGGCATCAGTCACTGCTGGCATTCTGGAGTCGCTCTGCCAGCTCCACGCACTCACTCAGACGCACTCACACCGGTGCACGGCTGTGATAGGCAGAGGACGAAGAGCAGCACATCTTATCGACGCCGATCCAGATGAACCTACAGACACGCTGCTTTCCCACCGGCTGCTCAGTTGGCCACCATTAGCCTCCTTTTAGCGTCAGCGCTCCTAAGGCGAAAGGAGGGGCACCAATGCCAAGGTGCTCCCCCGGTTTGGTTTCCCAGAGCTGCAGGCCCTGAGGCTTACTGGCCCGTGGAGACATAAGCCACGTTCTCCCTGGGGCGCTCGGCCAACCCAGATGCTTGGCAGGGGTTGGCCGTCCAATAGGAGGCTTCCAAGAGCCGTGGATGGCTATGATATGTTCCACCGAGGGGCAGTTTCGCTCGTGTGGAATTTGGATGGATGAAAGGAATGTGTGGCTGGGGGTGGACTGAGGGAGCATCTGCAGGGCTTTACGGGTTTGGTTCCAGCAAAAGGCCTCCTGGTAAAGCAGATTTAAAATGAGCCCAAGGTTTCACTGTATATTATAAAGATTTAAGTTAAACTAAATGTTGAGAGAAAAGCTATTTTAAAAATGCGAGGTAATTTTTTTTACTGCTTTCCGTCTGTTTTTCCAATTCACAAGTTACGTTTAGGATTCATATTTTCATTATTGTTGCTGAGCCGTCCTGACCCTGTTTTTACAGGGGGCAGGCTCAACACCCATTGGCTGCTGTGACAGGAAGTTGGGCCACAGCGGATCAGGCATGCCCGCACAGAAGTAAACTGGCCAAAGATGGAGATCTGTCGCTCTAGGGGAGCATTTGCAGATTTCAGCATCTGTTAAATGAACAATTATGCAGACTGTTTGTGATTCTGTCTGTGATCTGTACAAAGGCAGAAGAACACAAGTCACCCAATCTGACTGTGACAGCTGTTAGAGTATGTGACCTATCTAAACTTTGAAAATCATTGTTCAATCATTATTCTTATTTTATTATCCACAGTAACTACTTAAAGAGTTATGTCTCGGCTCTGCTACATTTTGAAGGGTTAGTGGGACAGGTGGATGTTCCCTGCCCCCCGTCACTGGATAGGGCGGTGGACAGGTGTGGAAAAGTCTCGTGCTTTAGAAAATGCAGTGTGAACATGCTACAAGACTTCAGAATTCCCAATGCTCAACACTCTCTGCAGTCCTAGTCTTACTGCTCTGATGAGGACAGCTACACTAATCCTCCCAGGATAGGTAGGTCTCCAGTGGGCAGCAGCTGCCCCAGACCCCTGGTCCTCTATACGGGCACAGTTTATCTAGCTCTTGGTGACAAATCTCCAACTTCTGCCTTATTAAAAGGCCACATTATTCTGACGGACTCCTCTCACCCACAGACTAACAGATTAAACAGCACTAAATGCTGCTAATAAGGCGGCTTAAAGGTGGTCATTGATACACTGCTCCAGTGTCTCAGGCATTTGACTGGGATGTCTTCTGGACCCTCGTTGTGGAGATGTGATGTTGCCGGTCAGCTCGCTCTGAAAAGACCTCATATCTCTCTTTTTACCTCTCTGAAAACTTCAGGAGCACTGCTGAAGGCTAACAGCAGATCTATGATGTCTACAGTGAGCCCATGGTGCAAACCAGTGGTTGTTTATTTTCAAATGTAGTGGTAAACTGTGCTAAAAACAAGCCTTAACCTAACTGCATGCTTCATTCCATCTTATCTTATTACATTGCAAGGTCTGCTCTGCTCTTTCTTTTTTTTTCTTTTTTCTTTTACTCTGCAAAAGAGCAAAGAAAAATATAAAAGTTCTACAAAACTGATTCAGTTTGGTAATTTTTAATCTAACACATAACTGACATTATAACTGTTTTAATTCACGCAGTCTGTCAAAGAGTCAAAGTTGTTCACAAACGCTGACACGCACAGGTTAAAATCCCCCCATGAAGGTTTATGACCATTTGTAACACAGACGTGTTGTTTTGCTGATTCCCTCCGACGGCTCTGTCTTGATGCTTTTGATTAATACGAGCAGGAATCTTTTGTGAGCAAGATATATGCTGTGATTCATCTGCAAAATAATCCAATCATTACCAACTAATGATGGGGGGTGAAAAATGACGCACCGTACCCAACATGCATCGGGGGCCCGGTGCTCAGTGGATCGGAGGCCCCACCTGTCACAGCCCCGCTGTAATTGCATTGAGGGCTCCTCGCGCCCCGCACACAATACTCATCTTAATGAAGCCGTCTGACGAGATGGCAATTACGGACTTCTGTCACTGTCACCGGGGGCAACAGGGAGGAGGTGGGAGGAGGCGGCGCAGAGCAGAACCCCGGGGGCTTGCGCTCCACGCCCGCTGTGTTCCACTGGATGGCTTAGCCACTGTCAAAGGCGAGTGGAGAGGCGGAGCGGGATTAGAGAACGGCGGTACGAGGGGCTGTTAGGAATGAAGTGGAGACGAGAGACGAGAGAGGAATGACACTGTGACGCACACTTGAACATCACACAGCACTACAGCGCAGTGTCAGCTCCGTAGGCTTTTGTTATTAAAACTATTTGTGCATGGTTATGCAGATCAGATGTGTAAAAAAGTGTGTTGATTTGGTGAGATGTGTTTTCACCAAATGGTAACATGCCTTATCAGTTTTAGTTAGATGTGGAGTGTCTCATCAGCTGTGAACAGAAATGATGGGTTATTCTTTTTTCAAAACAACTTTGAGCCACCACATTTTAATAATGATGTCATAATAATCATATTCAAAAATTCTGCTTATTTGAGGTGGCTTTTCAAAAAAGTTAGGTCAAGTTTCCTTTTGTGTCCCTGTTGATTATTTTCTGCATTTAACCCATTTATTATTAAATGGCCTATCAAAGCTATTTGTAGCAGAGTACAGAGCAGAGCACTGTCTGAGCCGATCCTTCAGAGACCCTGGAGCTGAAGCCTCGTACTCTCTGCAGCTCTTTGTTGATGAATTGGATGGATTGAACGTGAGAAAACAACAACAGCTGCCTCAAAGGGCTAAACAGACTGTACTAGACAACACTACCTGTGTTTCTAACCCTCCATCAAGGTTAAGAAAAACAAAACAAAAAAAAAAAAAAGATGGGAATAAAGGAGAAAATTTAGTGAGATTCCAAAAGGGGATCCAGTCCCAGGATTTACAGAGATGTGTCTAGGAAGGGTTCATTGAAGCTGTGTTTCTTTTTCTGAACATAAACATGCACAGGTGCTGGTCATATAATTAGAATATCATCAAAAAGTAAAACTTGTATATCATATTTATTTCAAATGTTTATTTCTTTTCATTTTGATGATTATAACTGAAGGGTGCACACTGGCAGAGTGGTTAGCACTCTTACCTCACAGCAAAAAGGTTGTCATTTCAAAACCCAATTTCATTTTTCAACAGGACTTAGCACCTGTACCTGGTTTAAGGACCATGGTATCCCCGTTTTCAATTGGCCAGCAAACTCGCCCGACCTTAACTTCATAGAAGATCTATGAGGTATTGTGAAGAGGATGATGCGATATGTCAGACCCAACGATGCAGAAGAGCAGAAGGCCACTATCAGAGCAACCTGGGCTCTCATGACACCTGAGCAGTGCCACAGTCTGATCGACTCCATGCCACGCCGCACTGCTGCAGTAATTCAGGCAAAGGAGCCCCAACTAAGTATTGAGTGCTGTAAATGCTCATACTTTTCATGTTCATACTTCTCAGTTGGCCAAGATTTCTTAAAAGCCTTTCTTTGTATTGGCCTTAAGTAATATTCTAATTTTCTGAGATACTGAGTTTGGGATTTTCCTTAGTTGTCAGTTATAATCATCAAAACTTATAGAAATGAACATTTGAAATATATTAGTCTGTGTGTATGTTTTTAAATGGAATTAGGGAAATAAATCAACTTTTTGATGATATTCTAATTATATGACCAGCACCTGAACAGCCACTTTCTCCTCATTAACAATTCATCCTATCTCTATCTCCAAAGGTTGTAAGATGATCAAAAAATTATTTTAGAATGATTATTAATGAATGTTCCCAGAATTTGCTTGTCAAACTGTCATATCTAACCTCATATAACCCACTATGGTTTCACAATCTGTTAAACTTTGAGAAAGTGTCTATTCTCGAAAGGCTTTGCTCTAAATCTATGCAGAATTAGATCTTCTCTGGTTTCACTGGTGTCTGAAGTCATGGTGGCTAAAGGGAAATGTGTGTAAGAGGCTAAATGGCAGTTTGATTCTTAATGGTGATGTGATGGATGCCCCAACACAAAGTGGTATTAAAAGGCCCAAACAACGGTCCAGGACACATTTAGCTGTGTTAAATGATTGGTAGCTCCTGTTTCAATGCATGAGACATCTGTTAAGATTATTATAAATAATATAAAAGATCAGGCTTAACTATTTTAGACATAAAAGACATATTTGTAACACAGCTTTATAGATTGGACACAGGTTTAAATGTCGTGGGGCCTCTAGTACCATGGTTCACAAACATTTGTAGTGTAGTAGCTGTAAATGTTTTGTTTTGTTAGTCATTTTTATAAAGAAAAATCGTATTTCTGTACCAAACATCTAGGACTTTGGTGTGTAGCTCATACTCATACTTTAAATTGTTAGCTAATATCAATAGCAAAGGGAAAAGGGGAGACACAGCTCTTACGACATAGACGGTCACTCTAATCTAGTCATAGTCTTTTTGCGAGTTGTTTACGTTGTTTTTGCAGAATTAATTATGAAAAACAACCTCATGCTATACAGGCCGGGTTATTCATTATAAATGCACAGCTTTAGAAGAGACTTCAGCCAATGGTATATTGATATTTCCTTGTCTACACAAATCTGCATTAGGATCTATCTCTAGGATATGTATAGAAATAATGGACAAATTATTTTACACCAAAAACTATGTAAGATTTCCTTCTCTACCAAGCGGACTACAGCCCGGGTAGTTATGGAGGCAAAACCCCGGACCTGGGTGGAGTTTGGTGAGGCAATGGAGAAGGACTATCGGTCGGCCTTTAAGAGATTCTGGCAAATTGTCCGGCTCTGGAGGGGGAAGCAGCGCCCTGCCAACACTGTTTACAGTGGAGGTGGGAATCTGAGGTGGTGTCCTGTTTGGGGACCACAGGATCTTGTCTCTGCTTTTTGCAGATGATGTTGTCCTGTTGGCTTCATCAGGCCAGGACCTTCAGCGTGCACTGGGATAGTTTGCAGCCGAGTGTGAAGCTGTTGGGATGAGAATGATCCAAGTCCGAGGTCATGGTTCTCAGCTGGAAAAGGATGGCTTGTCCCCTTCAGTAATTCACATATCTTGGGGTTTTGTTCACGAGTGAGGGAATGATGGAGCAGGAGATTGACAGACAGATTGGTACATCTTCTGCAGTGATGAAGTCAATGTACTGGTCTGTTGTGGTAAAGAAGGAACTAAGCTGTAAGGCGAAGCTTTCAATTTACCAGTCGAGGTATGTTCCTACTCTCACCTATGGTTGTGAGCTTTGGGTCATGACCGAAAGAACAAGATCCTGGATACAGGCACCTGAAATGAGTTTCCTCTGTAGAGTGGCGGAGACAGGGTGAGGAGTTCGGTCACTCGGGAGGAGCTCAGAGTAGACCCGCTGCTCCTCCACATCAAGAGGAGCCAGCTGAAGTGGCTCGGGCATCTGTTTCGGTTTGTCTCTAACTTTTCCTACCGGGAGGAGGCCCCAGGGAAGACCTAGGACACGCTGGAGGGACAATGTCTCTCGGTTGGCCTGGGAACGCCTCAGAATTACCCTGGAAGAGGATGTACAGTGCCTTGCGAAAGTATTCGGCCCCCTTGAACTTTGCAACCTTTTGCCACATTTCAGGCTTCAAACATAAAGATATGAAAATGTAATTTTTTGTGAAGAATCAACAACAAGTGGGACACAATCATGAAGTGGAACGAAATTTATTGGATATTTCAAACTTTTTTAACAAATAAAAAACTGAAAAATTGAGCGTGCAAAATTATTCAGCCCCTTTACTTTCAGTGCAGCAAACTCTCTCTAGAAGTTCAGTGAGGATCTCTGAATGATCCAATGTTGACCTAAATGACTAATGATGATAAATGGAATCCACCTGTGTGTAATCAAGTCTCTGTATAAATGCACCTGCACTGTGATAGTCTCAGAGGTCCGTTTAAAGCGCAGAGAGCATCATGAAGAACAAGGAACACACCAGGCAGGTCCGGGATACTGTTGTGGAGAAGTTTAAAGCCGGATTTAAATACAAAAATGTATACACAAACATTAATGGAGCTTACATCGCGACCCCCCTCCCCCACCTCGGACAGTCTGATCACCTTTCTTTGTTTCTCACCCCTAAGTATTCACCCCTCATCAATCGTGTGAAGCCATCAGTGAAGACCATCAAAGTGTGGCCAACTGGAGCAGATTCTTTACTTCAGGACAGGTTTCAACACACTGACTGGAGTATGTTTGCTTCTCAGGCTGCCTGTGGCTCTCACACGGACATTGATATCTACACCTCCTCTGTACTGGATCCCATCAACTTCACCATTGACAGTGTTACAACAGAAAAACAGATAACAACATACCCTAATCAGAAGCCATGGATGAACAAGGAGGTGCGACTTCTGCTGAAAGCCCGCAACACTGCCTTCAGGTCAGATGACGCTGAGGCCTACAGTAAATCCAGGGCTAACCTGAAAGGGGCATCAAAAGGCCAAGTACAGCTACAAGCTGAAGGTAGAGGAACAACTTTCTAACTCTGACCCCCGACGCATGTGGCAGGGCATCCAAGTCATCAGTGACTACAAGTCAGGCAACTCCACTCCAACGGTCACGGACGTCTCCTTCCTGAACAAGCTAAATGACTTTTATGCTCGCTTCAATAGCGAGAGCAAGGAGACGGCCACCAAAATCTCACCCTCAGCAGACCACCAACCTCTCAAACTCACCTCCACAGATGTCCACACTGCACTGAGCCGGATCAACGCACGCAAGGTTGCAGGCCCGGATGGCATTCCTGGACGCGTGCTTAGGGCATGTGCTGAGCAGCTTGCAGGGGTCTTCACAGACATTTTCAACCTGTCCCTCACCCAAGCAACTGTCCCAACATGTTTTAAGTCCACATCCATTGTGCCAGTACCAAAAACTCCTCCCCAATGTGCCTGAATGACTATCGCCCGTAGCACTCACTCCCATCATTATGAAGTGCGAGCGACTGGTCCTAGCACACCTCAAAGACTGCCTCCCACCCACACTGGACCCACACCAATTTGCCTACTGCAAAAATAGGAGCACAGAGGATGCAGTATGCACAGTGCTGCACTCTGCACTCACACACTTGGACAATAACAACACATATGTTAGGATGTTGTTTGTTGACTTCAGTTCAGCATTTAACACCGTCATTCCCTCCAAGTTGACCACAAAACTTGGAGACCTGGACATTAACACCTCCCTCTGCAACTGGATTATGGACTTTCTGACCAACAGGCCTCAGCATGTTCGGTCAGGCAACACCCACTCCACCACCATCACACTCAACACTGGCGTACCACAGGGCTGTGTGCTGAGCCCATTCCTTTACTCCCTTTACACCTACGACTGCAAGCCTGTGCATGGATCCAACTCCATCATTAAGTTTGCAGACGACACCACGTGATTGGCCTCATCACAGACAACGATGAGACTGCCTACAGGGAAGAGGTAAAGCACCTGGCCACATGGTGCGCTGACAATAACCCTTAACACCACTAAGACAAAGGAGCTCATTGTGGACTTCAGGAAGAAAAAAGGAGGCACGCATGACCCCATCCACATTAATGGTATGGTTGTTGAACGTGTCTCCAGCTTCAAGTTCCTGGGAATCACCATCTCGGAGGAACTGTCCTGGACCACAAACACCTCCAGCCTGGTCAAGAAGGCTCACCAGCGCCTCTTCTTCCTCAGGACACTGAAGAAGAACCAGCTGTCTTCAGCCATCCTGGTGAACTTTTACCGGTGTGCGATCGAGAGCATCCTGACCAGTTGCATCACAGTCTGGTATGGAAACTGCTCAGTGGCTGACCGCAAATCACTGCAGAGGGTGGTGAAAACTGCCCAGCGCATCACAGGGACACCACTTCCTGCTATTGAAGACATCCAGAGGAAACGCTGTCTACGCCGAGCTCGCAGCATTCTTAAGGACTCCTCTCACCCTGACCATGGACTGTTTAACCTCTTGCCCTCCGGGAGGCGCCAGGAGCCTCCGGACAAAGACCACAAGACTCAGGAACAGCTTTTTCCCTACAGCTGTCTCCTTACTGAACTCTGCCCTCTGACACCACCACACACACAGACTCCTCCCCCACATCACCACTGCGTCTGACTGATTTATTTATTATTTACAACAAGCAAACAGTAAACTTGTTATTACTTCCACTACATCCATTTGCACACTGTAATATTTTCTATGCACTGTACTGTCCATTGCACTAGTGTAAATGATGTTCATATGTTCATAGTTCTGCCTATAGTGTACATACACTTTTACATAATCCATCTGTATAGTATGTTCATAGTACACCTACCTGTATATCATAATTATAGTATTTAAAATCTGTCAATTATGTCCATAATACTTATCTGTATAGTTATTGTACATATTATAGACCTTGTATATTCTGTACTTACTGCTTATTGCACTTCTGGTTAGATGCTAACTGCATTTCGTTGCCTTGTACCTGTACTTGTGTAATGACAATAAAGTTGAATCTAATCTAATCTAATCTAAAAAAGATTTCCCAAGCTTTAAACATCCCAAGAAGCACTGTGCAAGCGATAATATTGAAATGGAAGGAGTATCAGACAACTGCAAATCTACCAAGACCTGGCCGTCCCTCTAAACTTTCAGCTCATACAAGGAGAAGACTGATCAGAGATGCAGCCAAGAGGCCCATGATCACTCTGGATGATCTGCAGAGATCTACAGCTGAGGTGGGAGACTCTGTCCATAGGACAACAATCAGTCGTATACTGCACAAATCTGGCCTTTATGGAAGAGTGGCAAGAAGAAAGCCATTTCTTAAAGATATCCATAAAAAGTGTTGTTTTAAGTTTGCCACAAGCAGTGTTAGAAGTAACGGCGTTAGAGTATAACGGCGTTACTAACGGCGTTAATTTTTCAGTAATAAGGTAATCTAATTAATTACTTTTCCCATCGTTGTAACGCCGTTATCATTACTGAGAATGTAAAGTGTTGCGTTACTACAATTTGGTTGAATAAAGCACGAGGTGTCATGCTTTGGCTACACATCAGCTGCTGCTGGAGAGGGTGCCCTGCTCATGCGGTCTCACTGCACGCGCTGACTTCCACTAAACACAAGACAGCGTCAGCGACAATGGCGAGGAGCGTTCTCGAACTGGAAGTACCGGCACTACTTCTCGTTAATTGAAATTAAAGGCAAGAATGTTTCTGTAACATGCTATGTCCAGGAAAAAAATACTTTATCCACGTCTGCCTCAAGTAACTCAAATCTTATGAAGCACCTCACATCAACACATGCTAACACGACACTTGTTGCTGCTGCTAACCCCAAATGAAGCTAGCGTGAGTTCCAGTGAAGGAGACAGAGCCACTGTTAAAACAAACAACCCTCGATTTTACGTGTCAGCAACAACCACTGGTTTAGTTTTTAGATGAGGAGTATTTTAGAATAAATTAATGTATTATTCATTTTCTTTGAGAATGAACAACATGTTAATCTACAGAGAGTTGGATTGTGTTCTGTTTATTATAATAATAATAATAATAATTTACAGGTACAGACTTAATGGCCAGATCTTCCTTTGTTTCTTTTTACACAAGTTTACATTTGTGTGACTTAATTTTGCCATTGAATTTTATTTTCAATATTTATTTTTTATATGTTTTTATTTCTATGTATATCATATGGCAGGTTGCAATCTATTGAGTTCAAATAAATACCAAATGTTCTAAAATACTATATATAGTGTTTTTATTCTTCAATCAGTTAATTTAAACATTTTTGATATTTAAGCTGTTACAGAACGTAATACCCTTATAAAACATAAAAATAACGTCAGTTACTTTGCTGAGTAACTGAGTTACTTTTACAATGTGGTAACTGAGTTACTAACTCAATTACTTTTTAGGAGAAGTAATTTTTAACTGTAAATAATTACTTTTTTGAAGTAAGATGACCAACACTGGCCACAAGCCAGCTGGGAGACACATCAAACATGTGGAAGAAGAAGAACTTTTTGGCAACAATGCAAAACGTTATGTTTGGCGTAAAAGCAACACAGCTCATCACCCTGAACACACCATCCCCACTGTCAAACATGGTGGCAGCATCATGGTTTGGGCCTGCTTTTCTTCAGCAGGGACAGGGAAGATGGTTAAAATTGATGGGAAGATGGATGGAGCCAAATACAGGACCATTCTGGAAGAAAACCTGATGGAGTCTGCAAAAGACCTGAGACTGGGACGGAGATTTGTCTTTCAACAAGACAATGATCCAAAACATAAAGCAAAATCTACAATGGAATGGTTCACAAATAAACATATCCAGGTGTTAGAATGGCCAAGTCAAAGTCCAGACCTGAATCCAATCAAGAATCTGTGGAAAGAACTGAAAACTGCTGTTCACAAATGCTTTCCATCCAACGTCACTGAGCTCGAGCTGTTTTGCAAAACTGGTAGAGACATACCCCAAGCGACTTACAGCTGTAATCGCAGCAAAAGGTGGCGCTACAAAGTATTAAGTTAAGGGGGCTGAATAATTTTGCACGCCCAATTTTTCAGTTTTTTATTTGTTAAAAAAGTTTGAAATATCCAATAAATTTCGTTCTACTTCATGAATGTGTCCCACTTGTTGTTGATTCTTCACAAAAAAATTACAGTTTTATATCTTTATGTTTAAAGCCTGAAATGTGGCAAAAGGTCGCAAAGTTCAAGGGGCACGAATACTTTTGCAAGGCACTGTATCTGGGTTACTTAGAATGTTAAATGGTTTTCTTCTAAACATTTTCAACAATAGTTATTCTTTTTGCAAATAATAATAAAGATCAGAATTAAAATTTTGTTTATTTGATTGGACAGTGCATGTTAATGAACATAGATGAGACACAACCACATGAATGTAAACATGCCAGATTGTAGCCGTAGGCTAATTTCCATCCGTTGTCCCAACATTCTCACACCATTCACCAGAGCAACAATCACACACATTCATACACCAGTGCTGTGTCACTGGAGGCAAGGAGGGTTAAGTGTCTTGCCCAAGGACACAACGACAGTATGAACTGTGGGGAGAGCGGGAATCGAACCGCCTACCTTCCGGTTGAAGGACGACAGTTCTACCACTGAGCTACTGCCGCCCCTTGTTATGTTAATGATGTTAATAAAATGTTTTTCACAATATAATAAGCATGCAATAAACACTATAAACACTATATAGTTCCAAAAGTAGGATGAAAATCCATGACGTTTGTCCTTTTTCCCCACAGAACTTTTCCTAGCTCTGAGGAAAGGCTCTAAGGACATACTGTTGATGTTATATTGGGGTATAGAAATCAAACTGAACAGAATTGACCAGAGTTCTTAGAATCTTTATTCACGAACCTTGTTCCAGGCATAGGTTTCTTTTAAGAAACCTACAACACAAAGAATTAACTATTACCTCTGTCCAGTACTAAAGCAGAGGAAAGTGTATAAAGTTCAATAAATGTAAAGCAGAAGGAGTTGTATTCTGCACCATTAACTGAATCTGAAGTGGTCACTGCAGCCGCTTTACAGTACCATCCCATCGCTATGTTTTTTTTTTTTAGTTTGTCTCTAGCTAAGCTTTTAGCAACATGGTAAAAATGGTTTATTCACTTCTCTGCTCTAGTTCTGGAGTCCACTGCACAACATTTACAATATCACAGGGGTCAAACACATTAGCCTCTTTAGCTTTAGCACAAATAGTGTGTAATACTTTATGTTTGCTAAATTGATTGATGTTAAAAGTTGGATTGTCTTTGTGGTCAGTTTAAATGGGGCACAGAAAGAGGGCTATTAGAGGGACACATACACAGATCTACTGGAGTCTATGTCTCTCTCTCTCTCTCTCTCTCTCTCTCTCTCTCTATATATATATATATATATATATATATATATATATATATATATATATATATATATATATATATGTGGGAATAATGTGGGATTAAAAAGATTAAGTCAAAGTAATGTTTGAGATCTTTTAATGAACCATAATGAGCCAAACTTGGAGGAACTTACAGGCTGAAGCTCCTCATTATAGAGACATTTATACCTGCCTCCTGACCCATGAGTCCACCCAGACACAGACAGCATTGTCTGGATGTGGACGTTCGCCTGTGATTGACTAACGAGGCCCCAATTTTATTGAGAAGAGGCAGAGGCCACTCAAAGTTCAGCCCTAAACCCCAGCTCCTCAAAGTCAGCTTCTTCTTATTTTTTTAGCTGCTCTTTGTCTCAAATGATTTCTGACAGCAACGTTTATGTTTGATAAATCAAAATAGCTCACAGTTGAAATACGAGCACGTGTGGCTTCTCTGTGCTCTACCTCTCGTTCTGGGAATGATTCATCTTTGAAAAGTCGGCAGAAAGAAAAAAAAAACCTCCCTGCTGCGTTCCACCTGGTTAGGACTGACAGCTGCAGCTAAGTCCCGCCCACTCACCTCACAGCACATTAACATCCGTCGCTCTCGTATGAGTTCCCACCTTTTTTACCCCGACGCTCGGAGACACGTTTGGCTCCGCTGTCGGTGCTAAACGGTGATTGACAGCCTTCAGGAGTGGACCGCACAGATCTGTCAGTGCACATTACTCACAGAAACCCCAGCGTGTTAATAATGACTCTGCTCTGTCTCTGTGGCGGAGTCCTGAGCGGGATTGGGCTGTGTATGAGTTCAGATAATCACATTTGTTTAATTAGGCACAGCTAATAGACTCTCCAGGAGACGGGCCGTGCGGTTGTGAGATGCATGTCAAACGCAGGCCCCGGTGGCAGCGCTCTCACTCCACACACCCTCACGGTGATTCCGACTCTGGAGGAGCTGTTAGCAGGTAGTGCCCGTGTTGCTGCCACCGCGACGCAAACAAGAGATGGCATTTGATGTTGAACACATTAAATGGGCCTCTCGCTCGAAAACGCAGTAACCTACGTTTGATTGGGGCTGAGGAGACACAGGTGACACACACACAAGATTGTAAAGATCAGAACGAAAGTCACACATTCATCTGGTGAGCAGAGGGTTTAATCACACTCACTACCTTTACATGACACAAGAGAGAGTCACAGTTGGACTGTAACGGAAATAATTTATACACAGCACCCACATTAATTAACCTGCACCTAAAAGTAGTCTATTAGAAGATAGATTATTAACTAGGGAGCTGTCTACAATATAGTGTGTGATTGTCTGTTGTCCAAAGTTATATGAAGGGCCGGGCCACTTAATAGATGTCATCCCCTCGGCTCTAGTGATTTAAAACTACAAAATCAATTGGTAAATCATGTGAATATACTTAAGTAAGGTTTTGATTTTCTTTGTTACAAAAAGGCAAAAACATGCATGTGTTTGGACGGTGGGAGGAAGCCGGAGTACCCGGAGAGAACCCACAGTAACACATGGAGGACATGCAGACTCCTCACAGAAAGACCGGAGTCAGCCGAGCATGTTTGAGTCGGCTGGGGTTTGAACTCACAACCTTCTTGCTTTGAAGCAGGAGCACTAACCTCTCTGCCACATTTACCCAGAATTCATCATGTTGTAAAACAGCAACAGGTTGCTCAGACAGCAGATTTAGTTTAGGTCAGACTTGTGTTTTAAAAGGGTTTGGATCAATCAGACACAGAACCATGACAACGCTCCGTCTGTAACTCAGACACTTTGCTAATGGAAATTACTGCCCATTCAATCTCCGCTGATAATGGACACATTTCTGTATATGTAAAGCTCAGCCTCAGAGACTAGCTTGTTTTGGGAGCATGCTTGTTGGCAGGCTTGGCTCATCAGCGGTCTGTGCAGCGGTGAGCGAACTCTCAGCGTGTCACCTTTTGTTAAACTGGATTTGAAGTGCTATTTTGGGCGGAAACCTTTATGCTGTGTTAATGCAGTGAGTATCCTTCCCTCATGTACTGACACAGCTTCTGTGACTCGAGGGAAGAGCGTGTGTCTCATCCCCGGGGGCAGTCTCGGGGAACACTGTGGACTGTCCCAACCACATCTGTAGCTGGCAGTAATAGGCGTGTTTTCGGTGAAGTGACCGATTTACTGTTACTGAGCATGACATTACATGACTGGGTAAAATGTGGTTGATCCAATCACCTTCTGTTATTCATTTAAAAAACACTTTCTGTGGAACAGACTACAGACCATCTGACAGGTATGGTTATGTTCTACTTACTGCACATTAATATTTTAATTACAAAAAAATTAGAAACAAGCATAAATTATTATTTTTAAATGTGAGGTGGGCCTGCATTTATTTCACGACAGGGTATCCAAACAGTCACTGGTCACAACGACTGGAGCATAAATGGGACAGCTCACAGTTATGGGAAATCAGTTATATATGTGCATATTAGTCATGTGCTTTTTGGTTTCGGTTTCATCTAGCACTTTTTTCTGTTTCATTTCTTTTTTGAAGAAACAGTGGCAGGCTCCAGGGTACGTTTATGACTGGGAAGAGGGATATTACAGAAGGCAACAAAAAATGGGCTATAGTTTATGCCACTATACCACTGGCTAACTTCTTCAGATGGTGGACTTTGATGTATTCATGTATATTTACTCTCATAAATCATTTATGCACAACTTCTCACTATTGTTTACAATTAAGTTACAATTTGACTAAAGAAACCAAAGCGTCTAAACTGAGGTACTGTGTTTGATGACGCAATTGAAAAGCTCATTCCAAAAGACAATTGACTAACCCGAGCATTGAAACAGTTGGTGAATGACACATTACATTCCACACAATTCTGGTGCTATTTCATCAAGAGTTACAGTTAGGTCAAGTTCTGTGTAAATAACAGTCACTTGGACAAGAGCAAGGACATGGAGACTGTCCTGAAGGATCCAAACACAGTCTTTATAATAATACTTGTGTTTCCATAAATACATTTAATTTAGAAAATAGCTCTAGTCAAATGGACTAATGTTACTATGGAACAAAATTTTCATTAAGAGTCAAAATGGAAACTAATTTTTAACAAAAGCACAACCATTGATGACTGTGACATTTACGGCTTCTTCTTTTTGGACTGATACTAGTCAGGTGCAGTCTGCTGTGTACAGGACCACAATAGGACAACACTATTCCCCTGTCCATTATCAGACACGGGTACAATTAGCAATGTAGCGCTTAAGACTGTTCTTGGTTTTGAAATGATTCTTACTCAATCTTATCTCAGTCTCAAAAATTACAACCAAGACCACAAATAGTATTTTTGTCTCTTACTGGGATATTTAATGTAATAAAACATCTGTAACTGTGCCTCTGTAACCAAACATTAAGCCCTCTATGAAACTGGATTTGGACTGTTTGGATTGTTCCTTGGTATCTATTCAACGTATGACACACTGGTTCTGGTCTTGACTTGGACATAGTCTTGTTGACTAGTCTTGTCTTGATCTCTAAAGGTCTTGGTTTGTTATGGTCTCGATACCCTCTGGTCTGGATCGATGTGGACTTGTCTTCAACACCAGAAAAGAGCAATATTTACAGAAATATCTGCTTGTTGCAATATGGGAGCACTGTCACTTTACAATGGCCTCTGGACCCATTGTGGACTTTAGAGGACACGTTAACACTGAGTCTGAACAGAACCACAGAACCACTACGACAATCTGATAACAAAAGACCACAGATTAGAACAGAAGAGGATGGCAGGATGAAACAGCCAACTCGTGTTTGTTTATGGAATCCTCTTTCGTCTTTTAAAAATTAACAATTATAGGGCACGTGCAAAAGAAAGTTTAGGACTCACCACAAAACCCAACGAGCATTCCAGGTTCACACGAGACGCCTGCCTCTAGCTCCTGGGCATCTCTCTGAGACAAATTACTTTGAGCAGTCAATAGGCTGTAATTAAACTCTACCCACTTGACAGAGGCGCACCGTGTCTCTCTGTTTAGTTATGAGTTGGAAAGATTAATTCAGGGGTACATCACCCTTGTAATTTTCCAAGTGCTGTTTATTGTTTTTTAAAAGAGAAAGTGCAGACAGTGAGAGGCCTTCTGTCATTAGTTTGTGCCACACACAGGTACATTTCTTTCTTCTGTTTAGTCTGCTCCTTGCATTAGGTGTTTGGAGCAGAAGCATTATGAAGGTGGAAAAAGTGAGGGCTGGTCCATCCATGCGGCATTAGCAGAACTGCACCTTCATATCCAATCAGCTTTAACTCTTGACAAATGAAACAGTGAAGAGTTTACATTGTTGCCATTATTAAGTATTGAAAGGGCCTTGTGGACAGTTGCGTATCAGGGATCCTCATATCTTTGTGTTTTACTCTGCCCTGTTTTAGACACATCGCTTCAAAATCAAAGAGTGCTTTACCATCCCATAAATCGGGTTCATCTACAAGAGGCACTGTGCTCAGGCCCGGTTCTTTTTGTGGCAGTGTGAGTGCAGACCAGTGAGGGACAGAGGATGGGACAAACTGGCCCTAGTGTGAGTGCACCTTTACCTTCAGATTTCAGAGTGTCTCAAATAGAACCCAAACTCACACTGTATGAGTCAATCACAAACGAGGAAAGATGAAACTCATGTTTTGTCTGCTCACACTGTACGACCCGAAGATTTGACTTGTCAGAATTTCATCTGACTATCCGATTGCTGGTTGGGAATGTGTCAGGAGGGGTTAATCCCTT
Organism: Perccottus glenii; assembly: GCA_024416835.2. Taxonomy (NCBI): domain Eukaryota; kingdom Metazoa; phylum Chordata; class Actinopteri; order Gobiiformes; family Odontobutidae; genus Perccottus; species Perccottus glenii. The sequence goes on from CM044551.2 coordinate 30,219,804, forward strand.
CTCATAAACCCCCGTACACAGGACAACAAGGACGCACAATAAACCTGAAATTTGTTCTGGCTCATACAACCAGAAATTGGGTCTTTGCTGGCTTTGCTGTTAACTGTTAGTGTTAACTATTCCTCTGTGCTCTGTCCTGCTCTTTACCTTAGAGCTACTACACTGCAGAGTTACTGACGCTCCTCCCTTGGCAGTCAAGGTTATAGCAAAAGATTTTTTTCCCTTCACATTGTTTGTCCCATGAGATGCAATTAGGTTTTCAGTTAGTGTCATCAAATCAATCAAATGAGTCATTTTTATCTTCAGTTGTGAACAGATATGTGAAATATGAGATGAGCTGAGTCATTTATCCCAACTCATCACATTCTCTATTGTTTTCATTAAAAGTATGCTTTGTTTAGAGACAATAGCGTCCAAACTGAGGCATGTTTTAGACAAATCCTGCTTTAAAGCTTGCTCAAAAAAACAGGTGAAGTTTGCAAGACTCTGAAAGAATTGTGGTCACATCAGTGGAGTCATGGTACATTTCTCATTTCTTCTTCTCTCCTCTTCTGTCGGTGAGATATCAAGTTATTCTTTCCCCCTCATGTTTGTGCCATTCAAATGAATTTAGAAAAACACAAATTCTTGCATCCTCTGAAGTCAGTGATGGAGTTTCAAAGATTGTCCAAGAGCAGTTTATTTTAGTGTTTCACCTCTGACTGCTCCTCTCTGAGCCTCATTGGGCCCTCTTGTGGCAGCGCTCAGTACTGCAGTAGAGTGAACAGCAGGATAACAAATCTGACTCTCTGCAGCGGAATCAGCAGCTGTTGTCCGCAATGATCAAAACACAGCCTGAATGTGTAATGAGCGCTGCATTTGAATGTCTTTAGTGGAACTTTGCGCTCACTCTCCAGGGACAGGCCTGTGGGGATTGTATGCAGAGATGTGTTTGTGTTTTCTTTCTTGTTTAAAAATGCAGAATTCACACCCGGCTCATAGTGAAACTTTTGTGGAGCAGAAAAGCCACAACACACAGGCTTTTCTGAGAAGAATCCGTAGGTGGGCGCTTCAAATAAGGCCCCTGCATCTCTGCCGTTCTCTAATAAATCTACAGTAAATGCCATGGATTTTAGGAAACTGCTTCAAATTGTTTTCAAAGCATTTATGTGTTTGAACAATAGTCAGTTGTACAGCAGATAGTCCCCACCAATATTCAGATTGATATTGTTTAATAAAAGTGACCTTTTTGTACAGTTAGTAAGATTAGTTTTAAGTTGATACATGTGATGTTATGTGTGAATTCAATAAGGAACTGTGTATTATTATGTTTAATCATTTGTACAAAGATATATTAGGAAACTAGATGGTGTAATCACAAACTCATGCTCATTCTTGTAACACTATGATAATTATTAGTCAGAATAAGAATGGAAATGACAAATACCTTAGTAATATGCACAGTTGCTCTTTTGGACAAAATATTACAGTTAAACTGTTGCTGCTGCGTGGCCACGCATCCATAGCAACTGTCTTAATGTCATTTAGGAGATTTTCCCAAAAACAATATTATTACAATAAAAGACAATGTAATTGGGTTGACAGTGGCAGAGGTTAGGACTCTTTACAATAGATTTCACAGCAAGAAGGTTGCGAGTTCAATCCCAGGGCTGGCCCGTCTGTGTGGAGTCTGCATTACTTCCCCGTGTTACTGTGGGTTCTCTGCCGAATCAGAATGAATGTGAGAGTGAATGGTTGTCTGTCAGTGTTAGCCCTGCCACTGTCCAGGATGCTCCAGTCACCCATGTCACCACTCATGGTTTTCAGTTGTATAGAAGAAGAATGAATGAACACTGTGGTTGTCTATATGCCTGTTTGTGTTTTAATGCTATTTACTCTATTACAGTGTTAATCGGTGATCGTGGTTAAATGTTAAATGGCATCTGCTGGTGTTAAAAGTTCCAGTGACTCGTGGTTGACTGTGAACTCTAAAAAACACTCTGTAAATTTTCACCCTGAGAGCCTGGACATCATTACAAACAGTATGACATTATTTTTTTCTTGAAACTAACCCTTTTAAAAACAAAGTGACTCTGATCTGACAGAGTTTCGGGGCACGCAACCATCTCATGAAAACATGAGTCAGAATCCAGTCAGAACATGTGACATCAGTGGGAATTTAAGTTACAACTCTGATACATATGGGATATTTTTCTATATTTATAGGTCTCTTTTGATTTTCAGTATACAGCCTGGGAGGGTACAGTGCTGCTTTAATGTTGATCAGTGTGGGTTAAAGACTGACCAGTGTTAAAATGATACTGGTCAACTCTCCAGTTTTAGAGTGACTTATAATAGAGTTATTTTAACACTGCCTGTAGTTATTGCCACCAACTCACACCATTGTTAATTTAACATAGTGTGTCATTAATGTTAAGCTCTACAATTATTATTAATCATACACATCATTATTTGTATTTATACATAATTTACCAATAACTGAGTAGATTGAATTACATTTTTAATCCATGTATTTATATCAATTTTTGTATCTATTAGTGTAACCTTTCTAAATTAGGTTTACTAGTTTTTAGTTTTATGAAAATATGCAGCTCACCTCTATTCTGCGTTAATATTTATGTTTAAGATATCTGTTAGTTATACTATTTATGTATTATAGTGTCTTCAATATTTTTGTCACTGTTTGTGTCATGTAATATTGAAGTGTATTACGTTTTAATAATTATAACAACACAATTGATCGTCCTTCATAAAGAGGATGATGAAACATTTATTTGTGTGTGATGTGAGTAGTTTTTAGATCACAACATGTATAAATAAAGCAGTGGATGTTTGGTGCGTAAAGGCGCTCCAGCCTCGTGCCTCTTCACAGACTGCTGTTCCAAACGCTGCAGAAAACACGCACCGCGCTGTGAACGGAGCAAAGCTGCACCCGAACAGCTGGATTACCTGTGGGCTCGTGCACCTGCTCCCGCCCGGGCGCGCGCAAACTGTCAATCAAGCCGAAAATGTACCGCTCTGAACGAGTGTGAAGTGAAGAAGGACATATGGAACCGTGCGCACCAAACCCTCCCGAAAAGAAAAACAGGACTGAGGCAAAGTCAGGAGGAAATTCTGAAGGTCGAACGTGTGATGGGCGTAGAGTTATTTACAAATGCTGCGTTTGTTTGAGTGCGTCGTAAAGCATCTTATTATTTCAGCCTTTTACAAATGTACAGTGTTAACTTTATAAACCCTGCATCCAATGGAGCTGTCATTCTTACGCGTTTAATTTCTCTCTATATAAATGGATTCAAACTGTTGCTTTAAAAGCCATCTCATATGCTGTCTCCACTTTGTCTCTCGAGCTATTTTTGAATCACAGTTACAGTGTGTTTCTTTGGAACCAAAACAGCAATAATTTTTTGTTGCCATTATGACAAAATGCAATATATTATGGCCTAAAGAGCAGTATGATTTAGGTCCACATTAAAATATAAGAAAAAGAAATGAGTTGGGCCAGTTTTTGGTGAAGTTACCTCTTGCTTATTGTATTTTAAAACATAATAAAACTCCCAGAATACATTATGTGCATTAAATATGCAAAATTATAAAGTAGATTCACGAAAACATGTTTGGTTTTGTGTGAGCGTTTACAGAGGTTTTGGAAATAAGCTCAAATAGAAAAGCGTCCAACTGATTATGCGTAAAAACAGACGCATTAACGTTTCTATAGGAGTGACTTAAAACGGAGAGAGAGCCCTGTTTAAAAATGAATCGTGTGCAAACAGACGAACAGACTGCGGCGCGTGCTCGTGTCAAGGTGGCACGCTTTTCTATATCATCATCAGGCTTGTTCCCTAAGTTTAGTTTCTCAATTTATGTTCGTCAAATCCATATCCTTCATTTAAAAAAATATATAAAAATAATTAAAAAAAAATGTTTGTAGGTTTAAAGCGTTGATATGTACGTATGTGCGTGTGTAGTCGTGCGTGAAAGTGTGCGTGTGAGGGGGCGCAGAGCTTTGAACACGATTCTGACATCTCCACTCACTCCTGTCTGGCTGCGCGCGTGAGAATGAACGGCTCGGTTCCTGACGCGTGCGTAAGGCCCGGGTTCACTGGATGTTTGGAGCATCCTCATTTTGAAATTGTGCCCCTCAAGTGGCTTAGCGTTGTTATTAACCTCCTGTTGTACTTTAAACGACTTAAATGAATTGGACTAAAGATTTGTCATCATACTACTGTACCGTTCTTTCTGCTGAGAATATACAGAATAGGACTCTTCGACATAAAAAAATAATTCTGACTGGACACTTTCTCAGCCCTGGTCTCCGGTGGGATTATCTACGTTCTAGAGCCAGGCCCCATGAGTGTGCGTGTGCGCGCGTGCCCGTATGAATGAAGCAGCACCTCGCCGTGATTACGCCTTGACTTTGAGATCTTCACTTTCCTCTGCCCTCGACTGAATATGAAAACTCTGCTCTTTTCTGCGTCTGTGCGTGCTCGTGAGCGCCGGCCTGTCTGTGTATGCGTGCAGTCGTGTGAGTGTGTGTGTGTGTGTGTGTGTGTGTGTGTGTGTGTGTGTGTGTGTGTGTGTGTGTGTGTGTGTGTGTGTGTGTGTGTGTGAGAGAGAGAGAGAGAGAGACACTGTGGCCTCACAACAGACGCTTATTCTGAGACCTCCACTGTTTTTTCGTTTAGCGTGTGACATTCAATGTGAAAATGAATGACACCTATCTCCCTCGCTGTGCGCGTGTCTGTGAGCGCGTGCATGTGAGTGAGAGTAAGTGATTGTTTGTAACACCGCGTTCTCTATTATTTCTTCTCTTCTGCTTCTATGCATTTATCAAAATGAATACGTGTGCGCGCATTGGCGAGGGTGTGCGTGTGCCCCCGTGTGTTTTAGTGATACTGCCCCCGCTTTTGATACTGGTTAGCGTTATCCCACGATCTGAATGTGAAACTCCATTATTATCTCACATTTCTGTGCCCTCTCAATTTTTTTTTTTTTTTTTTCACGCTTTAACAAGTTGAGACCTCCACACTTTAGCGCATATTGGGGACATTTGGAAAATAATTACTTATTTCAACTCGTGTGCGCTTAAGAATATGATAGTAAAGATGTGTGTGCGCGCGCACGTGCGTGTAAGTGACACCTTGCTCTCACGTTCAACACGCATATACCCTAACATTAACCTGTATCTTTCTTTACAGTCCTTGTCTACTCGTTTTACGCGTAACGACTAAAGACAAAATGACTTCTGTCTTCCTTCTCGTGTCTGTCTGCGGGTGCAGGTGTAAATTGATGTGAGTACGCGCGTGCTCTTGCTCTTAACACGGGTTGACTCTGAGTCCTTTACTCTTCTCTTTGTCTAAAGCTTCACAAATAAAAAAATCCATGGATTCTCTTGCGCGTGTGCGCTTTCATTTTTGTGCCCGTGACCATGTGTATAAGTGCGCGCGTATCTGAGCCCTTGACCTCACTTTGCTGTTCCTCGTTGTGCGCGTAAAGAGTTCAAATCCTTGTTAAAACGACTGACTTCTTACGCTTTTCGTGGGCGTGTGTTCTTGCGTGTGCGTGACCCCTTGCCCTCACTTTCAACACGCACTGACCCTGAGACCTCCGCTGTATCTTTGCTCAACAGCCTCTACTCCTCTGACGCCTAACGACTATTTACCAAAAGACTTCTCTCTTTTTTGTCTGTGCGCGTGCTTGGCTACACGTGTACTTGTAAGTATCTATGGGCGTGTGTGATTCTTAAAAGACGAGTTGACTCTGAGACCTCATCTCTGCTGTTTGTCTGATCCTCGTTGTGCGCGTTAGGAATCGCTGTAAAAATGAATGACTTCTCACGCGTTTGCCTTTGAGCGCGTGCGTTACTGTGACAGTATGCGTGCACGTGACACCTTGCCCTCACTTTAAACGAACCTTGCGACCTCCGCTGTATCTTCCCTCTACTTCTCACTCTACGTTTAGTCTCAATCCGAAAACGACTCTCGCTTTCTCTTCTTGTGCGCGCCTCCTTGTCTGTACATGAACGTGAGTGTGTGTGTGTGTCTGATTACGTGTGTGTGTGTGTGTCTCGTGAGAGCCGCGCGTCAGAGAGGAGTGCCTGTAAAAAACAAAAAAAACAACACAAAGTGGGGCAGTGAGACAAGCTGCGCCACAGCTGCGAGCATCAGCGGCGGCGCGACGCGGAGAGACAGCGCGGCAGAGCGACAGAGCGACAGAGGGAGGGGCGCGCTTTTACCTGCCGCCCCCTCAAAGCTGCCTCCACACTGCTTCGCGCTCCTCCACCTCTCTCCACTTCTCCTCCGCTCTCCCTGCTCTCCGGACCCTCACGGCGCTCGCACAACTCGATCTTTTTTTACGCCACTCCCGCTTCACGCACGGTCTCGCGGTGAATCAAGGAAAAAGAGGTTCAACTTTTGATGGAAGACGAGCGGCCGGCCCTGCGCTGAGTTACAGGTAGGATTTGTGTCTTATTTTTATAAAACATGTGTGAGTCTCAGAATGAGGCGTGAAGGACGGACCGGGTCACCGTTAAAACGACATTATTTTTAAACACGTAAACGCATGCATTTCAACTTCATTTTGTCTCAGTAACCACCTTTTACCACAAGAATAACTCAGAGCAGACCTAGTGCTGTTGGCTGTGCGTCAGGTTTAGACCCAATCAGTTAAACCTTTTCTACCGTTTTACTCAGAAACCCAGGAAAAAAGCCTTTGACTTTTTACGTAACTGTTATAACAGGTGCGAGTCCAGGAATAAAGTGTAACGGAACAACTTCTGCTGGCTGTGCGTCAAGTTTAATGAAGGAAATGTGTAACAACCCAAGTTTATTCTTTCATAATAAATACTTTTCTGATAATAAAAAAACGTGAAATTTGGAATAAAACGCAGTGGACGCACGAGTGTGACCAGAGGACGATAAAGCTCCAGATCCATTTCAACTATATTATATCTTAATGACCACGTTTTATATATTGTGCAGGAAACAGACCCTGTACGGCTGTGTTCAGACCGATAAGGGACGCAAAGTTAAGCCTCTTTTAGACAAAGTTCAAACAAGTTCTGCCCTGTGTTATTTTGATTATCCAACTCAATTTTCTAATATATCATTGACAACTTCTGTATGTTATAAATCAGAATAAGAATATCTACCAGAATAAAACGTAAAAACGTACTGTGACCTGCTGGCTGTAAAGTTGAACCCGCGTGACGCTGAAACAATGTCATACTTGTGGATGATAGGATTCATGTTTTAAATTAAATACCACTGTGGCTCCAGACAATGTCAGGCCTGTTATTTGTTGCACGCTTTCCAAACCGCACTTTGATTAACTACTTACAGTAACTTTCTAGAATTTACTCTCGTTTTCCGGTAAATAACAGTCTCCAAATCCGTTGCAAACTTCTTTTAAGTCAATCTCAAACCAATGCGTAACACACCAGCTTCACAGTTCATCTCAATCTAACCATGCACTTTGATTGTCATTAAAGTGTTTAAATTGGATTATGCGCCATTTTGTAAATCTAACATAAATTGACTGGTTTGGCATTTACAACGACGATGAAAAACCTTACCATTTAACAAAAGGGGATTTAATCTTTAAAGAAAGTAGCGCCGAACTTGTCTCACTTGAAGATTTTACGTCTCTAACTTTTTACTGGTCAGGTCTGTCACTGAAAGGAGACTGGACAGAAAACTTCGGAGACTTTTCTGACCAGGTCTTGAACACCTTCCCACTTCTCCTCTGTCCATCCCCTGACAGTGTCTCTAAAGCGCTGACATGTCTCTACTAAAAAGGCAGTGCAGCCGTCGCAGCCCAATCTCCTTTTACTACTTTTTATTAGGGCCATTAGCGCCACTTCATTTCTCTCTCCATATATTTACTGTTTAATTACGCGTCAAGCCTCTGCCACACTTTGGAAACGCGTTAAATATGAGCCACTTGGAGCCACTTTTAAAAAGGTGTGACACCCGGGGAGAGCAAGGAAAGAGCGGTGGATCTGCTGCCGCTGAGGGCTGTGCGTCAGGTCCACATGGTGAAGTGAAGGGATGCGGAGGACTTTTGACCTGGTTACACAGGGTCAAGCAGGTCCTGCGTGCCACGGGTTATTGTATACTGTATGTTATAAATGAAGAGAATAAAACGTAACAGAAGTTGTTTAATATGCGTCAGGTATTGGGCAGGACACAGTCATCCTTACAGTACAGACTGCAGAGGTAGGCTTGGGTGTGTTTCACAAGACCTTTGACCTTCAGAGACCAGCTCATATTTGACACAAAATAATCATAAAATACACACCATACATATTATAGTAAGTTCTCCACAGTTTTATCCCTGCCTGGAATGTTAAATGTAAAATTTAGAGTTTCCCAACTGCTGGGTCAGGACCCAAAGATGGGATTCTGTAGATTTCATTTGGGTCGTCACAGAAAGTCGAAACAGTTCTGCAGTTTTAGAAATCAAACGCACCAATATAAATAAAGCTCACGGCATCCTAAAAACTGCTACTCACTTTCAGGAATATTATGGCCCCAGAAGGTTTTATGTTCTGTTTATGTTATGTTCAGTTTTGACATTGATGTTTTAAGATTCTATAAATACACTCTATATATTGTTTGCAGGTTATCAAAGAATATATCAGTGATTAGATAGAGCTTTATAATTCTAATTGGACGAGTGGTGCTATTAGCTTTTATCATGTTGTATTTGTGTAGTGTTTTCATGAAAGGTGTCTTTTTAATGAAGTGTGTTGTGTGTGCTATTATTTTGCAAGCCACAGAAATAAAACCATCAATTTCTGGCTGAGGTTTACAAATAGGCTGATGGGTTTCCATTCTGTTCCATTCTATTGTATTGCTTTTCTGGTTTCATCTGGTGGTTTGATTATCAGCATTGATGAGTGAACCCTGAGGTGACAGTCTGGTTTTGGTCATGATAAATTTGTTGTTTCGAAATGTGAGCCCCTTGGCACAAAGTTGGCTGAATGCTGCTTATGTCTTCTGAGGCTGTGAAATAATACTGTCTACTGTTGAAACCACAGCGGTGTTGTTTAGTTGTTTTCGCATTTTACTCTGAGACCATGTCAAGAGACAGTTACGGAAAGAGAGATTTTGTTTGTAGATAAAATTACATTGTAGAGGTTTGCCGTGGCTGAAGGTTCGAAGGTAAAAGTGGTTTGAAAAAGTAAGAGGCATTTCTGAATAAAGCTCATTGACGGCAGTATGTGATCAAGTGAAGTTTTGCTGGGTTGAATCAAAGTTGTGATTTATTTGGCAGATATACAATCCTAGTGTTTTGTATTTAAGATATTGATTTGTATGAATGCACACTTCCAATTGTTCCAAGGGCCTGATAACAATGACAGGATAAGTCTTTCAGTTTACAGTTGTCATAGCCGTACACTTTTTTAGCCTCACACATTACTGCTGCCGTATTGAGGTCACACTGCACACACTTAGAAGGTCAAGCCTGGAACTGTGCATGGGAAACAGGTTAGGCCCTGGTTGCAGTGCTTTGTTGTGCGCAGCAGAGGTGCCATGTGAAGGTGCTATGTGGTGTGTCTGGTCAGTGCCTTGTAGAGCAGCTTCTTCCTGTGTCGAGTCACTGCCGTGTGCCACTTCTGCTTCTCACAAACAACTGGCAGGAAAACAAAGGAGACGTACAAGCACAGCGCTCTGCCTCTGTTCAATACCACCCTGCGGTTTCTAAGTATTAGTGCTTGCGTTTGACAGCGGCTCGATGGCCTCTCTGACAAACTTGTCGAGCAGGAATGATAAGAATCAGTGCAGACGACACACATTCACTTGTATAAAAGCCACATATCTGTCATAATGCATCAGTCTGGAATTTGCCTTTGAATGTTTTGTATTGGTTAAACATTTAAATCATATTCTCATCTTCTGCAGCAGGTTAAACTATATCTAGAGGTATGATGGTAAATTTGTCTCCATTTGTGCTATTTATACAACATGCAGAAAGCACAAAGTGCACAAGTTCGTCAAGTAAAAATAACCAAAGCTTCACCTTGTGTCAAAGCTCTGTTTTCACATGACGCACAAACCGAAACTAGTGCAGCGTCGTACTATAGTAACAGGAAAGACCTGACGCTGCATCTCCCACATCCATTTCTCGTTGTTGTCCTTTGACAAAAAGGAGCTTCCAGGTGTGTGTCCACCTCCGTACATGTGTGGCAGACGCTTAGGAGAAGCGTGCTGAGAGAAGAGTGAGAGATGACAAACTTGACCCCTGAGACCAATTAGCTTGTACCTTCGGAGAGACAGTGTTGTTGTTTTTGCCGTGCGTTCTGCTCAGAGGCCGCGGCAGAAGACGTCGATTTGATGCATTAACTCTAAGGAAAAAAGTGGTTGTGCTAAAGATTTTCTCACAATGGATTTTTGACAATAATTTTTGACAAGCGTGAGATGCCAGTGATAGGTCTGAGTTGTGGAATGTTTAACACTGTGCTAAGCAGAGCCATTTATCAAAACCATTAATCCACTTTCTTAACCACAAAGTATGCTATTGTACTTTATGTGTTTTTGAAGAAAAATAGTGGCAGATTATGTGGAAATGCTTAAACTTTTAAGGGGCATATTTAAGTATATAAGTCTGTTGAGTTAAATCAAATTCTCATTCATTTCCTAGAAGACTAGTTTTGTGTGTGCAACATTAATACATGGACTGCCACAAAATGAACAAATCCACCATTAAATAAAATGAAATCTGTTTTTTTTTAAGTCCATATAGTACGTAAAAAGAGGTGAAAAACCAAAAGGTGTTTCATTGACATTTTGGGTGAATTTGAAATATACATATGAAAGCTCATAAAGAACAATGACAGTGTTCATTGATTTTGAGTTTATGATCAAAAAATTGTATGTGTATTATATTAGAAATGACAAAAAACACACTGGATCCAAATGTTTTCAATTAAAATGGCCATTCAGAAAAATCATTTTAATCATTGATAAAAGTTATTGCACAAGAGGTAAGTCATCTATGTGTATGTATACTTTCTAATTTCCAATTCTTTCACAAAGTTAGCTGAAAATGTGGCAAATTTTTTGGTCCTCCTGTCAAGTTAGTTAAGCACTTTTAGTGCAAAGCATCTGTGAATTACTAAATAAGGCAAATTATACAAAGATAAAAGTGGATTCGAGTTATGAAATGTCTGGCTGCTTAATAATAACGTCCGGTCAACACTGAGTGTGAAAATGGGAATGTCTGATGTGTGTAGTATTAAAGCAAAAGTCCAAGAAAGTGAAAGATTTGAACAGTCGTAGTGTCATATTGTGTGGTCCTATGAACACATTTTAGAATTACTTGCTTGTGGAGTATTTGCCCTAGTTCTGAGCAGGGCCGTGCCTGATATCTCCCTAAAACCATTAATCGTCTTTCTTTACCACCTCAATAATTATTGCTGTAGCAAAATAACAGCTCAGCAAACAGTCAAATTATACCTGTGGTAGGGAGCCCAGTAAATACCTGTTTAGCTGCCAGCAAATGTATTTATTAGACTGTCGCCAGTAAATAAGAGGCCTGTCTCGTTTTTTAATGTGCGGCTCTTCAGGGATTCCAGCCCCCCTCCCAGACTCCCTCCCTCCACACCTCCCCGAATCAAATGGCTCTGTTATGATTGCTAATAGAGACTGAAGATAACAATGATTCCCAGACTTTTTTTTTTTTTTCGTTCTTCTCGGCGTGTTGCGACTAGTTTGGAGAAAGAAAAAAAGAGGCCGGCGTGTTAATAGCTGCATTCCAGGCTCATCGTCAAAAATGTATGAAAGAAGCCCCCGCCGCACACATACCACCGTGGAGCAAGCGTAGAGGGTGACTTACAGCTCGGTTTGGCATTAGGTGGAAAATGACTGTAAGTTGCTCGAAATTGATGAAAATCCTCAAAACGTAATACATGACTTTTTGCCTTATCGGGCCTAATACATTTCAGAATTTTGCACACCAACGTCAATAGTGTTTTGCAAATACCTTAGAATCAGCACTTATTTTTGCCAGTTTGGTACAAAAATTGGATTGGTGTGTTTGTTTATGGGCTGGCCATAACATTTCCAGGGATAAGAAAACAATATATTTTTTCAGACGAGGCTTTACAATTGCTGTGCACTGAACCTCAAAGTGTATAGATGTTCTGCTTGTTCTAGCTTCTAGCTAGCTGCTTGTTCTTAACATTGAAAATAATAGCAACATTTATACATAATATATTCTGCGCAAAAATTAAACAAATCATATCTAGGCCTTGAAATTTGCCATTGTTTTACAGTGAAAATAATAGTGACACTTTTAAAGATAGTGTTAGGCTTTTAATAGGCCTCACACTTGCAAAAGGTCCTTTTAATTTTACAACTCAAAGAATTTAAACAAAGGGAATGGTAGATGGGCATATTTGTGGTACCACCACAGAAAAGCTTGGAAAATGACCTTGAAAGTGATGAAAAAGTGTTTAAATCTTATACTGGAAAAAGTGCAAGATCCCTGGGGTCTGCTGCTGTGATTGTTGGCCATATGTTTTATATAATATCGTTAATCCTGAAAACCTTGGCTTTGTCACATAAGCGTCTCATTGTTTTTCCTCGTCATAATCAGTGGAAAAGGGTTGGCGTGTCCTAATTGGGAAAGAAATAAACCCAAAGTCCGTCATGTTGGGTTTGTCACGCTTTAACTAAATGT